>OY744482.1:105638746-105971602 GCA_963556165.1 Tipula helvola
TAATCCAACCAGCATATTTTTGTTATGTCAGTAAATTCAAATTCTTCTCAAATAACTTACTAAATTTTTTCAAAGAATGCCAAGTCCGTTGTATGGAATGTATGGAAATGTTTCAAAATGAAATACATACATACAAGTTTATAACCAAATTAACATTATTTTGAAAATCGTTGCATTTACCAAATGAGCCAAAAAGGCACACGTTGGTTGGATTAGGGTTAAAAAATTACATGCCAAAGAACCAAAATTGGTATAGAGCCATCTATTGGAATTTTTTGAACTAAAATCCCTTTACCGATAATTGTATGCGTAAATACTTCTCAACTACACCATCATTTGAGCATGAGTAGTTGCGAGTAGATAGTACAAGTACTTATGAGTAGTTAGCTAACGCCAATGGAATACGCTTATTCCTTACAAATTACTGCGTAAAAAGTATGTTTTGCGTTTGTGGTGAATTTTTTTTCATTATGTCATGATGTGTTTTATTTCTTGAAGGATGTGGTGATATGCTAAACAAATCAGCTATGCGTAATGATAGAGATACTGCGGGATAATCTTTTGGTCGACCTCGAATTATGCTGGTCAACCTACGGCTATCTTGCTTATCGGCGGAAAGATTTGGTCAATAAATCTCTAAACTTTAGGAATTCTGTCTTATTGTGAAATTTTTTATACAAATAAAAACTATTTCAAACGGTAACGTCTAAAAGGTGAATTATGATCTTCTTATACCACCGTATGGTCTTTCTTGGCGAAGAGTAATAAGACCCCATTTGATCACTCCGGTCGACTTCGGACATACGTTCATTATAATGTGCAATATCTTTTGGTTTGAATTTAATTTGGCCATATTTGTTTTTTGTTTCTACAAGTTTAGGATGATGAGCAGTACTAATCGACAACACTTCTCTTTTATCCCTCCATTTTGATACATACATCTGACCTGTACGTAAATTTTGTTCGCAAACCGAGACACGAGAATTGAGAATTTTGTATTCGTACACGACGTATAGTATACATTTTTATGGTTGTGTAATTGTGTTGTATTATTTCTGTTTGTTGTATTTGTGCGTTTTTTAGGACAGTAAGCATCAAAAATAATTAAATCGGGTGAAACCGGTTGAATTTTTTGGTGCTTATGTTCGTTTCTCTTCTCGTGTTTTATACTTCTCTCTTGCTTTTGAGTTGAGGTTTGTCATTCTACAAACAAAATAATTTTTGAGAGACTTGATTTGTTGTTGTTTTTGATTATGGAGTAACATATTTTTTTTTTGAGTTAAAGGATAAATTCTTTTCCAGTTTGTTATTAAAAACAACTTTTAAATAAAATATTTTCGGTTGTTTAAAGATTTTTAACGTACAAGCACTTTTGATAGACAAAAAAAAATTAAATGACGTCAATTTCATAAAAAAAACAACACTCACGTGGCCACTAATATACTCACATCTACCACTACTAAAAATTTGCGGTTATTCTACACTCAATTCTCTGTTTGCGAACAAAATTTACGTACTGGTCTCCTCCAAATAAGCTCTCCTTTTTTTTATTTTTTGCCAGTTATCTCTTTGGAAGCCCTTTTCTGTTAGGCCGAAGAGTATCCGAACGGTGAGTTTTGTATGACAACAATGCTTCACATAAACTGCAGCTATTATAAAAATTGGCCTTGAACAAATGATGTTCTTTGTTCAAATAAGGCTGCATTAATCGTAATACCAAATCCTGTGTTTTTTGATGTATTAGTATTTTTTTCAGTTTTACCTGAATAAATTTCTATGGATAGCACATATCCGTCGCTAGAATTAAGCGTATAAACTTAATACCATATTTGGCCTTCTTTCCTTTGTTATATTGCTTAAAGCTCAACCTGCCCCAAAATAAAATGAGCGATTCATCTTATGATAACTTTTTTTTTTCCTGATTTTCAGGTGTCCTGTTATTAAAATTTACCTGGATTCTCATCAGCTTTCAACTCTCCTTCACTTTCTGATTCTAATTCACCTTAATTTGGGTCGTAATCGGGATCACCATTGAATTCTCCATCGTCCGAAAATGGATCAGGTTCGGAATCACTGTTTTCAGAATTTAGATATTCTGTTCCATTCATGCAACTACTTTCGTCATCGGTTTCAACTTCTTCAAATAATTTACGAAGTTTCTCGCAGTTTATTTCGTACGAATACATATCTCTAAAATATTAACATTGAATTATTAATCTAAAAAAATCGCTATTATATAATACAATACATTATAAATACATATAATTATAATTTAGAAAAGAGAAATAAATATTTTCTACGAGAAAAACTTACCCAAAAATTAATAGTTGACTGCTCAACAACACACTTTTCTATCAACTAAATAATAATGTCTATGAAACCATGAATGCTAAAGCATTCACGTGTTTTTTGTTGAAACAAAACGAAAAATGTAGAGAATACGGTGCCTAAACACGGGGAATTCCCTAATTACATACTATTATTTTTTTATAACTTGAGTGATCGTTGGTTAAACGAAATATAAAATTCTATCTAATATGGAAGCGAGAAATATTTTAGGAGAGTTTCCGTTTAGGTAATACAAGAGATAATATTTCTGAATAATACAGCAGTCACGTCCCAGTTTAACATCAAAACTTTGAATGCTATAGCATTCATGTTCGCGAACGTGCTAAGATTCTGAGCCCTATTCAAAGGGCCAATAAATAAAAATATTCAATATGTATTTAATGAAGTTCTGGAATATGTTCAATTAAGACTTTTGGCTATTTCTTAACTGATTTGAGTGAAATTGGACAGTTGCGGTGGAATTGGGTTTCTAAAATGATTTTTGGATCTAGTTCTTGAATATGGCTAATTAAAATGGAACTTGCCTATTTCTGAACCGATTATGAAGAAATTTGGTATTTGTGTTGGAAATTGGATTCTAGAATGGTTTTTAAATAAAGTTCTGGAATATGGCAAAGTAGGATGGAGCTTGGGTATTTCTCAACCGATTATGATAAAATTTGACATTTGCGTTGGAAATGGGATTCTAAATGATTTTTACACAAATGTACTTGTGTATGTATGTTTATTCCGGGATTGATTTGGGAGTTGAATTAATCTAGACCGAAATTCTGATCACCTCATTGTGTCCGCCGTTTAAATTTTTTTATTTAATAAAATCATTTTAATAAAATTAATTGAAAATACTTTGAAAAAATTGAAACCGTTATGTGCGCCAATTTAAATGAGTTTAATTCGCAAGCCAAATATTTAAGAAACTTTTATAAATTTCAGCTTGAATGAGTTTGACGAAAAATTTATTTGAAAATTAACCTGTAAATTATAATTGAAAATTCTCGAAAATATGTTGCATAAATTTAATTTTGTATTATTATGCCAATCTCATTTAGAATTTAAATTGATTAGGCGAGTTACAAATTGTTGTAGTAACTAGACAAATAGGAACCCCATTACAACAATAATTTTAAATTATTCACATCTTGAAGCCTTTCATATATGATGTACATATACATATGTATGTATGTAGGGATAAAGATAAATCTTTATGGGACTTATAATTATTTCATTTAATGACAATTCATAATGATGGAAGGATATACATAAGTTTTGTTTGTTGTTTTTTTTATCTTACACAAGAGATAGAAAATAATAGTAGTAATAATAATAATAATAAGACGAAGAAGATGATGAGGAATAGAAAAGAAAACTATAATCTAAACAATAAAATTACATACGCAGGTACTTAAATCAGATCAAGGGCATTTATTATTTAGAACATTTATAGCATGCAGAGATACCATAGAAGAAAACGTGGAATGAGTCGAATAAACAAAAACAATAACAACAACCAGCAGAGAACCTTTTGAGATGAGTTCGGTATTTTTAGTGTTAGTGTGTGTTTGTGTAGTTTTGTTTTACTCGGGTTAGAGGTACCTACAATCTACATACATAGGTATAGATGGGATTTATCCATACATGTGACAAAACAGGAAATCTACTATACAATGCTTTTTTTTTGTGGAAGTGGATGAATAATTGGAAATACATAACCGAAGAATATACTAAAGAGGGTTACTACGCTTCTTTTTTTGTAGTACTCGTAAAATTGAAAATATCGTCGTGGCGAAAAAAGGGTAAAGGATTTTCTTTTGATTTTTACGTTTTTTGTTTTTTAAACCGCATATTCATGATTCAGGTATTATTGGAGATTCACAAGAATTGTATACAAACAAAAATTCATGTTTAAAGTGTATTGTAATTTTATTCTTTTTTATACTATGGTATGTAGTATTTTTAATTACTACAATGATGTTACAGCCGTCCATCATATATCAACCGAAACTTTTAATTAAAGGAAAATATTCATGGGTATGTGAACGCAGACCTATCAATAAAAAGTTTAGAGATGTAACAAATCTCATTTGATATATATATATATATATATATATATAGCAACAAATCCTTAAAATACCAAAAAGGATGTCTCCATTGTGACAAAAAATAAATAAATAAATAAAAAATTGAAAATTTACAAATTAAATGTAAACAATAGAATTAATAATATTTTATTTTGGAAAAGGGATATTTCGTTCCTCGTATAAAGAGACAGAGATTAGATAGATTTTCAACCCTTTTTCTTTTATTTCTGTTTTTTTTCTGTTATCATCATCCATCGATAAATAAAATTTTCTGGCTAATGTTAAAATTTGATTAGTGTGTTGTGTTCGGCTGGATAAGGTACGTTGTTTTTAGGTTATAAATTGTGATCGGGATTTGGATTTTTATTTCAATTTGTACGGCTTTGAATGTTACATTCTAATCGTCGGCGACGATAACGAAAATCTTGATAAATTTGAGGTATTTTTAGGTGAAAACTTTTCAGCTGTATAGTTATAATCTGGTATATTTAGATAATCGTCAGAACGTGTATACTCATTTTTATCGTTATAAATTATTATTACCGTATAAACAATTAGTTACGTTTATACGGTCACAAGTGATGATCATCAATTAACTCGGATGATGTACGCACAGTGCTTTTTTATGTTTCGGTGCACCATATACAGATAGAATAAATTAACACATTTATAATTGCTTTAATTAATTCAGATACGGCATCAAGTACCTGTGTACTATAATTATTAAATACAAACTTTATAGTTTACAGATATCAGATCATTAAATAATATTAGGGTGAACTATATGTATGAAACGATTTAATTCGAAACTCGTATACGAGTAAATATAATATAGCAGAGAAAGTATGTCATCGAAGCACATAGCATCAATCCATCATGCATGCAAACCCCCCTGCAAACAAAAATCAAATCAAATTGTAGAAGAAAAAGAAAAATTAACTATTTCCTGACACGAAGTGAATTTATTTTGGTTTCCATTCTTCAGCATGATAATAATTATATGGTCAAAAAACAATAGAAATAAAATAGAAACAGTTCATTGACTTAGAATTATTGCATTCAATTATTTAATTTCTTATGGACTGATATATGCGCGGCGGTGATACAAATATTTTAATTTATTTTATGGGAACAATTTACAATTTATACAGATTTAGGATTTGATTTAAATACGACTGTTGATTTTTTTTTGCACAAAGACGCACCTCGATGAAAACAGTTCATTTAGAGTTTTAATTTATTTACATTTTTTTGTAAAAATAGAGAACATAATTAAGGCTAAGATTTATAAATGCTACTAATTTTCTATTCAAACGGAACCTTTATTAGAAAAGTAAAACATAATTTGGTAATGGTTAAGAAAATGAAAACTATTATTGAAGAAGCTGATGAAATATTGAAGACATTCTTGTTTCTTATTGGTGTTAAGATTTGAGGAAATTAAGAAACTATCCCGAGTTCCGACCTTATCAAACGTAGTTAGATTTTTGTCTCGTAAATTGTGTATAGTTTATGAAATTTTCAAGTGAAAGGAAACCGAAATTAATAACAAATCAAAATTTAGAGTCTATCAATCTGTTTTTCAAAAGCCACAGACATTAAAAATCATTAACATTATGTTTCACATAATCGTTTCAAACGATGTCAAATTGAAGTACTTCACAGTTTGGTTCCTATGTTGACTGTGCATCCCTACACATTATTGTAGGTATTCACACATGATATATATTTTGTGCACAGTCTTTTCAAATTAAACAATACTTGTGGTTGCCCGCTTCAAGACATAATTCCTATATGGAAATATTTTATGTTTCAGGGAATGGAAAAAGTATCTCAGTTCAATATGGGCTACCTTTATAAATTGGTTTTATCTCTGATCTTTTTTTATATCAATTTTGTTTAGTTACATCTTCCATGTAGAGTTGTATGAAAACTAATATATACAACAACCGATGTGAAGCTAGCCTAGACTTTCATCCCAGGAAAAAAAAAATCCTCAGGCAACACCAAAAGTACGGCGTTATCCCAGCCCAACAATATTTCATATGATATAGTAATTTACAGAAAACAATTTTGTTTTATTTTAAAACATATTTTGTTACAGAAAATCGCAAAATTTAAAATCTTATATTATACAGAAAATTATAAATTATAGTTCTAAATTTTAAAGAAAAGCAACAGGATGGGGTTTGGCCCTGGGATGACCAGGATGTTTCTTTTTGGGAAAGCATCGGTATACCATTCGATTTGGAATTGTATTATCTAAGTTTATAAGCAATATTAAGATAATTTGCATGTTCAGATTGGCGCTATAATTATTTAAATTAGCATAGTTCTGAAATGTCATTCAAATGGAAGCGATTTACGCCTGGGATGGCGGGGATGTTCCTTTTCCACAAATAAACTCCATAAATAATATCAAGATGATTTGAATGTTGAGATTGGCGTTATAATTGTTTAAAATAGCATAGTAGTTATATTTCATACAAATGGAAGCGATTTGGCTCTGGGATGACCGGGATGTTTCATTTCATGAACCGATCAGTATGATATTCGGTTTGGCATTACATTATTTAACTATATAAATAATATCGAATTTTATTATCACTGTAGTAAATATATTTTCTCTTTTGATTGAATTGTTGTACGTAAATAATTAATGTTCCTTTCTTTTTTTTGTTTTTGTTTTTTAACGCAATGTTAAGGGGTAACAGTGGAAAAGGAAACAGTGTCAAATATTACACGTCTAAATCTTATATATAAATTTATCTTATTTGACTAAAATCGCATTCTGTAAAAATATTATATTCAGCCGTAAACTTTATCACTGAGCAATTCAGCATAAGTGTCAATTTTGTATTTATGACATCTATTTTACAAATTTGTATATTTGTGTAATCAGTTTCTTCGATTTGTTTACGATTTGTTGAATAAATGTGGAAATTTGGAGATGAAACTTGTCGACAGTACATTATTTGCTAATTTCTCTTTAGAAAAACGAGACGGAGATCAGATAACCTTTTTACAAACATTTCTAAATGAATATCGTGCAGCCTGATTCTCTAAGAATAAGATAATTTGTTAATGGATAAAGCAACCGTTTACACATTATCACACTATTTTCCGATTCTCTAAAATTTGAAAATTAAAAATTGTATGATAAATATTCAAGTAAAATTTCCGTCAAAAATTTACCCCGATTTCTTATCTTGGGAAGTATTTTGTTTGTGCGGTTTTTAGTTCGTTAGTAGTTGTCACTTCAACAATTGGCTTTGACTTTCCAGCCGGCCGGCAATTTTTTCTATTTTCAATCAATATAAAATACAAATTACAAAAAATATGTGTTGTGATATTAATAGGTAGGTAAAGACCACGAAGTTATTCCGCGCAACTAACCCTTTTTGCAGCATCAAATACTATAGAAGGATTTTTCGTTTCATAATCATATATATTTTCAGAATCATCCGATTCATCAGTCAATTCCACATAATCCGGTAAGTTATGCATAACCATAATGTTATATAACACGGCATAGGCATTTATAATAGTGCCCGATTTTTGAGGTGAATATTAGAGAATCCGGTCTGGGGCTAATATTCTGAACCGCTGGCTGACCGCATTTCTGATTGGTGCCATTAGCCAGAGTCCTTGCTCGTAGCCGCTGTTACCTAAATTGAAAAAGGAAACACATGTACATACTCGTATATAATTATTATGATCAAAGTAGGTTTTTATAAAGTAAACCTATTAACCAACTATGGGTATCTCCATTACTAAAAATACGCTCCATATAGGGTTTTACTTGGCTGTTGTGCCAAACATAAGTATCATGTCTGTTCCTCCATAACGTGCATTAAAGCTTACAGTTTTTAGGTCATAACTGCAAATCTGGAAATATATATTATGTAAGTATTTGTTTGCGAAAACCCAAGAAGAAAATCGTGCTCCACATTTTTCTGATAACCACCTAAAAAATAAAATAATAATCAGTTTATTTATTGTATTATATTGTAATATTGAAAACTAATAAACATAAGTTTATAGATGATAATTACCATTTGCTGTGAAATTTGACGATTTTTTTTTCCATTAATTTGTTAATTAAATGAGTAATACTTAGAGTAATACTTATGTCTTGTATATTTTCTAAGATCTTCTACTCAGTACCAAAAAACCCTTAGCACAAAATATATTTATTAAAATTTATAATTTGATTTATTTAACATATCACTGAGCAAGTCAGCACAAGTGTCAAATTTTTTTTTATGACATTTAATATACAAATTTATGTACAGTCGATTCCGCTTAATCGGGACTTGCACAATTTGTCCCGATTAAGCGGCAGGCCCAATGAACCGAAGATCCACAATACAGGATTAGTGTTTTATGAACAACATAAGAGAGTAATACGGTCCTTTCCTTTTTTAAAGCGCAACAATGCAATGTGTTGGTAACATAAAGAACCATCTGGTGTGGCGCGATAATAGAGGCCAGTTTCATCAGCTTTGTGATATTATCTGGGCTAAAAGTGCTTAGATAAATAGGAACTTTAGTATTTTCCCACTCTTCAGCGCTTGTATTATCGGCACTGTCCTTTTCACCATGCATTTTTTTGAATTTGATATTGTGACTCGTTTTCCAACGAGACAATCAACCGTCAGTTGCCAAAATATCACTGTGGTGTAACGTTTTTACTAATTCTTCTGCCGTAGTAACTACAGAAAATCATTGGTCGAGAGCTTTCTCTACATCTGGATCCTTGCCCTCCCGTTTTCTTTTAGACGTTCCTGGTTTTCCTTTATATAAAATCCAATCGTCGTGCAGTTGCTTTTCATTTTGTTCTATAGTTACTATGGTTAGTTAATTGTTTCCGTATGATTAATGTCCCGATTAAACGAAATGTTGTCCCGAAAAAGCAAAGTAAATTTGCATTATTTGCTTGGTTTTGTTTCCGTTCTTTAGGATTTGTCCCAATTAAGCGGCTGTCCCGATTAACCGGTGTCCCGATTAAGCGGAATCGACTGTATTTGCTTAATCGGTTTTGTTTATAAAAATTTATAAATAAATCGATGAAACCGATTAAGCAAATACATAAATTTGTATATTAGATGTCATAAAAAAAATTTGACACTTGTGCTGACTTGCTCAGTGATAAATTTTACAGCTGAACATAATATTTTTACATTTTTTACAGAGTGCGATTTTAGTTAAATAAGATAAATTTATTTGTAAACTTTATATGTAAAGCTTGTAAAATTTTACCAATTTATACATTCTTATTTTTTAGAGAATAAGGCTGCAAAAATTACCAAACATTTTACTGTTAATAGGTTTTATGTGCATAAGAGTACCCTAATAGCTCTGACAGACTGCGGTTTAGTAAATCCGATTTAGTGAATTTTTCGAGTTTAATCGCAGTATGTCAACCTCAATTTTACTAATCGCTTTGTTTTGCATAAAGCGTATTTTGTTGATCAAAATTTCATTTGAATTATTTTGGGTTTATTTTTTCCCCAAGAAAATAGCCAGTTTGATTTAGTTGGCAAAAGCCAACTATTCGACATAAAATATAAATTTAACACGTATTTTGTCATCTGGTGGCGTCGAAAACTAAAGTACGAAAACTAAAAAATGGGACAAGATTTAAGTAATCCCAAACAAAATTTGGAATTATTTAATCCCTCTCATGGATTATTTAGTGCAATTATTGAAATGTCTCAAGTAAATACGCTAATAGGGTACTTTAACGAGTTTAGCTAAATCGGATTTATTAAATCGCAGTCTGTCTAGGGTTTTAAAGAGTCAACTGATTTTGCTTGCTCTAACCGATTTAAAGGCTAACTATTTCCTTGTAAATAACAAGTTATACATCAACATTTGCTCATTTTATTGTGAATGAATGAATGGAAATTATAGGATGCGCGAGCCGTTCACTAAATTATAGCCACCATACTCCCATTTAAAATCATACCTTAAATGAATTCTGCGGTAATTGTGAGTTATATCGAGTTTGTATTTTATTATTTGCTCTCAGTACTTTATCTTACTTTATTATATCATCACCTAAACTGCTTGTCATCTCAATCTTCAGCATACCAAAGGAGGCAAACATCGGTTCCACAACATCGATAACTTTGTTTTTTTTTTTTCGTATTTTGTACTAACGCACCCGAAAACGCACACACAAAATACCTTTCCCCAGATAAAAAATCGGGGTAAATTTTTGACGAAAGTTTTACTTGAATATTTACAACTTCGCATTTACAAATTTTAGAGAATCGGAAATTAGTGTGAAAATGTGTAAACGGTCGCTTTACCCGTTACACACTCTCATTTTTTAGAGAATCATGCCCCTTAAATCGATAGCATATTATCCCTAGAATATGCCCCAAAGCGAAAATGGCAAAATAACGGCTTTTAAAAGTGCAGGTAAATTTACAATGATAAACTTTCATCAACCTTTTCCTTGTTCGGAAACTTTCAACGCGTTTTTCTTAAAACCATGTTTTTGAAACTGGTGTGCAGGATAACTCAAAAAATGCTTGATAGATCAAAATAATTCTTTTTTTTTTAAATTAAAGGTGATTTAACCCATTACCGCCCGCCGTACTCGTTTGAGTACAGTGTACACCACCTTATAACCTTAACTCTTCGAATCTAACGGGTTTAAAATATTTTTGTTTCTCGATTATTTGTCGTTAATTGAGAGGTCGTTACCTTGAAATCGAAAAAATATTTTTATTTGACCAACAATGATGAAATTGAAATTTCAAAATATCGGATGTTGAAAGTAAGGCCGCTTCTTCGATTCTGGGTGCAGGTTACCCCCTTAAATCCAATGGTTATTCTGTTGTATCCACTTTATTTAGCTTACTTAAATACATAAATTTAGATTTTTTTTTTCTTAACAATTGTCTCATCTAGAAATTAATATTTTTTGTTCTGATGTATAAAATACTATTCCCTTTTTTTACATTTAAAAAGGCAAACATTTATGTCAAAAACAAGCACTAAGTCTAAATAATTTCAATCAAGTAACCACCTAGTACTATTTTGTCTTTGAATATTATTTATCTTAACATTAATAGATTAGTAAACAAAATTGATAGATTGGAACACCTACTGCACTTTATTAAAGAAAAAGTTGTTGTTATTGTTCTAAGCGAAACATTGATATTTCAATGGGATGCTAATTTTTTTGAATATTGACGGTGGAATTTGTTTTTTTTTGTTCATTGTGATACGGATTTTGAGTTGGTATGAAAGAAAACGTACCAGGAAAATCAATTTATTTAATTTACTCCAAATAATTAAATTTACATCTAGCAGCAATGTATAAACCACCTCATAATGTAAACAAGCATTTCTAGATATGTTAATAAAATACTTCTTAAATTCTAGAATACTATGTATATTAATTGGTAATTTGAATCTAAATCTACTGATTGAAAACGACTCTCAGATACTTAATTACGAGTCAACTTTATAATGAATGGCTATAATATAATAAATAAAACTAACAAAAAGTATGCAATTCGTATTCAAGGATCCTCAAGTTTTTTCCATGTTTTCTACGGAGACACGGGCCTTAGTAACCATACCGATATCTGCTCGTTAAATTTGTAATCTCTAAAAAGATGTATAATTTTCCTATTACAAAAATCATAATAGATGATGATAAACTTATTCAAAGCACGCTAAGCAGTTCCAGTAGTTTTAAATTAGATTTTAATAAATTTTATACGTATTTCACACAAAGGATAGTAAGCAAATCACTTTGAACTGAAATTAAATGCATACACAAAACCATGGTTTAACTCGGAATTTGGAAAAATATCGAAAGTTAAGAGATACATTTTATAAGCAACAAAACAAATACCCAGAAAACAATTATTTCTCAAACCAACTTAAAGAATTTAATAATTATTTTCTCAGACATATTATTAAACACAAGATGATCTACTTTACTAATAAAATTCCAGAAAACATCGCACACCCAAAGAAAATGTGGAATATCGTAAGACAAATACTATCTACTAATGGAGTTACACATTCAAAAGTGTTTACATTGTACACCCAAAATAGCTTAACTAATGAGCCAAAGGATATGCTATAGCTAATAAATGTATTGAATTTTTTAGTAATGTCGTACCTAATGTTTAAGTATAGCGAGCCAACTTGTGAAACCGTCCATAAAATTGATTATCTCTCACCAACAAACGATGTTGAAATAGGAAATATTAATGGCGTTCTAGAATCTAATGCAGCAGTTGGGTATGATTCCAACAGAATATTACGGAGTTAATAAAATATTATCTTTCTGATAGGTACCAATACGTAGAAATTGAAAATTCTGATTCTAGTAAATATAAATTAACCTGTGGTATTCCGCAACAATCCATACTACCGGCAGAATCCAGGTGTTTGTAGACGATGTTGCTATAATTTACGGTTGTTAAGATATGGTTGAATTAGAAGATCAAATGCCAAATTACCTACTGAAAATCACGGAGTGGCTGTACAACAGTAAATTGAAGCAACATTTAGATACTTTTGAGCAAATTTTCGTTCGTAATATTCCAATGAAGCGATCAGAAGATTCCAATTATTTTGGATTGAGGCCTAGGTAGTTTACGTCTAACTTGGACTAATCATATTAATAATATTAAACTTAAAATATCTCCTTTTGTAGGAGTTCTTAAAAGAGTCAGCCGCTTTATTCCATATTAACTAAGCAACAACATATACTACAGTTACATACATTCTCCCTTAGTATATAATATATTTAGTTGAAATTTGGGGTTCTGCTAGTAAATGTAGGTGACTTACAAATTCTACAAAATAAAGGGTTAAAGGCGATTAAAAACTTAACGGCTCTTACTCCTACACAAATTTTGTTTAATGAAAAAATATGATCAATACATAAATTAATAGATCTTGAATATATTATTACCATCTGCAATATAAAATCCGGTATTATTAAATGCAATGTAAACCTCAATACAAATCTTGAACTGTTTGAAAGATCTACGCGTGGCTGTGACAAGTTTCGTCCTCCAAATTATAAACTGAGTACGACCCTGAATGGTGTATTTTATAGAGGCATCGAGCTATTCAACAAATTAGATGACGCGTGCAAAAACCTCCCTCTACCCCAATTTAAATGTAAAGTAAAGAGTGAACTGTTAAGACAATATATTATACGATAATTGTCGTTAATAGCTCCCGGATTGATTAGATTCTAGTTCTTGGCGAATGAATTATATTATATTATGTATATTAAATCAAATCAATGTTATGTTAAGTATGTATAGAAAAAAAAATTTCCCAGTGCAGAATCATCTTCTGTTTTAAAACCAGTACATTCGACACCATGAAATTCTTGAGAAAATACAAGACATGTAATTCAAACAGAATTTAGAAAGAGAGGCAATTAATTCCAGAAACGAAAAAACGTTAGTGATTTCAACGATCGGATACGATACAATGAATAAAATGAGAACACCGGATGATTGTGAAAATGCGTACTAGCATTGATACCTCTAACAATAGGCGTTGAGACCTGTCATACCAACGGCCATTTGGATCGGTCGAATATTTCTACACGTTCCAATGGAAAATTGAATTTTTTTGAAAATCAACTGAACTATAGCCCACAAATTCAGAGCCACAAAATTCGAAAATCTGTAAATGTGCTCCGATTTCGATGATTGATACCTCTATCAATAGGCATTGAGACCTGTAATTGTCATACCAACGGCCATTTGAATCGGGCGAATATTTCTACACGTTCCGTGGAAAATTCAATGTTTTTGAAAATCAACTGAACTATAGCTCACAAATTCAGAGCCACAAAAATCGAAAATCTGCAAATGTGCTCCGATTTCGATGATTGATACCTCTATCAATAGGCGTTGAGACCTGTAATTGTCATACAAACGGCCATTTGGATCAGTCGAATATTTCTACATGTTCCATGGAAAATTCAATTTTTCGAAAATCAACTGAACTATAGCCCACAAATTCAGAGCCACAAAATTCGAAAATCTTTGACGACTGGTATGGTGTGCTCTAGCGGACAATAGTGAACTACGAGACTTCTAATAACAAAAATTTGCTATATGGAAATAGTGTCTATATAATTTCAATTGTTATTTATTAAAAGTGTGATAGTTGGAAAATCTAGTTAATCTATTATGTAGTTCAAAGCGTGTTTTTTTGTATATTTGATTCAATTGGAGCAGTTTTATCGTTTTAAATGCTCGAAAACTGTGCTTAAAAATTGCAGAAATTTAATGTTAAATTCACTATAAATATATCTATGAGTCACTAAACCTTTTCAAACTAAATTAGAGCATAATATTTACCACGTTTTAACAGATAATTACAAGCCAAAATTTAATATTTTTAAAACAGTTATGCTTTTAGTATCAAGTAGCTTAATATCAAATTTATGGATTATTTAAGCAACATTTATTGGCATCTAAAATGAAAACGTGGTAAAAAATGAATCAAATATACAAAAATCACACTTTATATTATACATATAATAGATTAACTAGGTTTTCCAACCATCATATAACCTATTATACCACCACCTATTTCCATATAACTTCATATAGCAAATTTTTGTTATTAGAAGTCTCGTAGTTTACTATTGTCCGCTTAAGGCGCTTGTTCAACTTTACCAGTCGTCCGTCAATGCATAAAATAACTATCGCGACTCGTGCATTCCAAGCGACGAATAGAATAAATTTATTATAATAAAACGGTTTGCATTTCCTTTGAAGTGAAAAACGAAATTCAAATAAAAAGATGTTCTCTAAAATTGACTAGGTCTTGGACATTTAGTGGCGCCCTAAGGCTGCAGCTCTTATAGCCCCATGGTAAAGATGGCCTTGACCACCGTATTCAATAAGGTCCAAAGAATATAAAATGTTCACTCTTAAAAACAGACGTTTTCTACTGGATGCTGCTTTTATCGAAAAGATCTCCATAAACATTCTAAGCAGGATTTTGCGTTATTCCCGATTTTTGGCGCTAGAACATCATTCCGCCAATTATGGCGATAATAACCCAATCAATAGATTATCAAAATCATTCAATCTGCGGTATTGGATAATTTGATTTTAATCTATCAAAAATAAATTGTAATATTTTTTTTTAATTTTAACTTAATTTATACAATTTAATTATAGAATTGAACTAAATTTGTAAATTTTTCATCACACCGACACAAAATAATAAATGTTGTACGGTTACAAAAACATGAAAATCAATTCCAAAACCGAAACCGCTAGTATGTGAATTGCGTGCACCGTAGAACTATTACATACAGTAACTACATACATAAATATTTTATTCAACAAAATATTACCAAAATTTTAGTCTCGTGCTAGTGGTTAAATCGGAAACTATAAGAATTAAGATTCCGTTTCTAAAGTGCAATGGCATTTTACGTACGAGTACTATACAATTTTTCTGCTACTACATAACCTTTCTTACGAAATGACAGGCAAAATAGTAAAAAAAATAAACATGTTTTTATGTTTCTAATTGAAATGCATGCTAACCATAAATCTATTCTGTTACAATATTATTGTTCCACAAAATAATCCACTTTGAACCATTTAATTTTTTTGGTTCGGTGATTTCATGAAATATAAAAATTTGGAAGAATTAATTCTAATTTTCTTTTGTCTAATTTGTTGAACTTATGAGAATCTAATGCACTCTATAATTACTTTTGAAACGGATTCCTATTAAAGAAAATAACAAACTGTAAACGTTAGAATTAGATGAATTTGATAGATAACACGAGTTTTTTTTAGTTTTTTGAATTTTTTGTGTGTGTAAGGTGCAGTCATATAACTTATACTGAAGTACTAACCAAAATATAATTAAATACAATTACATACTTATTTGTACAAAGTTTTATATGCAAACGAAAATTTATAAACGTAAAGTTTGTTGGTCTCTAATTAGTGAAATTTTATAATATTTTAGTTTTTATGAAGAGTGCTTGAACTTTAAATAGTGCATTTTTATATGAAGCATAATTTTCATTTGTCGTCACAGTGAACAAGTAACGTTTTGTAATTTACAAATGATAGAGTAATACTTCTACTAATGTATTCCAGATAAATAATTAAGTTTGTAAATGTTGCGTTTGTAAATATCAAAGTCTATCGGTTGGAACCGTGATGAGGTGGGAGCCACCATACCCATACGGATACGGTGGCTCTCGTATTATGCAGTAATTGAAAGCTAAATGTTGCTGCCAATATGCGTTGTGTTTCGATTAGGTCGTATGCGTTTTTGACTACTGCGTCAGCCGCAAGATCGTGTGCAACACATTCCATCACATAATTAGTTCAGAAATAGAAATGTGCAGATCAAACGCATTTGAAAAATCCGTATCTATAAATAAGACTTACGATAGTGAGGAAAATCAAACAGGCAGGTAAACCTGCTGCTAACCGCGCAATGCAATGTTACTACCACATAAACCACAACTTTAAAAAAAAATGGCTCCCGTAGGTCCTAAGCTTGGTATAAAACCGATTGACTTACGCAGTATTCTATGCAGTAGAAAATACCTTTCCATTCTGTTAATTGGCCTTTAATCCGTTTGGCAAGAAATTGAAAGAGAAGGTATCAATGGCCAGTTTCCTCGTTCCTCAAAATAGGGTTTGTTTTTCAGCATTGGTGAATTTGTAGATCCCGAGATTTCCTCATCTTGCGCTGTGCGTTTCCCGTTAAGTTAAAAGGCATTAGTCAATGAATTATATTCGGAATTGTTTATTAAGTATTTTTTGAGTGACTCGTGTTTATTTTACCATGTAATCTAAGAGAAGTCAGTAAATTATTTTCCACGTTCAAGTAATCGTGGTGTGTACGAAAACTATTGGCAGAACCTAATATTTCGGCAATATTTCCTACGTGGTGGCCGTCAATCAAATTTATAATTAATTCCGCTGTCCTGCATATGCACTTTCCATGACGACTTTGTTCAACGAGTGGTATCAAATCGCAAAAATACTTCTTCCTTGAAGGTATTCCGTTCAGTACCTGGGTTACTATCAACCATGACCCAACACCTATCAGGTGCCTCATCTTCGAAGCACATATCAAGTACTTCCACTGTCTAATCAAACAGAGTTAGGACTCGATCAACGTTAGTTCTGAAAGCTTCAAAGCTTACTTTCCAGGTGCTGACCTCCTTCAGGGATGTCTAAGTCAAATGAGTATTTTTGACAAATTTTCAAAATAAACAGAGCAATAAATCTCCGATTATAAAAAAAAGTCAACTGGACAACGCGGTAGTTATTTATGTATCCAGAGCTACAGAATTGTTTACTCTGGGGTGAGTATGAAGATCAACGCAATTTTTATTCCATTTGAGATAGGTGGCCCGCGGGCCGCATGCTGCAATATACCACAACTATTACGGTGATATTCACATCCATCAACTAATACGCCATGGGCGGCTTTTATAATTAAGTGCGCACAATCATCACTCTTGTTTATTCTAAACATAAAGCTTCTATCGATAATAGTACTAGAAAGTTTGAGAGCAAATTTTCACATCTGAGATGTATTGGCGCATAACTCCCAAAAACTTACGATTTTATCATACTTGATAATCCATCTTTCGTTTCTCATTTGAAGAGGTTAAGGTGTGTATATCCAAATAATAAAATCGGTTCATTATGATTTCAATGAAGGTCAAATGTTCTACACCCTTTCAGCAAAAAGCTCCCTAAACCATTACACTTCTGTCAACATGTTTTACTCAAGTTCAGTGTTAGGTTCTCGCCACACCATAACTCGCATATCTGAACCAAAAACGTTAAATTTTCTTTCGCCCAATATTTTCACTGAACTCTTCGGGCTCACTCATATATGCAAATGCGTATTCCAAGCGCTGTTTAATATTTTTTTTTTGACAAATACATTTTTACGTGCACGCTTGAGGTTTGAGGTTGTTGTTTGTTTGAGGTTTAATCGGTACTTTTTCGCGTTGATAATGACCCCCTGTTGAGAGTGCGGAATCCATGGGCCGACCCACCTTTCATGTCAGTACTATAGGCTGGCATGAAGCAATGCAATGTGCAGGTGGTTTAAACAAAAGCGGGTCTATAGCCATACGTCCTCGAGTTGGCTGGCAACGGCGTAAGGTAGGACGTTAAAAGGGAACTGCGAAAGAGTTGGGAGTGCCTTGAGCCCCAGAAAAGATTGCAGAGATAGAGACAAAAAAAAAAACTTTGTGAGCGATCGTTGGAGCACAAAGCTTTCATAATAATCCTAAATTAGTAATTATTAGTTCATAATTAGTTTTAGTAAAGCAAACTATCTTCAGGTATAAACAGAACAAGAGCGATAACTAGAAGCGACGACTTCAAAATATATTTGTCGGCCGGCGATGTCGCCTTAGTAAATACAACAAAAGCGTCAGCGGTAAACGACAAAATTAAATAACATAATAAACAACATAGTCTTTTAATATCGTCGCACTAGCTCAATTATTTATTTTTTTATTAAATCGGTTTATACTTTTTACACTTTCTGCCGTAGGCACTTGGCGAAACACACTTAATACACACATTTTTAAATTTTTTTTAAAAACACTTGTTAAATATTTCGCAAAATTACAAAAGGTTTAAAAAATCACTCGATCGATTTCGGCTTATTAGGCCATCATCAGGGGTATCTACTAAACTCGAGGAATCGATCGAGTGATTTTTTAAACCTTTTGTAATTTTGCGAAATATTTAACAAGTGTTTTTAAAAAAAAATTTAAAAATGTGTGTAAATCGGTTATGTTTAATGAAATAAAAAATAATAATTTAAATTAAATTTGGCGAATGAATATACGTTGTTTGTTGTTAAGGGAGCGGAAACTTAAGGGATATGAAAAATTGACAACCACAAATTTGCAACTACCAACATAACGACCCAAAGATCAGTTGGTAACATTGAAACGCTGGCGACAAAATTAGAAATAGATTCGAAAAAAGTTCGACGATATTATCGTCGAAGCCAGCGACATTGGTTCTGTTAGCATCGTATGTTTTCTGTGTATTTTAATTTGACAGGCAAAGTCGCTTGTCGTCGTCGCTCTTGTTCTGTTTATAACTTTCGTCAGATGTCAAAACAGATAAAAAAGGAAATATTTGAGGCTGAATCAAAGTACAATTTTGGGTTATGTTAAACAACATAATGTTCTTTAATTAATGAAATTCTAAATAAGGATACTTGCAGTGACAAAATAGTTGAAATAGTCGATGATAACAATCGTTTCGTCTCTGCAGCGGATATAGCTAATTGTTTTAATTAATATTATTGCAATATTGTATCGTAAGGAGCTTTCCGAATGCTCGAGACTAACTGATGTTACTGTAAGTTTAGATGAAACTTCTAGCAGCAGTTTTTTTTAGGCATTGTTCATCTACAGAGATATTTCACATTATAAACTCACTTGAAGATAGACACACTGCAGATGTTTGGTTTTAGTAGTTGGTTAGTATTTTAAAAAAGTTATCTTTAACATTGTTGACATTTTATGCATTCTCTTTAATCGAAGTATTAGTGAAGACATTTTCCCTGAGTTACTTAAAATTGCTACAGTGATTCCGCTAGTTGAGAAGGTCGATCGTATGCAAATTGCTAATTATCGACCAATTTCATAACTTTCGACTTTTTTAGTAAGTGTCAATTTGGTTTTAGCTGCAATTTAGGGACAGAAGATGCTCTGACCGAACTGCTAAATCCACTTCATGAGGGTTTTATTAATTTTAAAATGATGGCTGCTTTGTTCGTCGATATTACAAAAGCATTTGATATGGTAGATCTTAATGTTCTTTTGAATAAATTGTGGAATGTCGGTTTTCGGTTTTCACTCAAAATTTTAAGAATAAAGTGGTGGCTTTTGGTGATGATATGGTTTTTGTGTATAATAGTTCCAATGATTCTTTACATTTGATGTTAATTAGGACTTAGCTTATTGAGTCAGTGGTTGGCAGCACATAAACTGGTATTAAGTCTGAAAACTAAAGCAATGTTGTTTAATTTGAATGAGTTGCGCTAAGAGTGGTAATTGTCATGCAATTTTTTGACGATTTATTCCGTGAATAACATTAAATATTTGGGATTAAACGTAGATAGCTATTTGAACTGGAAATGTCATATATCTGACCTAAATAATTCACTACATTCTGGTATTTGAAAAATGTATATTTTGCGTTCTAACTGTTCGTTTTCGGTTTTAAAAATTTTTTATCATGCCTTAATTCAGTCCAGATTGCGCTATGGTATTTGCTGCTGGGGGCGGTACGTACTATGAGACAGTTTTTGGTTATTGCTCAAAAGTTCATTGAAT
This sequence comes from Tipula helvola, assembly GCA_963556165.1. Lineage (NCBI taxonomy): Eukaryota > Metazoa > Arthropoda > Insecta > Diptera > Tipulidae > Tipula > Tipula helvola. Next base: position 105,659,555 of record OY744482.1, read on the forward strand.
TAATGTTTTTCAAGAATAAATTGCACTCGTCTTAGCCTTTATTCAAAACGAGTAATATTCTGCCACTTAAACATCTTGATATTTACAAGGTCATTCATGAATGTATACTTTGAGAGGTGTGGAAATCGTTTCTTGAGTTGTCAAAGTTACAGTTTGCGAAAAAATTCAATGCATTTTCGTACGTACGTTTTAAAATCCATTATTTTAATTACTTTTCAGTTACAGCACCTACAATTTTTAACAAGCTTCCCAGTGTTATACTATACGTTGCTTAAATTTAAAATCTTAATATTTGTCATCTTTAAAATTGTGGCTCTTCCAGTGCGCTAAGATTGATTTTATTTTTGAGCGTATTGTTTAATGTGTACAATTTAATATCACCTTATTAGTTAATAATATTTATGTTAATTTTTTTTTATAGCTTTATATCTAAATAATTAGTTTTTTACTTTCTTATTATTATTTCTTTTATTTTTATTTTTATTATTTTTGTTAAGGACGTATTTGGCGTTCGTTCAGCTTTCGTTTAAAACCACGCCCAGGAACTTTCTCTGGAGATTTAGTTTTTTGGAAGTTCTGGATGGCGTATTGAATCGAAGATCCCCGACGACTAGTTATTTTGGATAATTTCGATAAACTTTATCTTCACTCTCCAATTTAATGATCAATTTCTAAATTTTTACACTAATTTTGGTGCGAGAATCACACATTTTTAATTAATTGGCAATATTTCATACACCACGTAAAAACCACGACTCATAAACTTTTACGCATAAAACAATTTCGTTATTTATCGTTAATTGAAAATAGTTGTTGGTGTTAATTTTGACAAAAGTGCAAGTGTACGAACAATTATTTGACATCGTTTTAGCCTGTTTACATAGTAAATCATATCAATCGTGAATGTAAATTAATTTATATCATGATTATTATTACTTTCAGGTTCTTAAATGTAATTTGAGCTAAAAAAACAAAAACTGTTTGATTTTTAATTGTTTTATTATCAATGTTTCCTTAACATATCGCAAATAATGGAATTCTTAGTTTTTAATTAAGCATTATCCGGAATCAGTCAGAGGAGCTAAATAAACAACTGAAATAAAAAAAATACGTTGATTAATAAATTAGACGCTTTATTAAATTCCTGAACACCTTTATATGTTGACCAGTAACTGTTGCTGTTATCGTTACATTTTTAAATATACCTACATATTTAAAAAAAAGAAATTTACATAATTGTTTATTTTAATTTAAAATAAATTAATTCAATGTATTACTAAACTAAATTTATGTGTGATTTTCAACATTATTATTGATTGTATTTTACCTCCACAAATTGCAGTATTCCTAGTAAATTTTACCACAAATATATTTGAAATTCGCACTGTTATTATAGATATTTATTATTTAATCGATTTTAGTACGACGAAAAAGATGTGGTGATTAATATTTTTTTTTAAATCTATTCACTCTAGGTTTGGGGTAATTTATACTTTCTAAAATTGTATTTGACAATCATTTGCTGATTAGTTCACGCCGAAACGAAGTGTTTTCGAACTTTCACGGTAAAAATTTCACATTTTTAATGTGAGATTTTCAGTATTTGAGGTTTATACCCTAACGATTAATTTTCACATTTTTAGTGTAATTATTTTTAAATCACGCTACGACGACTATTAAGTATAATAATTTAAGGAAACAGATTACCTATACGTTAAGTGTAGTTAATTTCAATAGAAAATTTTAAGAGTGTAGGTTTACCCTGCGAATTTGCTGCACAGTTTAGGTGTATGTAATGTTTCTAGATTTGGCCCAAATTTCTTATTTCAATAAAGGCTCATAAAGTATTTGCTAAACATTTCCTAAATATTTTGTTTTTATCTTTTTAAGAAAGATTTAGAAATAACTTTACGCTTATGTAACTATATAAACATAATATTATATCATAGTATTATGTTGTTGCTAAAAATGTTTGGCTAAAAAACATAAATCGACATGACCCATAAATAAATATGATATAACTGGCCTCCCAAATTATCTATAAAATCTATAATTAGGATCTCCATTCAGGCTTCAAAGTCTTTGATCAACTTCCACTGAGGTAAATTAAAATGTGTATTTCCACGGGAAAATTTGGTGCCCATGAAAATTATAATTACAAATCTAGATAGCTATAATTTTGCAATTTTAATTACTTTTCGCTTTTTAGCCAAATATTTTCCTATTTGTGTATACGATTTGTGTATAGGTATAGTTTCGTTGAATTTCAAATTCACCGTAATCAAACTTTATAAAATCAAATTAAGATTTTTATCTCTTTACGTATAGCGATACTATAGTATAAAGTTGAAATTGTAGTTTCTACTAAAATAAAACAAAACAAAAATTAAATAAATTAGAAAAACAGAAAAAGTAGTTAATTTTTTTAGTTTTTGTTTTATTCTAAATAATAAAATATTATAATACCAGTGAAATCTACCTAAAATCAAAATCACGAATTTACTTGGAAACAATGGAAACTATGTATATTGATTAAAACCAAAACAAAAATCTATATGATAAAACTAAAACGATATTACGGCGGGGGTATACATAAGGTGAGAGCGAGAGACGTGTTAATTGCACGGACTAAATATTTTTTTAGAATTATTTTTCACCAAATACTCGTCGCAACACTCCAAAACACCGTGCAGTATATATCATAAGAACATTTTTGTAGTTGATTCTTGCACGTAGGAAACATAAATTTTTGAAATCTAACACTATTATTTCGACTAACAGAATAATACCTTTAGATATTATGTGGATTTCCTTTTTTTTTGTTTTGCTGCTTTGCTTTGTTTACTTCCATTAAATTTGACCTCAAAAAATCTTAAAAAGAACCAAAGAAAGCTCATACAAGAACACAGCAAGTAAATAGAAATAAACCAAATAAAAAAAAACCTTTGCGGCTTTTCCAAAATGGATTTCTTTATATCCGATTGCGTGCATGTCATATTTTAGCAAAGATTGTTTTTTTTTTTTTTTTTAAAATCAGAAAGAAAATGAAAATTTTAGATTTGTTGATTGAATTGAAACTATGTGGCTAGTTTGGGAAATTTTTGTATGAAGCAAAAAATAAAAAGGGTACGCAATACAATTTTTTTTAATAAACTTTTTTCTGAGAAACTTGATTGGGTACGGGTTTTCTTTTTTTTTTTTTGTTTTGTTGGGATAAATAAAATTTGACTTACTTATAACAAAATTTGAGGTAGGTGAGTATTTTACTACAATATATTGAGGTTTTGAATTAGAATAAATTTGTTTAATTTGTTAAAATCCGATTAACCAACATTTTTAAACAAATTTTGATAACGGTTTAATAAGCATTAGTTATCAGACAAATCACTTATAACCAGTGTTTAAAATGCTTTATTAAACTGCCAGATATTAGAAGAATTTAGAACTTCTGCTGAACACTAAACTATTCTAGGCAATTTGTACGTGACGCGACAGTTACTATGATTTTGTAGTATAAGACCATTGTGTTTCATGCGTTTATGGTAACCTCTAGAATTTTACGCCGGGGATAGGGTATTGAAATATTGAAAATGAAATGACCAGATATTGGATGTTGTATAGGAATTTGAAATTTCTGGCGAATAATAAACTACTGAAGGCCATTTGCACGCGAATGGCACTATAATTTAGTATTAAACCATTATGTTTAACGCATTTGTACAAACTTTCAGAATTTTTCACCGGAATTATTCGAATTTCAAAATAATCTGTAAGTTCTGAGGTATTGTGGCGTTGATTTTGATACGTTTTAAGTTTTATTTAGGTAGATTATAATATTTAAATTTATGTTAGCTGTATTTCCTTTTCGTTTTACTGGCAATATTTGGAAAATTCTTTTGCTATTGGTTCCGGTAGCATTGCAGATTGTGTGTATTTTTTTACTGCAGGATTATATTCAATACTATTGAACTTTCAAGCACTATTTCTAAACAAGCCTTAATAAAAACTTAACAAGCTCATACCTACCGTAGAGTGCCGATTATAATACCATGATACACTATATGGAAAATCTTCATATTTTGATATTTTAAAAAATCCAAATAGTAATCCAGGTACATTATTTGAATCGGAATACCTTGGTACTCTATTTGGTATTGTTTACAATTTAAAATGCTGAACAAAAAATTGCGAAACATTTGAAAGGTGGGAAATAGTTAATTATTTTAACCAAAATTAAGTAAAGTAACAAAGCTATACCACAGTTATCTAATAATACATAACTGAAATACTCGTAGTTAATTTATTATTAAATAATTCAGATTAGTCACTAAAAACAATAAAACTAGTAAAAAAGTAAATATTATAATGAAGTATACCTACCTATAGATACAAATGAAAAACAACATAATTGACCACAACAATTCAGACTAGTCGCAGTATCTAACAAAAAAAAAATATTAAAATCTTTAATTAATCTGATTCCTCATCAGTTTCACAGGCTGATAAATCATTTAAACTTTCTGATAGCAATAAAACATCATTACGATCATGCCTCGAACAAATCTTCCCTTTCTAGCATTACATGGTATTACCTGGTCAGTAACAAGAACGGTTTGTAAAATGAACAGCGATATTGGTTGCAAAATGAGGACTGAGTTAAAAATTACTGGCAGTCAATAGTATTGGTTAATGTTTGATTGTGTTCTAATGTGCGATTTTTTAATTTTTCTTTTAACATTGCAAATACGAGAGATAACATGACATGAATAACAGGGTTAACATGATACAAATAAGGGAAATGAGCTCAAATTAAATGTTTTAAAATAGTGACTGCACTTTATTATGTTCTTGGGTACTCGTACAATACATATAACTCAGAAAAAAACAACAAAATTCAAAATATAATAAAATAGACAATTATTCATAAAATAGTTAAAAACTCTTTAAAGTCTTGAGAAATGGCATCACAAAAGGGACAACCCTTAAAATGTTGCTTTAGGATTCTTAAAATTTTGAAAATTTACAAAATTATATTTTTATTTCTGTAAAATTCTAGGCATAAAAATTAAAGCATTGAAATCCGCTCAATTCTAGGAACTTAGAATTTTTATAACATTTTTAAAAATGTACTGAATCCTAAAAAATTGAATAAAATTCTTTCTTTGTTAAAATTTTAGTTCTGAATTTTCTAAAAAATAAGTAAAACTTCCAAATCTAAATATGTATAAATTTTGTAAAATTTTAGAATTATTAAGTTATTTAAATTCAGGGAGTTATTTAGTGTCATAAAACTATAATATATTTCAAACGTGTGCCAGTTCTTCGAAACTTAATAATCTAACTTAATTTTAAAAATCTAGTTAGTATTCGTAATATTGATTTTATAAAATTTCCAAATATTATTCAGTTTTAAAAAGTTGTTAAAATTACAAACACTATATTTAGCAAATTCAGCAAAATAAGTTTGATTTCTCTGGAAATGTGTAGAGAAGGTAGATAGGTCAAAATGATTAATTTGGTAAAATTTAAGAGAAATTGACTAAGTAAATTTTAGAATTTCTAATTTTAGAATTTTTATAGCCATAATTTCTAAATTACTTCAATTTATATTGTAATATGAAATAATTCATAACAACTGCCTATCTAGTCATGTGATTTGAATGACATATAACTGACTCAGATTTCGATTATTTGTACCAAAAAATACGAAATAGTCTCAACTTTAAAGAGTCATTAGAAATTTGTAATTCTGTAATATTTTAGCAAGACTGAATTTAGTACAATTTAGCAACTAAAATTCTTAGAAAATTGTAGTTGAAATTAAGTATTCTTTAAGTAATTATTAAGGCACTAAAATAAATTAAATTCGTAAAAAGTTAATTTTTCAAATCATTTCAGGCATTTTAAAATTTTAGATAAACACTTTTTTGGATAAGAACATTCTCGCAGCTTTGAATTTCAGAACTAAAAATTTTGACTAAAATTTAGTAAATCCTTTGAAATTTTTATTAATTTCTAAATTCTATAAAAATTTTGTTATTATTATATATTTTGTTACATATGTATTTATCTTTTAAATTTGAATTTCCGAATTCTGTGTATGGGTTTTCTACATCTACCTTCTAAGCTGCCAACCTATGGCCGGGATATATCCAACGTAGTTATCAGCAGATGATGAAACGATACCTTTAAAATTAAAGGAGACTTTAAGTTTGTAAATTTTGTATAATTCTAGAATAATTATTTAAGTCATTAAAATTCAGTAAAGTCCTAGAATCTTGAGTTCCATAAATCCTAAATTTTAAATATTAGTACACACTTTATGATTTTAGAACCATTGGATGGAAATGTTCAAATCTATAAAATTCTAAAGTAATTACTTATAACATATTCAACAAAATCTTAGAATTTGTAATTCTAGAATTCTTTTAGTTATATGTCGCAGATAATTGTATAGAGTAAAATTTAAATTTTTTTAAAATTCAATAAATTTTTAGAATTCGGAAATTCAACATTCAAATTAAAAATCTGCAAAATCTCGGAGTTTTTAATTGCAAAATTACAAAATTCAGCAACATTTAATAAATATTTTTGGATTACCGAAGTTAAGCTGTCACAAATTTAAAATTATGTTAAATTCTAGAGACCCTTGTCACTAAAATTAAACTTCATCCAATCCAATACAATTTTGAATTTAAGATTTCTAAAATATTACAACTCTGTCTTTGAGATCTGTACTCCAACGAAGGGTGATTGGGCGTGTTTCAATTTCTACTAATTTATACAGCTTTTTGGTAAAGCTTAAAATTCGAGAAATCATATTTTTGCAAAATAAAAACAAATGGAATTTATTGACATTTCCCCATTAAATACATTTCTCGTGTAAACACACATAAGTATGTACATTGCACACATGTGTATACAAAATCGTTTTCTGGGGTGATCTTATTTTTTCGACCCTACACCTGCAAATCTTTCATCATTTATTTGTGATTTTATAAATTATTTTTGCAATAAATTCATTTCCCTTGAGCGACTTCACCACGTTTCGCTCGACCTACAACTTCCAATTTCTCAGATGCGGAAATTGAGTTCATTTGGTGGCTTAATTGCAATAACTACATACTTATATTTTGATTTGACTTGTTTGGACAGCCGAATTATCTAAGTTTGTCATATTGCCAAATTTAAATAGTTAAATAGTTCTGTTCGTAATAATTCAGGAGACCATTCATTAAATACGTTCATTGTTGTCTCGGTAAGGATACCCATTCATTTTCTGATACACTAAAAAATATCAAAAGAATATTTTCACCTAAATCCATATTTTCGTACTCATTATTATCAAAATAACTTAGATTTGCCTCTTTAATTGATGTTGCTCGATATATTAGAATAAATGTTTGGAAATACGAGTATAAACATTATTTTAAATGTTGAAGTCAGAAGCGCTCTCGCAAAGTAACAATATTACTGACTGTAAATATTTCGACTTGATCTAAATGTTAATTCAAATGTTCAAATGTTGGTGGTTCATACCTCGCATACGACACACCTGGGTGTGTATTTGATTTCTTGTAACTGAATGAAGTTTTTTTTTCTAATAAAGTTAAATGAAATTTTCATTATGATATCGTTTCTATATTTAATGTTTTTACGTCTTTGAGGAAAAACCCTTGATTAAATTCATACACACCAGGGGTTGAACGAGTTGGTAAAGTGGTTTTATTCTCGTGTTGGCACAAAGGTTATTATTATTGAAATTTAAGGTAGCTGCTGGTTCGAGACCTTACTAATGCTAATCGCCATGCAGTGATCTCAAGAACACTACTTGATGTGTGATTGATCTCAATAACACTACTTTTTAGCGATATTAATTCTGCCTGATAAACAGTGTAATGCAAATCTAAATTATTATTATTATAATTATTATTACTGTAGGGCCATGTGGGCGTTCAAGTCACCTGTCGCTGGAGCCTAAAAGATCTGTTAAGCTTGAACCTTGGTTAATTATCCTTCCAGTCGATGTTCACGGTCTTAGCGAACCTGACAATACTACTTGCTGATACGTGAAACATACCATCTGAGCTCATTTTTCTCCCTCATAGATGTTGCAGTCTTCGGCGTAAAATGTCTGGGCATAGGACCAGAAATATTCCCCTGATTCCTCTTACATGTCCCTTATCTGTCATACTTAAGTGCATATTGTTAAGGTGATACCTTAAGAGGCCGTTACCTGTGAGGAAACCGGTTAGTAGCTTCAGCTCAGGGTTCCTAAGTTCAAGCACTCCTTTACCGTGGCTGATAAAGGTGATATAAAGCTCTTAGACTCTGGTCCAATGAATGGAGAGGCAGAACCTTCACGGGAAACACAATCAGCAACCTCATTTCCCTCGATTACAGTATGACCTGGCACCCACATAATTTTTACCTTATTTAAGCATGAAAGATGTTTAGCAACCTTCAGAGAGTCCAATACCAGCCTAGTCTCAACGGTACAAGACCTAAGGGCCTTAAGGCTGATCCGATTGAGTCGGTCAGTTTTGGAATAATAATTTCCTCGGCCGCCAAATCAAATTTGATGGGCATGTGATCCGATAAGATCAAGAACATTAAATTGCTGAAATGCAGACTAGCAAGTGTCACATCTATGACTTCTTGTCTAACCGGATTTATAAAAGTAGGTTTTTTTCATTTATTGACGATGCCTTCATTATTTGTAATCAAAAATTCAAAAAAGTAATCACCCCTATTATTGATGTCTGTGCTGCCCCATATTGTATGGTGCACGTTACCATCGCATCGTAATGACCACCACCCCAAGGGGTCTTGCCCAAGGGTACCGCTGCCCTAACCTCCACAGGCCTGACCGCTTGTGTTCTGCCCAGAGAAGCCGGTTTGGCACCACCCTGGCCGCCCTTGGGGTGCAACTGGGCAATCCTAAACTTGAAGTTGACCCGATAGCCAAATGGGTTGGGCTTGTTGACTGAAGAGTTATCCACAGAGAAAATGTAGAAAGCTGAAAAGCCTTTCACCTCTCTCCTAACCACTCTCCACTCTATTGCCTGCATGCTCTTGATAAAACAAAGAAGCCGATCCGTAGGCAATTCAGCACTATCTAGGAATGTACCAAACACAATGTACCAACAGGAATGTTCCTCTTATTAGAGGAAGGCTTAATAAAACTGGAGGGTGCCTGGAATCCAAAGTTCGCATACTTAGGACTTATTTACCGATCAGATATTCATCCATCGGCGTATGCTGTTTCACATTAGATTATGGTTTTTGTCAAGGAATTTTCCTTTAGTACCGTACTTTAGCCTGTGCCGATGACACAGTTAAGAGTGGTCATCATGAGGACGCAGCAAGTAATCTTGTGAATTGTTACCAAGTTGCTCCTTACACGATCGTACCCATCAAGCGGCTGCCTGAAACATGACCAGAATAGCAATCCTGATGCGCACTCTATTGGAAGATAACCCCCCCCCCACCCCCTCCCTCCTTCAGTAGACGCCGACCACCATGTAAATCCAAATAAACCAAGTCAAATTAAACAGAGGACAGTAAATGGCAAATCCAGAGCGTGAGCCAACAGAAAAAGAATTAAGGAAATCTAAGGTGGGATAAAAACCGGGAATTGAATGAAAAAGTTCACTTCAGGCAATAATCTCTCATTAATCAGGGGTAATTTTTAAAAAGTTTTTCTGTGACACACTGTTGCACCAAAAACATTCCATCCTCAATGCGTCTCAAACAAAAAGCTAGAAGGAAAGTATCAAGAGGATCGCGATTTCTGAGTAACTAACAAAAATATTGGGCTCAACCTATAGGCCTCTCCCCAGGTGATATTTCCAAGAGATTTTTTTATCTATGGTGATAACAAGGTAAATGGCCACACTTTACATTTATGTAAAAGTGTCTTAAACAACTACTCTTTTGATCCTTTTATTATGGAACATTAAGAAACTAAGCCAATCAATCTACTGGTTTTTCAAATTTTAAGGTCAAACTCCAAGAAAGGTTTGTTACGAGTTTTTTGGTTGGTGATGAGATGACACCAACTGTCGAAGGCAGTTGACGCTGACCTCGCCAAATTAGACACACTATAAACTCATGGATGAACGAAGTACTAATATTGTTAAAATATTGGTTATTCCGAATCTTAGCCAGATAATTATGTTTTACGAAAGATGGTGAAATTATTAAGAGTTTGTAATTTCAGTTTCGATCTGATGAGGGTTAATGAAAAAATTATTTTCAGTCCTCTCGCTATAACGACTAAATTGCTACTTATTAACACAGATTACTTCATACGACTAAATAAATGTATTAAATAAGTATGTGTGAATTGCATTCCCAACCATGTAACTCTAATTTGATGAAATTTTTGTTGGGAAAATATTGAATTTCATTGTCAGAATTTACAACGATCAGCTCGTTGTATTAAGTCTTCCGCCGTTTCCGCTTCTAAGTGATAATTTTTCTGCTGCTTTCGAAGTTTATCGTGGCAAACATTTTCTCGTTCAGATGCCTGTGACCTTGGTCGGTTGGATGGATGGTTCCCTGGATCTTTTATCTGAAGATTAGTGTTACTTCGGAGATCTTTAAAGTTCACTGTGCATCTATACAGTTCGTTAATTTTAGACATCCTACTAGTGGTACTTCGCCTTAATCATAAATTTCACCTAATCTTTGCTTCTTCAGGAAAACAGCTTGGAAATGGTCTTTCAATAAGGACGCTCGATTTTTAAATGTTAATTAAACAAGTTGTGTGTGAGATATGCACTCTTACAAAAAGTAAATAATAAAATTTGATGATTTGAACACGTTGTTTAACTGTGTAACCTTTCATGGTGATTTGCCATACACTATACTGAACAATTCACAACAAATTAGACAAATGTTGCTTTAACAACATGGCTGATATAATCTAACAAATTTCGAGCATCCCTATTGAAAGACCCTTGAGGTCCTGTTGGTATAGTGCCTGATGGATGTCTTTTGGTTGCTTTGTATTTTTTAACCGTTTTCGTAAGATAATCCACTTGTATCGAAAATAGGACATCGAGCTAAAGTATTCGGAATATCTTCTTTCAACAAAAACGGTAAAATTAATTTGGTAAGCCACAAAATCGTCCGTTAATATCGAATTTTATTATAAAACGGAAGAGAAATTCAATTATAATGATCCGTTCGATTCCACAAAAATATTTTGTGGAGGTAACCATCAAATTCAGAACTATTACTTCAAAAACTTGTGCGAAATGAAAGTGTCTGTTATATTCGACACAACAGAACGCTGGTCTGGAATACAATTTGGAAAATATCACTAAGTTTAATTGGAAGATTATAAGATGCCTTATCGCGTTTGTGATTCGCAGGCAAAATTTGGTCTATACACTGAAATATTAAAATCTTAACCTCCAAAATGATTACCTTTAATCTATATCTAAAATAGGGCAATCAAAAAATAAATTTTAGTTTGAATAAGACAATATGTGAGCCGGTTGATTGTGGTTAATTTTCAAGTAGTTCGATGATATGAAAACCAAAATTTCAAAAGCATGAAGTGAAATAGATTGAAAGAACATAGGCAAACAAAAAAATTAATTAACTTTGAACAAAACATGGTAAATATTAATATCAAATCAAAACTATCCTGCAGATAGAAATGTTGCTGTGTTAATTTTAATAATTTTAAAACAAAAGCTTTCCACATATTAAGTCCACAACCAATTAAAATTGGATGGAAAATCATTTTAATTTCATTGGAAAATCATAAAACAAACTAAAACAAAAAATTCATAAAACATAACAAAAAATTAATAATCAATAAAAACCAGTTTAAAAAAACTTCCCCATCATAATGGAAATTAAATTCTAACTACCCTGTTTTTATTTTATTTTTACTACCCCAGAACCACTATTGTTATTCCTCTATGTATACTATGTGGAATACATATTCGTACAAACACTACATAAAAAGATAAATCCATACATACATACATACATAGAAATAGAAAACTTTTTTCTGCAAATTTTCCCATTTCAGTGCGTTTATTTTAACAAATATACATTAACACAGCCCTCCGAAAAAATCCATCCATCTATTCAATTCCATTCCTATAAATGAAATACAGCACGAAAAAAAAGAAAAATTACCGAGAATCTCATCCAAACAACCAACCAATCTACTTCACAGAGCAACCGAATAGATTAAAAAAAAAAAATCCAGATCGTAACATAGAGAATCTATACAGTTTTTAAGCAGTTCCATCTCTTCTCCTACATATATGTGAATACGGAACACACAGACGGTTCTCCTTATACATATATGTATATCTACGTGTGTATAGACATTTTTATGTGCGTGGCACAATGCAGATATCGATTACGCAACGCACAAAAATTTTGTATGAAACTTTTTCTCGTATACACTCTGTACGTATATATGTATGTACGAGTACATATAAAAAATAAAACATAAAACCGAAAGGAAAATTCACCTACCAAAAGTTTTTCCGTTACAAAAACAAAAAAAAAAAAAAATAAAAATTTATAGAGAGCAAAATATTGTTGTGTATTTGGAAAATAGAAGAAAAGAGTAATAAAAATGTTTAAAACGAGATGAAAATAGTTTTTTGTTGGTAAATTTTGGATTTTCAAAAAAAAAAAAAAAAACAAACAAAAAACGAAAGTACATAGACAATATTTCGGAAAAAATAGAAAGTAAAGGCTTTTTATACATGTATAGATTTGTGTATGTATATACAAAAATGAAAGCACAAGTGACACACAATATACAGCAAATGTTTTAAAGTGGAAGTTTTAAATTGAGGAAGGGGAGAAGGGTAGGAGGAATTTAACAACAGTAATGTAGCACAAAACGATATTTTTATTTTATAGCTTGTGCAGCAAAAATTAGACGTTAGAATTGGGTGAATATTGTACAGAAAATAGCTTTATGAGCTTTTTCTCCATTTATGTGATTTCGTATGGGACAAATTCATTTTTAAGTATGTTTGTGATTTAGCGTAATGTCGAAAATATAAAAATTTGTTGCCAGAGAAATAACAAAACTTGAAATTAAAGGTGCTGAAATCTGAACCCATTGAAAATTTAAACAATTTTGAAATTAAATGATTTTACAAATTGTTCCTTTTTTTTCTTATATTTGTTTCGGCTGACCTTCACTGATAGCTGACTGTTTCTGTGTGTACAAGTTTAAAATTGGGCGCCCCTCCACTAAGCTGGAGAAACCTGCCGCGCGAATTATAATTTTTAAATTTTCGATTCATCCAAACATTATTATTTTCAGATATCAAATCACTAATTATCAATGGCAAATAGTTTACAAAACACATGGTTTTGCGTGCCGTCATTTTTAAAGTATTTGATTTTCATACTGTTAACGTCAAAGGAGGAGAAATAGTACCGATTTCTGTTTCTCCGTAATCAAACATTTATTTCCGATAATTCAAGCTGTCTATGGTAAAGTAAAATATTTAGATGCCTCTATAAAATAAATCAATATTTGGGAAATATCATACTTGCAAACACCTTCATACAAATCATGCATAATGTCGAATTAAAAATTATCTGTAACGTGGAAAGATTTGATTTCATTAAAGATATTATTTTTTTAACCCCAGTTAGTTTTTCATTGTTGGTGATAACGTCAGTTGCATAGTTTTCCTTCCAACGCAATCAATCTTTATATTCAACTATGTCTCTCTGTGTTTCACTTTTGCTTCTTTTACAAGCTCTGCAAAAATAACTCGAATTAAAACTTGAAGAGAACCCTAAGTAAGTATTCAAACGTAAGTTATCACCAAGAATAAAGTTGCGACCAGTGAAAAATTATAAACTTAAAAATTAAGAATTAACAAAACTTAAAAATGCGGTAAATAGAATTTCTGTATTGTCGCCTAGCGGGAAATTAACGTCACTTAACAAATTTAACGAATCTTCGTTAAATTAGATCTGTCACTTAACAAAAAATTAAGAATGCACGATTTTGCGTCCAAACTTAAGAAATAATGTCAAATCCAAAAAAAATGTTGATGCGAAAGGCACAAACATTTTCATTTCAACATTTTTTATTTATCCATTTTAGTTTTATTTTTCTAGGTTTAACTGACTGATATTAATTTATTTGTTGATTTAACAACATTTTTCTAATCCACTTTTTTCTAAAGGGTAAAAAATGTGATCATTTTGTACTCGCAAATTATGTAGCCCCATTTTGTATTGCACATAAACAATAACAATTTGTAATTTAATATTTTTTATTTTGTTTGTGTGTAGGTTCCGTTATTAAGTTTATAATTTTTCGCTGGTTCGAATGTCAAAAAAAATTAAGAGAAATGAATGTCGTTAAATTCCTTAATTTATAATTTTTCGCTGGTCGAGCCTTTAAGAATAAAATAAAAGAAATGTGATAAATTTGACTGTCGACTTCAAATATTGTACCTGCTGTCTACAATATTTTAATTATTTTTATAAATGGCTTTAAAGTAAAAACATTAGCGAATTCAGAACGGTCTTTGGTTTTAAAAACCCTGCAACATAAATATTGTTGGAAACATGTAATGTTCCCAACATAAATACGGGAAACAAATCATTAATAACGCATCCTTAATAACTAAAAGACCGTATAAATATAAACACATAGTGTTAAAGCAATTAAAAAAATATGCATATTTTGAATTTTATAAATTTTGTGAATTTCATGAATTACAGTGTTTACCCCATAGATAGTATAATAGCAAAATAGTAGTGCTAATTTGCATTCCTTTGTCAAACCGATGTTTTGATAGTATAATAGTAGAAATTTAATATAATATTTCAATTTGATAGCTATAAAACTTTAATATCTGTTATACTTGGTTTTTATTGTAGAAGGAAAATTTATGATGAAGTATTGTTGCTAAATTAGCCTAGAAACATTTATGTATGTATGTTCTATAATTTTGTGTTTCTTTTAGAAACAATTAACTGCAAGACAATACAATTTTTTCTAAACAGCGCCTCCTCTTGTAACCGCAAGATTTGAAATGCCTTAATTCAATTAATTATTAATTGTATTTTTTTTAATTTTTTGTTGTCTTCACTATTTTCCCCATCGGCGGTTGAGCGGTGGGAAGGGCGATATTTCCTTCCATCATCATGCTCCCAAGCAGTCACCCAAATTACTCTTAACATCTTTGTTGAAGTTGTTGCGTCTCTTCTCTCTTGTCTACTCGCTCCCTAAGAATAGACTCATTTAATCGCCCCCCCCCCCCCGCCCCCTTCCTAAGAGTAGACTCATTTAAACTGTTTAATCCAATAACCAAATTTTGTCAAAACTTATTAATTTTAAAGTATTTTCATGTTAATTTTGGTCGTATAAATTTAATAGTCTTTTTAATTTTTTAATAGGACCCATTTTTCTGAGTGATAATTGACGATTGTAAAAGTAGGGAAAACGCCTCTCCTGGCAAAAATTTAAATTGAACTGGATACATAAATTTAAAAATAAATGTGACAAAAATCAAATTAATGTCTATAGATTATGCAAGAGCTAACCAGATTATTTACGAAAACCGACCTAAACTATAACAAAAAAATCTAAAACATGTAAAAACACACAAAACGAACAAATATGTATCTGCCTCAGTTAAAAAATTTTCCGCTACGTGCAATCCGTGATGCTCCATTCGTCAATTATCATTATTGAAATTAATTTTAGTCAAAACAAGAATAAAATATTATTATGATTTATGTTAAAATGAAATGCTGGTTATTATATTATGATCAACTTATTGAAGTTGCTGTTGTTGTGGGTTGTTGACTTGTCGTTGAGGACGGTGAGCCCGCCGGACGTAACTCCTTCCATCTAAGAAAGTTCCAAAAAGAGATTTTTGGGACGTTTGTAGGATCTGCTGGAATTTTTGTCCTGCTCTTGCTGCCGTTTATTCTGAAAAATATGTAAAGAACTGTTATACATAATACGGTTCCTATTATGTAATAGTACTCCAATTGTTGGGTGTTGTGAATTGTTAATGTTTCTATTTCTGGGTTTTGGTAATAAGTGTTCGTATATGTTTCTGTTAGATTATTGAATTTATATTGAACTGGTTTTATTTTATATTTAAAGATGGCATTTGTTTCCTTGTTTATTTAAGTGGTAGCGTAGTAGTTATATGCACGCTTTAACTTATTCTATCTATGTCCTCTTGGTATTGGTCGACATTTGTTATATGTGTAGCGTGCCAAAATTAAAACAAATATTTCATGTAGTTCAGAAATATCACATTCCAAAAAAAAATCGAGTTTATTGAAATAAAAAACAAATACTTTCAAAGTTATTCTTATACAATACAATTTGCAAAATTAAAAATGAATTTAAGCCATAAACTTAGCGATCTCAAATTAATAAAAAAAAATAGTAATTATAATTAAAAGGAAAAAATTACAAAAGATATGTATGTATAAAACACCACGCAGCTAGTTTTTGTCATATTATCACACCCAGTGGCGGATTAAGGTCGGTTGGGGCCCCGGGCGCAGAAGAAAAAATTAGGCCCCTTAAAAAAATAGAGAGAGGCAGGAAAATAAAAATACAGGTTCACGTATTTAAGCATCTTGGGTGTTGATTCTCTAAAAAATAAGGTCGCACGTGACAAATAGTAATGACACAACTCAAAATTTCAAATTTTTCAGGAGAACAAAAGAAAAAATGCTAATTTCGATGTTAACTACTATCATAGGATATTTCCCATGGGCGTCAAAAAAGGAGATCAGAAAATCGAGCCGTCGCTCGCTTTGTAAAATAAATATGAAAACGCGACTATTTATGTCAGGTTATGAAATCGATCATTGCGCATCTTTCTGACGAATTATCTCAAAAACTCAATTTTTGAGTTGTGTCACTTTTCTAAGTCATGTGCGATGTGTAAACGTGAAAACTTGTAAAAGGCAAAGCTTACTTTTATGAGTTTGAAATTTTTCGAGAGGATTACCATTAAAATAATATCGAAAAATTGCAACTCATAAAAGAAAGCTTTGCTTTTTACAAGTTTTCACATTTACACATTATATTTAGATAATCATGGCACAGTTAGGAAATTCCTCATTTTGTGTAACGAGTGGGATATTTGCGAAACGAGTGAAGCGAAGCGCCCCCGTACAGCTAGTTTTATTACAAACAGTAAATTATTGAATTTTGAGAAAGCCTTTGAATTCTAAAATTGTTTGGAAATCCAGTAGGCACAAACTGGTATTGAAATGAATATTTCCTCCTTAGCTAGTTATGAAAATATTCCGTTTCCCAACTTACTACGATTTTAAAAAGTCGTATTTTTGTAACAAAACTGAAAAATAGTAGCAATTAAGTGCTTTTCATACCAGCTGCGTTGACTTCGGACTTCAAAAAATTTACGTTTTATTTTTAATAATTATCACTTAAAAATAATTTGTTTTATAACAGTTTGAAAACATTTCTACAAAAAGTAACACTGTTAATCAAATAAAACAAAATTACAAAACTTTAAAGTTACAAAACGGCTTTACATTTTTAAAGTCCAAAGTCAACGCAGATGGTATGAAAAGCACTTTATATTTGCATGCGGGGCGAAACGCAGCGTAGCCGAGCAAGTGCAAAGAATGCGTGTCAAAAAACAAAGCCACTTTTAATCCGAATAAAGCACGTACTATTTTTCTCCATCGAAGAAAATACATTGCGTACCCTAATTATAAGTACAAATTACACGCATTTAAAATCTAGATTGAAAATTTGATGAAATATCTAGCTAAGAAGGAGGTCTTAACTTTTTTTCGTTTGGGCATTTTACCAAGTTATGACGTGTCAAATACTTTTAATATTGAAAACAGTATTAAAGAACATACATCTTTAAACATATATGTATATTAAATTATTAACCCATTTTTCTTTTCTTCTACACACAATGTAAACGCAAAAATTACTTTAGATACTTAGCCATTAGAAAAACTGGAAAGTTGGAGTTTTGCGGGGCCCCCCAGAAGTCGGGGCCCCGGGCGCGCGCCCGGTGCGCCCGCCGTTAAATCCGCCAGTGTCACACCTTCATCTATACAGTTTCTCGGCACCTTCCTTTGATTTCCACTGAATAAATAAAAATGAAAAAAAAAAAACAAAAAAAAAACTACCATCAATAACTAGGTAACAGGCTGCTGGTGTTATAACGTACAAACACACAAAAGAAAAATTAACGGAAATAGAAAGCTTGCTTCGTCTCCACTTAACTTTTAGATATCGATATTTTACTTTTAGATAGAAAAAAAAATTAATGTTGGGCGCCAGATATCAATTAATAGCACGCTTCCCGGCAGAACTCAGTCCATAGTCCACTCCCGCGTGGGTTCGAGAGACTTAAGCAATATATCTTTCCGAGATCCAAAAAAAAATGATAATAAAATAACAAAAATGAAGTAATAAAGAAATGAAGGAAGGTTACTAAGAAACAACTAAACCAATCAAAAGGTAATCAAAATAAATGAAATCACTCACCAGTAACTTAGCTGCATTTTCACGTGGTATTCTCTGACATTCATCCAAAAATAGACAGGTGTTTGTGTTGTTTTAATAGTTGTTGCTGCAACTCCGGAAACGCACCATCATACATGCACATATGCAAAGCACATGCAATTTGTGAGCATAATCTAGTATAAATACTGATTTGCCGCTCAATATGTGTAATCGGGGCACTTATGTTTATAGTCCCACAACAGCACACGCGATATTCACCAAGGTTCTTTAAAATTTCGTGATATATTGTTTAAGATTAATAAAAAAAAAATATAATTAAACACTGAAGAAAAGTTTGCATTAGCACCGTTTTATTACTCTATTAATCTAATCACTTCATAGAACCAACCAAACACATGAATTAACTTTTGTCCATATTTAAACAAATAAGATTCACCAGCAAAAAAAAATTAAATTAAGAATCCAAAAAAAACAACTTAGTTTTCGGACCATCCGTCTTTTGTTTAACTATATTTATATTATCTATATTCAGTTTAGTTTATTATTAGTTTATTTTATAAAAACCAAATTATGAAAAAAAAAAAAAAAATCACATAAGTTATAACACTGGTCGAGTTTATCCAAAAATAAAAAAAAATCTTTATCATAATAAACAATAATCACACGTCTTGATCACTCGTTGTTAATCCAAAATCCCCCTTTTTATCTTTTTTTCTGTCTTTATATAGCATTTCAAAACGGAAATGCCGGATGTCTTCCCCCTCTTTAACTACAATTATCGGCCACTGCACCCACCAAGTCACTGAACTCCAATCGACTTACCTATTCTGACTTATACCTATTTGAGTTGGTTTACAATTGGAAACTTAAAACGATATTATTTAAATTTTAAAAGGTTGTGGGCTTGACTAGATCTTTGTCCGAGATCAGGGTATGACATCTATATTAAGTGATAAAGTAATACCGGACCGAAGAAAAAAAATCAAAATAATCGATATACATCAAGCACAGATAGAAACAAATTGAACAATAAATTTAAATAATTTCCATTCATAAATTCTGAATCATTTGTTAATGACCATTATAGATATCTTGCAACATAATTGCTTTATTGTTATTGATTTTACAATTCACAAATACAACAACGAAATCAAATGAAGGGAAATCAGATCACATCAAACGCAACAAATAAAACCGTTGACTGATTAGTTATTGATAGCAAAAAAAAACCTTACTTATGATGATTTAATTTTTGCTCTTTGTGTCTTCGATGTGATTTATCCTGATTATTTCTCCCCCTACCGGTATTAACCTGTAATGTACGTTTAATTTTTGCTTTATGAATTTTACCTTGTTTGGTTTGAATTGTGACTTTTTAGATCTTCTAATTTGTTAACACGTGGTGCCACTTTATTTCTTTTGTTTGCTTCCAATATACTGCGTTTCCTGTTTTGAGGCTAGGGGGTTTATTCTATTTTTATTGGTTCTTTCTATCAGTTTTATTTTTGTTTTCTATTTCTATTTTAGATTAGCTGTAATCTTTGGCCATATTCTTTTCTTTGCTTTTCTACTATTTCCTTAAATTTACTTGGTTTGGGTTCGGGAATTGTGTTATCTCTAAAGTAATGGCCGTTTTTCAATTCTATGGGTGACATAGTGAATAGAGTTATTATAAATTATTACTGCGTTTATCAGTAGCGTTTCTACACTATCTTTTGCGTTTTTTGTTTTAAGAATTCTGTATATTTCGAGGATTGTGGAATGAAATATTTCACAGGAGAATTACCAGTTGAACTTCTGGCTGATGAGAAATGTAATTTTATTTTGTGTAACGCCTGTAATTCTTTGAATATCATTTTTGAATTCCCTTACGTTGTTTACTATTACTTTTTCTGGTTGGCCATGAGCCATAATATACTGTCTAAAAATTTTAAAGATTTTATGGAATATCATATCACTGCCGTCTAAAATTTGGGCTATACCAAATTTATAGAATTTATCCAGAATTGTTAGAAATTGTTGTTTTTCTATGAAGAATATATCCATGTGAACTACTTCGATAGGCCTTGTGGCTTTGTCTGATATCTGAAGCTTAATAGATTTTTCATTTCGTTTAAATTTAAGGGTTTGACATGTTTTACATCTGTTTATTAAGGAATTTATGTGTATTTTCAATTTGGGGAAGTAATATTATCTTTTTATACGTTCAGTATTCTCTGCAATTCCACGATAATTTCTGTCGTGGTGTTTCTCTAAGATTAGTATGTGTTGCATGTTCACGTCCTGTATGTCAATGGCTAGATGCTTGCAACGAATGAGTTGGATTTGTTCTGTTCTAAGTGTAGTGGCCATTAATTTATAGAGGATTTTAAAAGTTTCTTCATTGAACACTGTGTGAATATTGGGTTGTTAGAGTTTTTTCGTTTTAGTGCTCTTTTTTAAGGTGTATAATTTTAGTTTTTTTGATTGAACTCTTCTAACTTGAGTCTCCATCGGATCAGTTTTGAATTTGTTTTTTTTTAGAGAGAAAAGCCTTGTTAGGGGCTTGTGATCTTTAAAGTGCATAAAAAGCAGTTGCACTTTATTAATAATTTGATGCATAATTAATTTTATTTTGTTTTTCATCAATTTTATTTTTTATTTAATTTAATTTAATTATTTAATCAATATAAATTAACATTTTTAAATTTATTATTTTTCACTACCCTTGGTCAATTTTTTTATCCCCGCCAGAGATGGGCGGCATGTTACCGCATTGACGATCGAGATCAGACTGATTAGAAATATAATTGAATAATAATTTTATTTTGTGTTGTCTCTTCATATGGAAGAGACTGTAGTTTGGTGATTGTATGCGTTCGTTCCCAAATGGTAATGTCAACGTTGAGCGGCGTAAGACGTTGCATGGTGGTTGGGTGAACTCAGACGCCAATGTATGTAAGTGATACATTGTGGCGGAGCACGCATGAGTGAGCCGCTACAGATCCGTTACTATTATAAACTTTCGACCATACAAGTGTGGTCGCAAATATTTTATGGTTCTAACGCGTAGGGAGATCGTTTCCGAGTGTCCCTTACTCCCTTGGGATATTATACCACCAACTGATACGCTACTAGCGTCTGTGGTAACTAAAAATGGCGTTTCAAAGTCGGGATATTACAAAATTGGTTCCGGACAGAGAAGTTTTTTACATGTTTCGATCATTGACCAGTAGTCTGTTAGTATTATTTTACAGTTTTTCCTTAGGCAAGCTGTTGAACGTGTGGTTATTTCTGAGAAATTATTTATAAATTTTCTGTAGTAACGTAAGAGGCCAAGGAAAGATTTAATCTGTTTTTCAGTTTTCGGAATTTGGAAATTCTGAATAGCAATTATTTTTTTCGGGTTTGACTTAACCCCCCCTGGAGTTAATGTATGGCCAAGAAATGCTTTTTTTTTAAGAACTCGGACTTATCTAATTGTACTTTCAAGTTGGCTTGGGCCAAACGATTAATCACTTGGTCGAGTGGATTAGACAATAATGTCATCCATGTAATATACAGGCAACCTATTACCTTGTAATTCTCCGACGACATTGTACATTGTACCCTTTGGTAGATGGGAGACCTTTAATATTGACCTTTGCCTAATTTGTCTAGAATGTCCGTGATATTTGGCAATGTTTAGTGGTCGCCACTGGTGACTTCATTGTGTTTAATTTATAGTCGATAACAAGTTGCCATTTGGCCTTTCGACTTTCGTCTTTTTTGGACACTATCCAGGTGGGAGACGACCAGGGTCAGAAACTTGGTCAGATTACAACTTGTTCCAATATCTTAGAAACTTAATTTCGTACTTCTTCCTTATATTATTAGGGGTATCTATAACTTTTCGTATGGATAGATTTTGAATTATCTAATATAATATCGTGTTTTATTTGGTTTGTGAACGATAAAAGAATGTTTTCCTGTTGAAATATATCTGAATGTCTTTCGCAAATTTTTGTTAATGCTATGATTTTCCTCAGTGTTGAGATGATCAAACCTGATTAATTGCGTGAAGTCAGTATGAATAATATCATCCGACTCTACGTTGTTTAAATAGTTCTTATTTAATTGATATTCGTTTACGGGTAAGGTTTCAAGATGTTTTCCAAATAGAAAGGTTTGCTCTAATTTGAGAGAAATTTATAAATTTCCATAGTTAACATATGATTGAATGATTTGGATAATGACATGGACATTCGAATAATTCGAGTTTTTAATTAAGAATTAGGTATGTCCAACTTGATTTTTAATATATTCATGATATTTAGGCCCATCAAAGAAGTCGTGAAATTTGAATAGGAAAAATTCTAAGGGTAAATTTCGTTGATGTCAATTCATTTTCCCGTATCTAAAAATATTGAAAAAAAATTTACTTATCTAAAAACGTTTAAAATTCGTTGTACATGACCAATGTCGATAAAAGTGACCGATAGTAAAATAATATTATGTGTAATAAGTTATTATCATTGGTCACTTTCATCGACATTGGCCATGTACGACCAGTATAAACGTTTAAAGGTAAGTAAATTTTTTTTCAATATTTTTAGATACGGGAAAATGAATTGACATCAACGATTTGTTTTTATTTCCGCCAGTCCCTTGATGATTAATGATTAGATTATACATTTTGAAATTTGATATTTCTTGAATACCGTGGCTAGGGTGATCGGTTTAATTTTTAAAATTTGAGATTTGTTAACGGGTTGTATACAGTTCTAATGGGCGAAATGACGACATTTTCATTTTTATTTAAAAACTGTTATCAATATAAATTAATACATGTTTTTGGGTACTTGCTAAATTTTTTTTATACCAAAATATTAGAAAATAGCGGAACAACAGCTGTATTCCAGGAGCGCCATTTTTTGGCCATCAATTGCAGTGGAGATGATAACTCGAGAACGGTTTACCTATCTGAAATCAGAATTTCAAAAATTTTTGTTAGTATTTTGTATTTTCTAGTCACTGAACGAAGAATTTGTTAAAATTTTATTTTTTTTGAAAATGGCGACGGTTTTAACAAAAATTTATTTTTTCAAGGTGCTAAATTTTCGATTTTTTGTGCCCTACATTTTTTTTTTTTTTAACTGAAAACCCTTTGGCTAGCGACTAAATAGCTATTATCATAATAAATAAGTAGTATAGAAATTTTGTATTGATCGTATTGTTAGTCGGTTAGTAATCGTGTCCACAGCAAAGGTACTTAAAAAAAACAGGATCCTGAGATAATCGATGTAGTCCCGCTATTTTAAAATATTTTTCTATGGAAAAAATTTAACGAGTACTCCAAAACCTGACTAATCGATGTTGTTAACAGTTTTTAAATGAATATTTATATTGCTGTTGAAAAAAAATCGAGAACATGTCTTCATTTCGCCCGCTACAACTATGTATATAACTCCTTAATAAAAATCGAGTTTATAAAGGATTTGTCTGATCCTGTGTCGTTCAGGAATTCTAAAGTTTTATTACTAATTCTGAGGTAAATGTATGGGAGGCAATTTTCCCAAGTGTGATTATTTAAGAATCCAATGGGATTTCCGAGGCATTTTGCCGAAATTCCTGGACATAAATTTCTTCTGGCAATGAGACTTCGCTAGGATCCGGGTCGTAAGGATATGTTAGACTGGCCTAGTCACTATATTGATGGTGATACTCGATCATACCATCTGAATATTGATATCCTTCTGCCGAACTGGGGTTGATCCTTTAATGTTATAAAGTTATTCGACTTGAAATTATATTGATTTGAGTTTTAATTAGGATATTGTGGTGTGTTTGAGCCAGCAATATGTCATTTATACTGGTCTTGAATGGAGCTTGTGTCCATGACTTCTAATTTTTGTGGTCTCGGGGCTAAAATTGCAGGATTTCTAAAAGTTTATCGGGAGTTGCCCTGGAATTGAGGCCTATTGTTTGGATTGATTTTGAAAGGTTGATGGTTATAATAAATAGGTGCCTTGGGAGAACTAGGGTAACTTCTATTGAATTCGCTTTCTAACAATTGAGAATTTATTTGCAAATTCCTCGAAGGTATTAGTGTCGGTTTCCTGTATGATTGTTGTTTATCATACGATTGTTTGACAAATACAATACTTATTTGTTTATGTTTTAGAACATATTTTATTCCATGAGGCATAAAATATATGCTTCTGGTAAATTTTTAGGATTTCGTTCTCGTATCATAGAACCAAGGGGTTCTTTGATACCCGCTAAAAACACATTTAGGCACATAATTTAGTTACATTATATTTTTCGCAAGGATTTTCCGATTTTAAAAAATTAAAAAATAAAAAATAAAATAAATCGTACTAGAGCTAATGACTGAAATATCTTTTCGTTGAATCGAAAAACTAAAAACGGATTCAAGTTAAGATTTTACTTTGATTCGTTTTAGAAAAGGAGAGTTAAAAGGAATGGATCCGAAATGAGCCTGGAAAATGACCATTTCCGTTCTAATTTTAAAATTAATGTAAGTCGTTTAAGGATTTGTCTCTTTCAATGATTTTTTTTTTGCTTTTTATGAGTCGAAATTTTCCCAATTTTTTTTTTTGCTGGACAATATCGGGCACACGAATATCAGGCGACGCGGCTCATCAGCCCTGCAAACCAGTCAAAACGTATTCAAATGCACAAATTTGTTACTGCAATACCTGTTAATCAGGTTGTTCAGCTCAAATACACAAAAAGTGTATGTAATTCATACTCAAAGTAATCCATTTGGATCAATTTCGATGGTAATAAATGAAGACCGTTGGCCCATTATGCATCTACATACATTAGAAAAAGCTGATGACATTTGCTGTATTTTTTTATAAGTGCGATACCTCCAGACTTTCTCAATTTTTGAGGTTAAATTGCAAATAATTCAGTTTAATTTTATCCATTAGGACATGTACGCTACATTTTATCGTTTTTAATTAATTTCCCTGAATTACACAACATATTAATTGTACATGGAAATCTTGCTTTTTATCCAGATATTCCATCGAGACTACAGATTTTCCCTTTCATGAGTATGTTAGCATGTAAATATACCAAAGTTTTAGTACATCTGCAATTTTGATTTGGTACAATAGTAAACTGGTAGCTGATTTACATTTAATCTTTTGCTCTATTTTAAAAGATAGAAGATGTACGATAAAAGTATTCATTTTTTTATTATTTCCGTCCATTATGAAGATCATCTTCAAAATGTGTTATTTAATCCTATTTACCGCAATCCACAAGTTTTTTTTTGGCTGAAATGGTAGGAAAAATCGAAAAATGGACCTGTTTTTCATTTTTCGTAAATGTTGCTCAAAATTTGAAAGATCATAGTATCATTTTGAAATAAAAAAAAATGTTAGTATGTCCGTCTCATTTGTATATATGGATAAAATGTAGTCGCATTTTTCCTCAGGTATTTTTAAGTGGATTATAGAAGTAGTTACAATTTCCCATTTTTATTTTTTTTGCAAATATCTGAATAGACAAGGCATTGCCACATAGAAAACGAACGAACGATTTTCTAAACCGACAATTCCATTTTTTGACAAAACTTTTATTTCTACAATGCCAAAATTATTAAAAAATATTTCAAATTTATGAAAGCCATCATAACAACAAAAAAAATGGTTAAAATTCCAAAATTTTCATTAAAGAAAAAGAATTTTTATCTTTTGTCAGGGGAAATTAGACTCGTTGTCCGACAAAAGATAAAAATGCATTTTCTATAATGAAAATTTTGGAATTTTAACAATTTTTTTTGTAGTTATGATGGCTTTCATAAATTTGAAATATTTTTTATTAATTTTGGCATTGTAGAAAACAGTTTTGTCAAAAATTAGAATTGTCGGCTTAAAAAATAGTTCGTTCATTTTTTATGTGGCAATGCCTTTATAAAAAACACAGCTTAATTATTCACAGATCAAATTCAAATCAATCAAATAGCCTTCTTTGAGTAACAAACTCAGTATATAATAGGTTAAACTCAATATAGGTATAAAGAATAACCTCAGGTATTTTCATTCATCCCAAACTAAGTTTATACTCGAAGTAAACGCTCATGCACAAAGTATATTCTTCATTATTCATACCAGCCAATTGTCTTATTTGTTTACAACTTATTTTTTTTATTACTTTGAGTGCAAAAATTAATTTTGGTGTCATAGCTTATCTAATATACATTAAATTTTCCATTATAGTAATATGCAAAATATCTTAATTCAAATTAAGCTTTTATGTCAAAGGTAAACTAACTTATGTGTGTTAAGCTATTTTGTCTACCACAATAACTGGAAAACATTTTTCTTAAAAGTACTTTTAAGATATTGTGCCCAAGGATTTTTAATTTTTTTTTTTTTGTTATTTTACACATTTGTGTACTTAAGATAAATTGTTACACGTGGTAATAAAAATTATGTATGGTGAACAAACGTTCGAATGCAAATTTAAAATAAATTTAATAGGCAAACTGGGATACATACATACATAATATGTATGTATTGCCCTTTTTGATTTTATATATTTATCGTAAACTGTTTTTAATTTTTTCAAAGTCAGTCAAATTAAAACAATATCGCTTATTGATTATTATTCAAAAATTTTTAAATGGGTGGAAAAATGTGAAATTTTTAGGGGGGAGGGGGGTGCTCGTGGGAAACAAATAAAATCAGACTTGGCCAATGCTTGAATAGACCGTTCGACTTAGGACATGGGGCCATACATAACAAACAGGAAATTGGGCCGGGATAGGCAAGAGGAAAGCGATTGAAGAAAGAGAACGGCCATCACTAGGCGTGTCGAGTGTGGGGGGGGGGGGCTTAACATGCTGATACTCAAACACTGTTCACTTTCACTTGTAACCGAACTAACAATAGCGGCACTGTTCAACTTTGAGACAGACTTTACAAAATCTCCATCGATTGCGAAGGCGGTAAACACCTCATCCCTTCAACAAATAAATAATGAAGCAAATATTTAAAATATTTGAACTCCCCTATTTAATATTTATTAAGATAAAAGCCTTAATGGAATAATTTATATAACAATGCAATTGTCACGTACTTGCCACAGAAAGGTTATAAACGTAAATTAAGTGCTAAATAATTCCGATTGCTTCCAATTGGCTTTGCTCTCAACCAAAACAATTTTTTGTGTGAAATATTGAACGTGGTTGAATAAATTGTGAAATAATATAATAAAAAGGCGAAAAATCGTACATTGAAACGTATCTTCAAAAATTTGGAAAAGCAGTTTCTCATCATAGAAGAACTGATGGAAGATATGTGGTAAAATTACCGTTTAAACAGCAGTCCGCTGATTTAGGAAATTCTCTTCAAGCATCAATAAGACGTTTTCGTTCATTAGAACATAAATTATTATTACATTCTGAATTGTGGAATGATTACGTGAAACAAATAATGCGAGATTATATCGATCTAGGACATCTAATTGAAATACCAGATTTATTACAACAGAAGTACAGTGAAACAAACATTTATTATTTACCTCGAAGTGACAAGCAGCACAACAAAGATGAGAATTGTATTTGACGATACAAGAAAACTGGTAGTGGAGTCTCATTGAACGAAAAGTTTATGATAATACCAACAATTAACCCAACAATAAGTAATAAAATCGCGCTAGTTGCGGACGTTGAAAAAATGTATCGACAGATTGTCGTATCTGAAGAGCACAGGAGCTTTCGAGAAAATGAGGCATTATCAGGTTACTCGAGTTACTTTCACCGTTGCCTGTTTAGCGTTTCTAGCCATTAGAATATTGCAACAACTTGTCTTGGAGTCTGAAAACGAAGAGGTTGACAAAAGATTGCTGAATAATTTCTACGTAGACGACCTTTTGACGGGGAAAACGTGGAGGAATATATGAGAAGACGAAGGCAATTTAAACATTTGGAAAACACCAAAATCCCAAGATTCACAAATTTCAATGATGCGGTAACACTGGAGATGGGCGAATTATTAGCCAAATATAGCTAAACTATTATCCGCAGTGAAATAGGCTCTACAAATTGAAGCGCGATATCTCACATGGACAGATTCATAAATTGTTTTGGCCTGGCTCACAATCGCATCAGCCAAATATTGAAACATTTCCCTCGAAAGCACTGGGCTCATATCAGGTCAAATGATAATCCTGTAGATCACGGTTCCCGAGATGTTATGCCATACAAATTAAATGACTCAAAACAATAGTGGAGAGTCCAGACTGGCTAGTTTAACCGCAGGAGACTTGACCGGTCAGCAATGAACTATAGAACGGCCTGATGGAGGAAACAACTACATGGAGTAAAGTAAAGTAAACCTTCCATCTGTAGCGCTACACGCCAACTATGAGTCACGAGAATTTTCTTGGATGGAACATCGTTTAGATAAGGAATATAAAATGAAAAAAAATATTTATAGTGATGGCTTATATGTGCAGATTCGTAAACAAAATTAGAAGTTCCAAATCAACACATAGAACATATTCTTAAAAACCAACGAGTAAGCTACAAATCGAGGCTTTTATCATTGCCTCCATTTGTTACTTATTCGCTGATTGAATGACTTGCGCTGTATCCAAAGAATACAAGTAGTTTTCGCACATTGAATTTCTGCCGGTTGTAATTGAATTGTTGCTGTCGATTTCGGACTTCTAAGTTTGTTTACGAATCGAGACACACAAGTCATCATACGTATACATAGGTAAGTATTGCAAAACCAACTTTTGTTGAAAAAAAACCAAACGACTATAGTTTACAACGATTTTTATGAATGCCATATTTGAATTTTCAGTAAGCCACCTTGATTCACCTATTTAAGGAAATTATATGCACATTTACCGTACGCGGGTGTATACATAGCTTTCTATTTCAAACAAATTTTAAAATATTTTATAGCTGTAGAATAAGAAAAACTGGTTCAATTTTGCATACGTTTATAAAAGCTGGTATCAAATTACTTCATTTAACTATAACTTTTAAAAATATTCCCCATGTACCACTCTCTTCTTACACATCTAAACTACCCATAACAAATATTTATAATTTTAATGTGATGCGTTACTATTTTCACCAACTGTTTCATAATACATATTGTATATACATACACTATATACAAGAGTAGCATACACACTCACACAACACACTCCAATACCAAAAAGTAAAAAATTTTCCCTAAGCAAATGGCCTTGTCAAATGCGTGTAAGTTATAGCAACACCAATTAAAAAAATTTTCAAAATATAAAAATTAACAAAAACTGGAAAAATGTAAAAAGCTCGTTTCCTTGTGATTTCATTTAAATGTGTGTACGTACACAATATTTTCCCCACTACCAAAAATTTACATTTTCAAATAAAAATTTACCATTTTTTCGAAAAAAAAAATAAAATTAAAAGATGAGGATGGAAACGCAAAATACACAAGATAAGTAGTAGTAGTAGTAGTAGTAGTAGCAGCAGTAGCAGCAGTATAACAACAAAAAATATGAAAAAGGGTTGATTTATTTTTCATAGAAAATTTTATATTTTTATAGTTTTGGTAAATAGACTTTTTTTTATGTGTACGAGTCAGATTTACTTACTATGTAGAAATTCTTAATGTACGCATAGTTTTTGTGAATTTTTTTTTATTTATTCAACTTGCCTTGTAATCACCCAATTAATTTTTAACCTGGGAATACAAGAAGAAATTTTCAGATGGATGGTAGAAATACATAATGTGTTGTAAAGTAGTATTAGTGTTGTAATTGTTGTTGTTATTGAACTTTTAAAAAAATAAAAATTTCTCTAAGAAATAATCAATAAAATATTAAATGCGTAAGTTGATAAGAATGATGGGATGTATTTTCAGAGAAGATTAACGATTATAGTTTTCGAGCTATATAGCTAGTTTGAACCCATTTTTTTTACATTCGTATATGTTTGTGGGGTAGATATCGTTTTTGTATAATATTCATTTCCATTTTGCTCCGTTAATAGTCATTTTCTTCGATACAATAACAATTTGAAACCGAAGTATCTAATTAGATCAGTACTCTAATTAATAGTTTTGTTTGTACATGTAATAAATAGGAGGTTCATAATTAACTATTTGCAATTATAATTTCCATAAATTGTTCTTTTAAATGTTTTCCAATCCGAAAATGTGTGGGTGTGGCCGCCACAACTGCATTTCGCTTAAATATGTACCTAGAAATGTAAAAATTTCTACAAATTTTACAAATTCCACCTTGTACTTGAGGCCTCAATATTTTCAAAACAGACCATTCGACTTTTTTTTTCATTTTAAGCAAATAGCATAAAAACTGGTTGGCGAAAGATCGATCGAAGAGGATAGACGTGTTTTATCGTCCTCTTCGTATATTAATTTATTTTATTTCAATTTAGTTTCATTTTTAATTATTTTATTTCTTATTTATGTAAATAAATATATATGTTGATTTCAAATATAATTATTTACAATTTCAATGTAACGTAATTTAATTTGAATAGATCTGAAAGTGGTGTAGCAGTGAAAATTTAATTTAATTAGGAATAAAAATGCAATCCATGTATCGGGATTGCGCGAAAGAAATCAACTTTGGATCTCTCGCTTAATAATGCATATCTTTAATATTTGTGGGGTTTATGCATAAAATTTTGTTGAAGGTTTTCTGTGTTTAGATTGTATTAAAATCGTGTCAATTTATTAATATACGCAGTAAATTTTGTATTTTGTTTTATGTGATACCTACACAAGTATATTTTTAGGGATTCGCTCGAAACGCGACATTTCAAAACGCGATATTTCAAAACTCGATATTTCAAAGCGCGTTATAGTACAAAACGCCAACCATTATGATGAAATTAAACACATACGATCAGGGGCCCTATTCTCGAATTCCATATCCATTTTCCGCATGTGGACATCTGTCAAAATTCCCATAATAATTCCCTTGGTATTTTTCCCTATATTCCACATGCAACCAAATACCCTAATCGGAATTTTTTATCCACCACTCTGAAATTGTGTCAAATTTCTTAGTGCGTTGAATTTATTTTTGGTAATTGCTGGTGTTTTGGTTTGCCAGCGAGACATAAAATTTACAATATTTTGTTTATTTTGATCATGGTTAAACAAACTTTGTTTGTTTGCTTTGGTAAAATTTTAGAATTATCCAAAGCAAAAACAACAATTTTATTTATTAAGATAATGAGGTCTTGGCTGAACTATCAACTTGCAGTTGTTTGACCTAATTTTACAGGAATAGCTTCAAGCATTTGCGTTGAGATATCGGGGGTATCGGTTATTGATTTACAGAATTGAATACAGATACAAGTCTTGTAATATATTTTTAATATTTATTTACTTAATGCTTAATTGCTATAGAGTTGAAAATTAAACAACAATTGCATTGTGCGTATTAGGGAAGGTATTTGGAGGTTGTGTCGGATTCGTTTTGGACGGACCCGTTTTCTGTAATAAATTTTGTTAATTGTAAAAGTTTTGACATGAGTAAAGTAATTTTCTCTTTCATATTTTATAAAAAGTTCGTTTGCTGTCAGAATATTATATGTACTATAATAATTTTGATATAAAATTTGAATACAAACTATCGAGATTTATTGAACTTTTCAGTGTGGCAGCTTATATTAATAACACATATTTGACTAATCCGGCGTTAAACACAGTTAAACAATTTTCGGCTTTATATTATTATGAAGTTTTTTTCTGGATCAGGTCTGTGTTAAAAACATTGTAACGAGTCATTGTAGGAAATTACACATATTCCTCCTGATGATGAAATTATCTGTGTCATTAAGGATTAAAAAAGGATTAAAAACAAATTTCAAATATATAGAAGTTAATTTGATCGACTTAGGACAGTGTATCTTGTGAACCTTATAATTTTCCTAGAAATGTTCGCCGCGAACTGATGATCAAGATGTCATTTCAAGCACTCAAGGGACCTTAGCTAAGCTTTATAAGAAAAAGGTAGCGTTCGGTGGAATGCTTATATTACAAAGAGTCAAACGACAATATTGCCAGATTTCTCCAAACCCCCTTGAATTCGATCGAAGATGAAAATGCGTGGCTTAAAATTGGGAAAATGAATGCATAACTGATTGCTGCACCATATTTCGTAGATTGGAAGGGATTTTTCGTGGGTGGAGAGGAGTGGTTTGTGTTGTTTAACCAACTATTGGCCGTGGCTCCGGAAAAGTTTAATGTTATGTTTTGGTTTGAACAGTGGTATAATTGTAGTTTTTTAGAAGGACTGAATCCGGACAAGGAAAATTTAAGTATTTCTGCGCGTTTGGGTGGTTAAAGGTGCGTTGGCGGTACATTTCTGCTCGCGCTCTGCTGTTTGTGATTGAGAGTGTTGTGAAGACAATTGCGATGTGTTGTGGCTTTCAAATGTCGGTACAACTACAAGTGGCGACATGCAATAGTTATTTAACGTGGATCGTGCAGCTTTTTTGAACCTAAGAAAGAGGAGGCAGTTTACAGCTTGGAAGATCGGCAAAATGGGATTCAATTTCGGAACTTTCCCGAATACTTTTACTTTTAATTGTTTAATAGGAATATGGCTGACTTATCATTGATATTTTAGTGGTACTAGGGAAGTTCTCATTAACTTGTAATGGAAATTGACTAACAGGTTACTGGCTATCAATTGCCTGGGTGCCTAGAACTGGGCTGATTCCTTGTTACTAATATATTTTTCCTTTCCCATGTTTGAAAATAAATAAATTGTATGAAAATTCCTTTGGAAGAGGTAATATATTTTATTTACCGTTCTTTTAATTTTATTTATTTATTTGTATGGTTTGTACTATTAAATAACGTAATGAAATTTTTGGGTATCAAGGTAGGGCGTGTCATTATTTTACATGTTAGGTTTAACTCCTTGGTGAGAGCCTGGAAATGGATGAACAAAATATTCTATTTTTGTATAAAATTGAGTTTTATTTATTTATTTTTATCTATATTTTATTAATTATGGGGTTCAAAATATTATTGTTAATCTAAGTATAGTACATTAAGATTAATTTATAATTTATTTCAAAGAATTAAATGAGGGTTTCAGAATTTAAATAATTATTTAGTTTAGATTTAAAAATGTTGTAGTTAGTGATTTACATAGATTTGGATTTTCAGAAGTGCCGAAACAACCTCGTGCAGCTTCCTGAAACTTTAAGCATCCAGCCACCATGTAGCTTAGAAATTGTATTATCGTGTGCTAACCATTTAATTGAATATATTACTAATAAAAATTTACTAACTTATCGATCACTTAAGTCTCTGTAACCGGGTCGATTCTGTCACAACGAACAATCCCTTCCTACCATTGGTTCTGTTATATGTAAAAAGGTGTACGGTGTGTGCCCGGGAGTCCGGAAGTTCCTGCTCTAATGCTTGGCCGTACATTCCAGTCAATTAATCAATTTTAAGCAAATAGCAAAAAACTGTTATTTAAAAATCTGCAATTTAAAATTAATTAATTTTGATAAAATAAAGTATTTACGGCATATAATTGCTTAACTTAGACATTTTTAAATAATTAGCTTAAACAAAGATTTTAAATATGACCAGTTTTGAAAATAAATTTTTAATAAGGCTATAGTTTTGTTACTTGTGGGTATTTTATAGTGCAGACCAATAGTAGGTAATCTTGGTACAACAAAATTATTACTTTTTACAAACATTTATTTATTCCTTATCAAGTTAACCTAAAATCAAAAAAAAAAACAAAAAAACTGCCTAATTCCAATTCGTACGCACTTAAAGAAAATTTTAGCAGAAAAACAGTTTAAACCATATCCGATCCTTAAAGATACCTGCAATAGCATGGTCATCTTCAACCTAGTTATTCCAAAATGTATCATCAACCAACCTATGTATACCAAAATGTTTCTTGGAGCCGAGCTTAATCACACACAACGGACCATGATGCATAGGACAATATCTACATATTTATCCGTAAAAATAATCGAATTTTTTTCTTTATATTAGCGGTGAAATTTTATTATGGTCCCTCGGCCACCAGCTATTAGTTGAATTTCTTTAAGCTCTTGGGGATAACATCATTTTTTTCTGTTAAATTATGGCGCAGAAGAAATTTATGCGAGCGTTTAGGGAAACCGTTTATTTCAATGAATAAAATTAAAGTTTTCCTTGGGTGTAAGTATACTGTGACTGTCTAATTCCGATGATCCTGAGCGTATTAAGAGATTGTAGATTTGAAGTTGCCATGAATAATATATACCATGAATATGATATCTGATCAGCTAGTTATAAAAGCGGCTAGATAGTAGAACAACAAAAATCAGACCCTTTTGAAATTTTATTGTGACCAGACAACTACCTCAGAAAAATTTAAACGTATACTAGATAAGTTCGGTTGTAGATGCCAAAATAATAAACTAAGGCATTTTACGAACACTTCAGCGTCTGTTCTTGATCTAAAAGTTACGAATACTAATAAGATTACATTTCTCAACCAGATTTTAGTTGGATTTTTTTTTGTAACAATTAAAAATCCCTTGGACAACAAAGCCAGTAGCGGGCTTTCTTAGTAACTAAAAAAATATAGTATTATTGGAGTAGAATAAGCAAATGCTATATCATCAGCAAAAGCAATTAATTTACCATTAAAATTTTGCCTCAAAATAGGTTTAAATTAATCTTTATCTGGAATAAAATTGCGCCATGGAATGGATGGCTTAAGTAGTTACCACATAACTGCCCATAACCATGGGCCCATCGTGGCATTGAGTGCGGAACCTCTGATGGTTCCAACCAATTTTTAATAATAAATAAAATACCACATAACTAACTGTTTGAAAACGTTTAATAATAAATGACTTGAACTATTCAAAAATATAACCTGGAAACTAAATATTCGAAATTTGTCAAGTAAGATGCTGTGATTACATATAGCTACAGCTTCCAGCTGTTGGCTGTAAGGTTTGCGGTAGATCTTGGTTAACCAACTTCAATAACAGGGAATGTTAATGATTCAAGTTAGACGTTCTTTGTGGTTTATTAATTAACTAATTGTAGGAACTGGATCAAGAGAAAATTTGAATCGCGAAAAATAAAATTTGCAGCTAACCGGCTATCTCAAGCGCTTAACAAAATTTAACATTTAACTTTTAATTTTATTTTTATTGATTCTAAAGTAGGACAGCGAACGGAGTAAATCGAATTACTCGAGTTCACTATTAATTATATTTATATTTATTACCGCCAAGCAAAAAACTAAAACAAAAGAAATTATTAAACAAATAAGATTATAAACATTGAAATTATTAAGGATATCTATCGAGTAAAATTCTCCTTTTTAAATATTTTAATTCTACTAGCATAGTTGCGACTGCTAAACGGTATACATTTGTACGTCATGATGGTGGTAACTTTTCTCTGAACTCTCTCAATTTGGCTTAATAAACTTCATAAAAATGATTTCATATAAAAAATGAAATAATTAGACAAGTTAACAGAACCAGTACATCATCTTCAGAGACTAAGTCAACACCAATATAACTATTACAGGAAAGGTTAAAGTTAGCTACTTGTTTATCATATGAGAGATCATCATAAATTGATTTAAAATGATGAGCAAACAAGATTCTAATTTAATACGAATCAGTTGCGATAATATCACCAAGTATCATGCCCAAAGCATAGTGCGAACATGTAGAAAGTGACTGGGACTAGTCTAAATTAACGTATTTTTTTATACTTATATTACTTTCAATATAATTCACATAGCCTGAGAAGCATTTACGAGTTTTACTTTTAGCATGTTTACGAAGATTACAAAAAATCACAAATTCATTAGCATTGTTAAATTTGCGATATCTGGGAAGATATTTATCCTTAACACAAATTAATCCAGTTGACTTAGTTTCCCGCCAGTGTGAAGTTTTTGGACACTTTTTTTTGGAAAAATATTTATGCGCGTGTACATCTTTTAAGAGTGTATTTAACAAAAATAATGTTACACAAATGAAATAAGCCACAAATAATGTCTAACATTCATTTCCAAATCGACTAATTTCGCTTGGAACAATGACGTGTTCGCTATTATTTCAAATAGCACAAATCTCAGAGATTGGCTCATGTAGTGACTATATAAGTTGTAAAGCGTACACATTGCGGAATTCAAATCACTCACTGCCATTTTGATATGAGCCGTGAGGCTCTTGAACACAAATTTAGAAAATGAACAAATCGACGAATTTCGCTT
This sequence comes from Tipula helvola, assembly GCA_963556165.1. Taxonomy (NCBI): domain Eukaryota; kingdom Metazoa; phylum Arthropoda; class Insecta; order Diptera; family Tipulidae; genus Tipula; species Tipula helvola. Next base: position 105,696,312 of record OY744482.1, read on the forward strand.
GGAACAAGAACGTTGTTCTCTATTATACTAAATAGCACGAATCTCAGAGATTGGCAATCTCTGATCCCTACGGCTCATATTAAAATGGCACTGAGTGATTTAAATTCCGCAATGTAAACATTATACAACCTATATAGTTACTATATATGAGCCAATGTCTCAGATTCGTGTTATTTAGTATAATAGAGAACAATGTCCTTGGTCTAAGCGAAATTCGTGGTTAATTTTCTAAATTGTTTTGCAAGAGCCCTACGAAAAATGTATCCGAAAATGTCTTGTAATACTTGCAAAAAAATGTTTGCAAATGTTTCAACATATATAAATCTCGTTTAAGTAAATCGTTTTCATTTTCTTGTAATAATTGATTTATTTAAACTAAAATATAAAAAAAAAGTTCATAACAACAGCATTCTAGTCAAATTAAAAAGAAAAGCTTACTACAAATCGTGTGCATTAAGCCAATATACATTACATAGATGGCAATGATGGCAGTAACAATTTTCAAAAATCGTACCTACTAAAAATTGCCACCTGGGGAAATTTCAAGTTCAAAAACTGTAGGAAAAGCAAAACAAATTCACAAAATATTAAGAACGTGTCATAATTGTGTGATTAAATAATTTTTTTCGTATTTCTCTGACAACAATTATAGACATCTAACGTATACTAGTAAAACTAAGGATAAATTTAGCAGGTATTATTTTAATTCGTCAGAGCCAACTTTGACGTATTTTTCAAAATGAAAGTTCAAAATATATTTTAGAAATAATTTAATTTTAAAATTTCTGCAATTAATATTTACTTAATACCAATATACCCTTCTTGTATATTACTCTAGAAGGCTCTGCCACTTTTTAACATCTAAAGTAACTTTTCCGGCACCCAACAATCCATCATCCGTTGCAGCAGTGAAGCGGTTCTCCAGCTACTATTATTTTTAAATAGTTGTAGTTTCTAATAAATATCCATGCAGTCGGATAGCGTCAGCTAATTACGATGACGAAATTGTTGCTGTTCGTGGACGATTCCATTCATATTCGCTGATCATATGTGTCACATAAATGTGTACCCTGTCATTCGAGCATGGTAGTCTATCACAGGTTTGCAGGCACTGTGAAATCTAATATTGTTCCAGTGCTTCAGCCGGAGGATCGTCTTTTATTGCTGGAGATTTTAACACATCAGATATTGTATAGGAGGTTGTTGATCACAATTTGAAATATTTTCATTGTCATATTTTCATTTGTATTTGAAATATTTTCAGGTAACAGTTTCTGCGTATAAGGATTTAACTGGACCGTCTAGTATTTTCCACTCTCCACTGAATATTTCAGTTTTATTTGAATGCTGCGAGTTAATTGAAATTTAATTTTAAAATGGGCGTTTACAGTTCCTTAAATGCATTTCTAGATGTTGAGCAAATTCTATCAAATTATTGAGAGATGTATCCCTATGATGAGAGCTTCAAGTGCAAAGAAGGAACCGTAGAAATTTAAAAATAGGAAAGACAAGGCTCACAAAAAATATAAATTACGTCCTCTTGTTGTTAATTAGTACAATATCTAAACCGATTTCTTTATAGTAGTAATATTCTGGAACTTGAATCAACGATTAAATCAAATCCAATTAAATTTTGGCACGTTGTTAATTACAAAAGGAAATGGAATGGCTGCCCTTCTATGATGTTTTTAACATAACTGATCGTTCGATTGCTCAGAGAGTGTATCTAATTCAAAATCTAATGTTTGTAATTTGAATAATGTTGTAAGTAAATCAACATTTTCAATGTTTCGTCTGTTAGTAGTAACTATTTTATCCGAATAGTCAAATCTTGATATTAATCAAAGTGCCGGATTCGATTCTATTCCACCCATTTTTCTGAATTAACCGGGTAATGCAATTCTGGCCATACTTCCTTCCTATTTAATCGAAGTCTCGCTGAAAGTTGCTTCCCTATCCTATGGAAACGCTCTCTTATTAAGCCGATTTTCAAATCAGGGTCTCGTAGCGATGTGGAGAAGTATAGAGGTATTTGTAATATTCCAGTTTTACCAAAACCATTCAGGAAACTAGTTAAAGAACATTTGTGGTTTCTTGTTAAGACTGTATAGGTAATCCGTTCTAACTTAGTTTTATTTACAAACTGTATTTCAAGTGCACTATTAAATAGTAATATTCTACAGGTCGTTTACACTGATTTCTGCAAAGCCTTTGACAAAGCGGAAACTTGGCTCTTTGGATTGTAATTTTTTGCCAATTAATTGGATTAGGTCTTATCTGGAATTTAGAACTGAAACTGTTAAAATTCGTAGTTTCACTTCAAAAGTGATTGATGTTTCTTCAGGAGAACCTCAGGGAAGTAATTTGGGCCTCATGCTCTTTATTCTTTTTATAAATGATGTGGTAAATTGTCTGAGTCATTCCGATATTCTAATTTAGGCGGGCGACATCAAAATTTTCAAAACTATTTCTTGCGCCAATGACGCAATTAACTTTCAGTCTGACCTAACAAACTTGAAAGCTTGGTGTACATCGCATAATTTAATGCTAAACAATTCTAAATGCAAGACAATGAGTTTTACCCGATTACGCTTACCCGATTTTTTTGATGGTTGCATTATTGAAAGTGTCAATACGTTTAAGGATTTAGGTATAACTTTTACCCCGAATCTATTGTTTCAAAAGCATATTGAGGTTTGCATTTCTACAGCGAATTGTATGCTTGGGTTTGTTAAAAGGTTTTCCAAAGATTCTCAGGATCCTTACGTGATTAAAACTTTATACGTCTCGTTTGTTCGTTCATTATTGAATTATGTTGTTTCCGTATGGAGTCCATTTTATATTAAATACTCAGATTGCATAGAGAGAGTGCAATACAAGCGCTTTTACATGTTTCCTCTACGAAGGCTACCTAGAAATCCAAGCGTGTCTGCTTTCATACTTCCAGAGAATTGAGGTAGATGTAAATTAATAAATATACTGAGCCTTTCTTTATTGGTAGGATAGAAATTAGCGCAAACGGTGTTCGAGACTTACTAGTATCAATAATCGATTGTTCAGCGATGTTGTGTTTGCTCGTGTGCTGCGCGATAAATATTTCTCAACCAAGCTTCCACTTTGCAGGCAAAACTACGGTAAATGTGAGCCGATTTATCATTTATCCAGCCTCTTTTAATAAAGTACGGTTGGCTTTTGACTTTAATCTATCTAGAACTGCATTTAAGAAATTGATTTTGAATCATCATTGGTAAATTTTATATTTGTATTTGAAATATTTGAATTATTGTATGTACATATAACTTTATTTCATTTTGATAAATAAAACCAGTGTATAAGTTGGTAATAAATAAATAATTATGAGCCAATCTCTGAGATTCGTGCTATTTGATATAATAGAGAACAACGTCGTTGTTTCAAGCGAAATTCGTCGATTTGTCTGAGTGATTTAAATTCCGCAATGTTTACCTGTTACAATATATACAGTCACTATATGAGCCAATCTCTGAGATTCGTCTTATTTGGTATTATAAAAAACAACGTCCTTATTCCATGCGAAATTTGGCAATTTGTTAATTTTCTACATTTGTTTGTAAGAGCCCTACATATAATATCAAAATAGCGCTAAGTTCTTTATTTGTTGAAAAGAAAATTGGAAATTAATTCTAAAAATTATTTTAGGCTTATTTTATTTGGATAATTTTATTTTACACGCCCATAAATATATGTCCAAAAACTTCATTTTTCTAAAATCTCAAAATTGTCCAACAACTTCACAATGGGCACCCAAACAAATTTCCAAAAACTTGACACTGGTTAGTTTCCCTTTAAATTTCAGGGTAAATAAGAATTTTACGATTGGGTACAAATATAATAACTGCTGATAAGGCAAATATTTCATCAGACATACATAGTTTAACACTTATAAGTAATGTAGAATGGTGAGCATCAATTTTAGTCAAAGGATAACTACTGTCACAATTCCTACTCCAAGTGACATTGGGGAAGTTGAAATCTCGTCACAATCATGCTCAAAAAACACAATTGAGTTCAATTGATGAGAATAGAAATACCACCCTTATCGGTAATATCAAAATTGATAATATTCTTCCGTGCATCTGTTAACTAAACTATTAATCGAATGATTATTTTAGGCCACGACAGTTTTGATAATAGATGTGCTTAACAAAGTATGTATGGATATGTAACTATCGAGATTTCAGTAATTCGAATAGGAAGAGATTTTTATATACCAACTCCAAAAACCAAAATAAAAAAAATTTACTAAACTTTTTGACAACAATATCAATCATTTAAAACATTTCCCTGCATAAACCGCCTAAAAACAAATTTCAAGCAAATTATTTATAAATGTCAGCAATACAAAAAAAAAAATCTTTAATAAAATAAAAATGATCACCTGCATTTTTCCAACTTTTAAAATCATATTTCGTTACCCAAGAGACTTGACAATATGGTTCCGTCCCTCAATCCGGCGCGTACAACATGTACACATATTAAATTTTCCCGCACTTATAATCCTATCATGTTTTTCACATAATGTGTACAACAACCCACTATCAATATAAATCAAGCCAGAAAAATGTAATTTTGCTGTTGTTGTTCCTGTTTTCACGCACACACGTCATTTCCAAATGTTATATGCAAATTTTATTGAAGGAGCCCCCCGATATATCCACCCTTCAATTATTTCATATATGTATGTGCACACAGAGTATACATTTGTTGTAAATTATGTAAAAATGTAATTAAAATATAAATATTTGCATATTCATTTTCCGCTACTGTTATTTCAAATATCATCTACACCTACAAATATGTGTACATATACTTATTTGAAAATGTGAAACACGGGGAATAACTCATATGCTACGTATGTATATGTATATGCGGCTGCATACATAATTTGTTGTTTATTTTTTGAGTCATCTAACGCTATGGTTTATGAGTAAGTAGGACAATTGTTTATAGCGCTGTATACACATAAATACCAAAAATTAATGATGCGTTAAATCTAGATGCGCCTATGTATTATAAAAAATTTGAAAATTGGAGCAACATACACACACGTAATATAGAGGTTAGAGCACAACATACTTAAGAATACTGTCATTGGCACACACAACATAATTTGCCCTCCCCCAATTAGATTTGTATATACCAAAACCAAATCATAATGAAAAATAAACAAAACAAAAGAAAATTCACATTTTTATTAGATTAAATCATTTTTCTCCGATATCAACCAAATTAAAATTCGGAATGGAAACTGGAAAAATTGCCACCAGCATTTTATGTTTTATGCGTTGCTACATACAAACGAGTACAATACTATATGTACACGCATAATAATTTACAATAGTTTGAGTGAAAATGAAGAATAGTGTTGTGTGTAATCATGGTAACCCCATCACAAAAAAAAAAAAAATATTTTTTAAGAGTTAATATTGAAACACGCACACACATAAACCATTTTCCCATTTAAAAATTAAAATACAAGCTCATCAGTTTTCTGTTTTCCTTTTAATTTTTCTTTTGTTTTTATAAGTTTGACACAGAAATTGTTCTGAAAGAATCTGCCTCTTCCTCTTTTTTTTAAGAAGAGTATCGTATATAAATACGAAACGCACACACTTTGTAAAATTATTTTATATATAAAAACAAAAGCTCAGCTTTTTCTTACATACAATTTGTTTGGTACATAGCAAAATATTGTTGTTGTAATTATTATAAATTTTGGAAAATTTTCAGTTTATATACAAAAGAAAGAAGTTTTTGGAAAGAATTAAGAAAATTTGGAAAAATGTGTAACGGTATATATTGTAAAACGTATAGTAATACTGATAATAATAATTAAAAGGAGAAAATATATATGTGTACGAGTGTACAAAAGTAAAAGTAGGAAACAATAAATAAATAATAAAATAACATTCAAAATAGCAACACAGTTTGGAAAATGGAAAATCAGTTACGATGTAGCAAGTATATGCTGTGTAAAATAATAATTAATTTTTAAGGGGGTAACTCATAAAATCAATGAACACAATTTTTTTTTTTTTTTGTTTTTGTTTCATTATTTTTATTCAAAAACCATGAAGTGTACTATAACTTTTTGAAAAAAGTAAAAAAAAAAATAAAAAATCCGGTTGCCGTTTTTACTCGCTGTTACATCTTGGGGTGAGACTAGAAGATTTGAACTGTTTTATATGTTATATCAACATATATTTTGTAAAATCAGTGAATAGCAACGGAAAGTGGCAAATAAAAAAAGTTAACTCTGGTATTCACAAATCTCAAGAAAACACACAAATAATTGGCTGACCTCAAGATGGTGAACGTTCAAATTTTATGAATTGTTTCCTGCATATTCTTGGCTCAACAATTTTCATTAACTCGCAGTGAACGGTGAAAATGAAAGTTTGAAGTTGAGTTGAATGTTTTACAAATAAGGTCTGTGTCATCCATGTTAAAAAAGGGTAATTCAAATAACTTTCGAAGCGCTGATCGTAAATCGTATACTCTTAGCTGAAGCGCATTGTGACGAATTGTTTAACCTGCTCCTTGTCGGTAAAAAAACATTAAGTTTGACTGCAAACACCCTAAAATGGGGAAAAGATGTATTCGTCTGTCATAGATTAAATAATAGAGGTTCTGGATATGTGCACCTCCTATTATATGTAGGTTATTACAGAATAAGGGGGTCTCGGTACTATCCTAATTTTTTCAAAAGTTGCTTGACTAACTAACGAGCTCCCATTAAAAGTTTCGAAAAATTATTTGAAAATTCCTAAGATAATAAAACTAGTTGAAAACAAAAAGTCGGCCAATATCATTAGTATGCCGAAGCATACTACAGCATTTTGAGTGGTTGCCAAGTTGTTGGGGACCCTCCAAAACTCCTTCTTGTAGAGACTTAGGTCTCTGACCCACCATTGGATCCTCGTGTAGTAATTTCCAACATTGGACTGATAAATCCAGATCTTTAGATAAAAGTATGGAAGGTTGTCCGTTGCAAGTGTGAGGCGCATCGATTGTATTCCGGGTGGATCTGAAATCTCTCGAATGCATTCATTATGACCCGCTTGCTAGCAATAAAACAGATCAATTTGCACTACAGTGAGTCGGTTTCATTTGAATTAAGGGCGTTGCTTGCTGTACCACACACACAGATGTTTGTCTAATTCGGAAACCGTACCTTCTTGATGATACTGTCTCTGGCTTGAATTCTGTCATTAGGAGTCGAACGTGCATTTTTGTTGGTAACAAGGGAGGACTGCAGTGTGACTGATCTGACAGCTGTGCTAATTACTTTTGAGTCTGCCAGTTCTAGCAATAAATTGACCCTTGCATCGGTTTATTTTCTCTATGACTCGCCTTTACGTCCTCTTTCGGTTAAGTTTAATAACTTGTTGTTGTTGTATAAGCAGAGACATATCCCCATGGTGATTGGTTGTGGTGATAATGCTCACCTCTCAACGTGGGGTAGCCCAAACATTAACTATCGAGGGACTTCTTTACTCAATTGTTTGAGCTCTTCTGACCTTGAAATTGTCAATAAAGGCTGTGAGCCAACTTTTGTTAATTCTGTTCGACCGGTAGTGATTGACATCAGTTTGTTCTCTATGTCAATTGTTGAATTTTTACCTGCAAAGTGACGAACGATATTCTCACTCCTCACTATTAAACTTAAAAGACCACCGTTAAAACCATACCGTAACAAGAAATTAACCGATTGAGTTTTTTTCTGGGACATTGAATTACAAGCATCTTTGCTTACAAAGGTAATTTCGACTGCCTTTGAAAATTCTTGTCCTACTATCACTAACCAGAAGTCTCGGAACAAACCTTTTTGGAGTTCTGAAGTTATAAGATTAAGAAAATTCGTTAGAAAATGAAAAAATAAAGCAAAAAATCTAAACTTCAAGTTGATTGGGGTAACTTCTTAGTGGCTCAAAAGGACTGTAAAAGAAGTTTAAGGCAAACTTACAGATCATCGTGGATTAATTTCTGTGAGGAAATTAACAGCCTCTCGGCTGTAACTAGATTCATAAAGTTTTGGCTAAATATGATGTATGTAGACTTAATGATCTTCGTCTGCCGAATGGTCAGCTCACCTCTTCCAATCGGGAGGTTGGTGGGTTGCTTATTTATGTTTATTTTCCCGGTTGTGACTACAGTATTGATTGTGTTGTTTTCATGCCTGTTAACTTGTATATTTAAACCCCTAATTGGGGTTTAGCTCATAAGCTGATCAATTATGACGTTCTGCGTTGGAGTGTGTTCTCATTTGCATCGTACAAAGCTGGGAGCCCTGATGGGATTTTCTCTGCTGAATTACAGCATGGCTTTCCCTACATTCGGGAGCATCTGCTTCATCTATTCCAATTGTGCATTGTATATAGTATAGTTCCACAATGTTGGGGCAAGACTAAAGTTATTTTTATCCCGAAGGCTGGCAAGTCAGATTATACGGACGCTAGGTCATTTCGGTCTATTTGTCTGGCTTCAACTTTTCTTAAGTCTTTAGAAAGAATCGTCGACAAATTTATTAGAGATCATTATTTGCCGCTCTTTCCAATCAATAACATGCAACATGCTTATAGAGTTGGTAAGTCCTGTGAAACTGTTCTACGCGAACTTGTCACTAAGGTTGAAAGGTCCCTCGATAATAAAGAGTTTCTTATGGGTGCTATCCTGGATTGCTGGAACTTTTGATAGTACTTCATTTGCTACGATTACTAAAGCCTGTACCAATTTTGGAGGAGGGCTTATGCGTTAATCCGTCTAAAACATATTTAATTGTCTTTACTAGACCTTGCTAAAGTTAGCCAAAAGTGTTCAGCCAAAAATTATAAAATGACGGTAATGCAGATAGTGTCTTGGCTACCTCAGCTGAAAATTACGACATATTTCAGCCGAAACATATTTCATATAAAATGAAAAATTGACAAAACAACCTATGAACTGGAATTTCCATGTAGTGAATTTATGGCTGGATACAGGCTCATTTGATTGTCACTGTTTGCGATGGTAATTAAAAGTTAAGTTTCATGAGAATATAATATAAAATTTAAAAATGTGTATAAATTCAACACTTCAAGTGTCATGTCTGGAAAATGGTTCAATTAGTGTGCATAGAACAGTTATCCATGGAAAAGTTATCACAGCACGAGAAAATTCGTTTGAATCAAAGACCTATATAAAATGTAAACATTTTTATAAATTCAACCTTTAAAGTGTCATGTCTGAAAAGAATTTCAGTTAGTGAGTCTAGCAACAGTTATCCCCAGAAAAATTATCAGGACAAGTTTTATGTGGGGAGCCCGGGATCTTGTTTGAATGAAAGGCCCATATAAAATTTAAAAATTTGTATAAATTCAACCTTTAAAGTGACATGTCTGGAAAGTAGTTCAACTCTGTACCTAGCCAACAATTATCCCTAGAATAAATTCCCCACTTTTTCAAAATAATTTTAAACAGTTTTCCTTCAAAGGGGGGAATTTACTCTAGGGATAACTGTTGGCTAGGCACACTAGTTGAAATTCTTTCCAGACATGATTCTTTAAAATTGAATTTTTACATTTTATATGGGTCTTTCATTTAAACGAATTTTCCCGTGTTCCCCACATGAACCTTGTCCTGCTAATTTTTCTAGGGATTCTTATTGGCTATCCACACTAATTGAATCACTTTTCAGGCATTACACTTTAATATTTAAATTTATACATAAGTGATATTTAGTTAAACAAGGCGAGTACGTCCACGAAATACTCATAACTAAAAGTATGTTTGGACATGGATTTGAAACAATTTTGACGAAATGCGTTAACAGAATATGAAATTTGAAGTCTGGATTTGAAATTTGGAGTTTGGGATTTGAAATTTAAAGTTTAATTTGAAATTTAGAATTTAAAATTTAAATTTGAAATTTGGAATTTAAAATTTGAAGTTTGGAATTTAGAATTTTAAATTTTAAATTTGGAATATGAAATTTTGGATTTTGGGATTTGGGATCTGGAATTTAAAATTTAAAATTTAAAATTTAAAATTTAAAATTTAAAATTTAAAATTTAAAATTTAAAATTTAAAATTTAAAATTTTTTGGAATTTGGAATGTGGAATTGGAGATTAAAATTTTGAATTTTGAAATTTAGAATTTGAAATTTCGAGTTTGAAATTTGAAATTTAGAATTTGGAATTTGGAATTTGAAATTTGGGATTTGGAATTTATTTGAAGTTTGGAATTTGAAATTGGAGATTAAAATTTTGAATTTTGAAATTTAGAATTTGAAATTTGGAGTTTGAAATTTAGAATTTGGAATTTGAAATTTGGGATTTGGAATTTATTTGAAGTTTGGAATTTGAAATTGGAAATTTAAGAAATTTTAAATTTGGAATTTGAAATTTGGAATTTGAAGTTTTTAATTTGAAATTTAAAATTTGAAATTTAACATTCGAAATTTGGAATTTGAAATTGGAAATTTGGAATTTGGGATTTGGAATTTGAAGTTTGAAATTTGGTGAAGAGTTTTTGGATTCAAATTGTTTGTTCATTGTTACATTGTTGGTTGGGCAAGGTTAATAAAGTTTCAGATTTCTAAATCAAAATGATTGTGAATTTAAATTTATATATCTTCTTCTAGCGAGCATTTTGTTTAGCAGAATGTGTGATTTAATTTGAAATAAAGTTTATTAGCCAAATCATATATTTGTGCTAATTGTTTGTCATATATAGTACTAATAAGAATATACTAATGTGGATACTTTAATTGTTAAATTTAGACAACTTAAAAGTTGAATAATAATTTGAAAAGCAAGCTGAGCAATAGGTAGTATTTCTAGTTGCTGAATTTAAATACTCATATTTAACTTTTGGAAGTAAATCAATGTTAACATCACCCAAAATAGTTAGATAATTACATTTATTATCAGATAATTGTTTCGAAATTTTTCTATAAACATTACAAGAGAAAAAGTATGATGACGATAAACACAAAGAGTTACACATTCAATTTTGTTCAAGCAAGTTGTAATTTCAATCACATCAGCTGACTTCAAATTCGATGAGTTAATTTCAAACTTAAATGATGTGTTAATAAAAACCGCAACACCAGCATTTTTATTATTGTTATTACAGTTGGCAAATAATTTATAATTAGGCACATTATCATATAGTAAGACTTCATCATTTTTTATATGTTCGATAAAACAATAATGCTTGGCAAAAACTTAAAACACGAAATATTAGAAAGAAAACAATCTAGATTAGCACGCATACTCTGTATGTTTTGATAAATTATCCAAAATGTATTAGTATTAATTAGTTTATGTAACGAATTTATCAATAAATTATTAAGTTGAGTCGTTATAAAATTAAGTTAAAATATTCTTCGATGAATTACCTACACCATTTTTAACCCAACAAAATTTAAAATTATTGATATTCTTTAACTGCTGGCATCGGTTTAATAATTCACGTTTATAAAGTGATAAATTCTCACGAATAAAAATTTGTTTACCTGCCGTACAATTTAACCCTCTCAATATATATGTATGCCTGTAATATAAACATATATGCCTTGTACAATATATTGTACATCAACTTTGATCGCTTCGACCAACCGTAATTTTCAATTTTTGTCTCATTTCTCTTGTGCGATTGTTCTCTTATACATTTATGATTATACTACAGTTTTATGAGCAATGCCGTATCATAGCAGTGCATAGTTGTGCTACGTAATTTATTTTTGGTAGTAAGTTAATTTTAAATGGCGTTCGAAAGGGTTAAACCACCATTGGACAAAAAAAAAATTCCTTTTGTTTTACAATGGGCTAAGATTTTTTTAGCATATTCTGATAACTTAAAATCCACAATTACAATTTTATGATTTAAAGACCCAATCTTTTCAGTGTTAAAATGCATAATTTTATTAACAGCATCATCCGGTAGTTGACATTCAATATAAGTAAAAATATCGGTAACTTATTTATTTATGTTATTATCGAAAGTTTCAAGACCAAAGATAATAATTTTAAATGAGCTCCCACATTATTAAAATGTTGCAAAATTTCCTTAATATTAGAAAGAGAAGTTTGTCTGTATTAAAATCAATAAAATTCTTTCGGCTTTTTATAGACAAAATATATTAACAATAATGGCATCACAACATTTTTTGACTTGTTAATCAGAAAACCTGAAGGGGCCAATCATTTATAATATATCTACCAAAAAAGTGCCCAAGAGTCATACAAAGTGTGTCGACCCTGAACAAAAAATGGGAATCCTCCTTGAGTTCTCTATGTGGTAGTTTGGTTTCTTACTGAAAAGTTCGTACGAACAAAAGTTCGGACTACTCTTCAGGTAGCTACGACCAAACTACAAAAATACAATTCTAACTTCATATATTTAGTGTGAGGCAAGAACGTACTGACCTAGCGAATTATATTCACTAAATCAAAAACTCAAGGAAAACCATATAAAAAGCCGAAATAATCTTATTGATTTTAATACAGACTTATTTTTTTATTATTTGTGTGGGCATAAAACAAACAGAAACGAGGGTTTCCTTGAGTTTTTGATTTAGTGAGTATAATTCGCTAGGTCAGTACGTTCTTGCCTCACACTTAATGTTTGAAGTTAGAATTGTATTTTTGTAGTTTGGTCGTAGCTACCTGAAGAGTAGTCCGAACTTTTGTTCGTACAAACTTTTCAGTACGAAACCAAACTACCAAACATAGAACTCAAGGAGGGTTCTCATTTTTGTTTATTCAGGGTCAATTCATTTTGTATGACTATTGGGTTAAAGTACGGGGGCGGGGAATTTTGACATTTCTACTTTTTTGGTAGATACATATATTATAAATGATTGGCCTCTTAATTATTTCTGAAGTCGAAAAATGTTGTGAATACCATTTTAATAATAAAATGTATAATAATGGTTAAACAATTGTTGCTCGATGAACAGAAGCTAAAAGAATGAATATGTTACGTTAATGTTTCATCCTTGATTATTGATTAATATAAGAGTGTACTGTATGTAATGGTGTTATATCTTTATTAATTATTAGTACTTTCGTACACAACACTCCTTAATGCCCAGCTGTGAAAAACTGCGGTGTTGTTCCTTCAGGCGATGACCTTCTCAGTGGTTCAGGTGTTTCCACGATAGTTGCTGATGACGATGTCTGTAGTTCTTCAGTCGGTTGAAAAGTTGTTGATGATGTTGAAGGCAGTGTGAACGCTTATATGGATGTCGCAACTGGTTCTGCAGGGTGACTTGGTTCGCTATTTTCTGTGAGACTTGTAGCCCACTCAAATTGATGTTCCAAACGTCTTCGTAATTGATCTACATGTCTTTCTATAGTTTGACCTGATTCGATTCGAACTTTATTCGATATCGGTCTCGTACATTCTATTACCACTCCATTTATCCATTTTGGTTCAGATGAATAATTTCGTACCCATACTAAATTGTTTTCCAAAAATTTCCTGGCTGATTTGATTTCAGGTCTCTTTGTTTTGATCACGGCAATGGAGTTCGGTTGAATCTTTTCGAAATATGCCTTAATTTGACGATTATAAAATAAATGAGATGGCGATCGTCCCGTGGACGAAGAAGGAGTTACGTGCTGGCCCATCAAAAACCTTGCAAGATGAATTTTAGCTATCCGGAAGTTTCTATAAATAACTTTTGATGGTTTCAACCATTCTTTCGGCGTGCCCATTTGAAGAAGGATGAAAAGGTGCACAGCAAATATGTCTTATTAGGTTATCTTCACAAAATACTCGGTAAGTTTCTGAGGTGAAAGCGGTTCCACTTTCAGAAACCATGGTGTCCGGAAGCCCATGTGTCGCAAAAAGCACTCGTAATGATTCTATTGTACAATTCGTAGTCGTTGATTTGGCGTGGCTTGTTTCCAACCATTTGGAATAATAATCAACGACCATAAACAATATTTTATTCTGGAATGGACCAGCGAAATCAATATGAATCCATGACCAAGGATTTTTGGTTGATTCCCAAGAATGCACCTCGGCTTGACTAGGATTTGGTCTCGTTTCTTGGCATGGCGTACAAGTTTTGAAGACCTGTTCACAGGCAGCATCGATGTTGGGCCACCACGCGGAACTTCGTGCAAGGACCTTCATGCGGACAATTCCTGGATGTCCAGAGTGTAAAGCTGCAAGGATTTTTTGTTACCATGCCGATGAAATTATTGTTCGATTACCTCTCTAAGTGTGGTGATCTCCGTACACCGTACATAAAATGATTTTATTGTTTGGTCACTTGCATATAGTTTATTTGGCCATCCTCTTGACGCCCAGGTAAAAACTTTATCGAAAGCTGGGTTATTCGTAGTCATTTTAGCTATATCATCAGCTGATAAAACTGGTCTTGTTACGTTTTCTATCTTAAGAATTTCTTTATAGATGAGCGTTGCTGATTAGTCAGACAATGGAAGGCTACTTAAAAAATCTGCATGACTCATTTTATTTCCAGCGCGATAAATTATCTCATAATCGTATGCCATCAGGGAAATTCTTCTTCTAAGTATTTGAGATGATATTACAGTTGGAATCTGCTTGCCTTCCGTAGATAAATTCTTGAAATTGTTTAACCCTGCTATTACAGCTACCGCTTCCCTGACAATTTGCGAGTAATTCCTTTCCCTTTTCGACAGTGTTCTTGAATAAAATTAAACAGGGTTTTTACTTCCGTCTTCCATGAGGTGGCATAACACAGCACCAAGAACATATGGCGAAGCGTCGCAAATAAGCAGAAGTGGCAAATCTTGATTATATTGAATTAATATTCAGTACTATTATAGATGGTAATATTTGTTCTAGGTTGTTGAACTATATTTTGTGATTTTCTGTCCAAATCCATTTTTGATTTTTATCCAATAAACGATGATGAGGTTCTGCAATTGTTGCTTTCTGGGGCAAAAAAGTATGATAAAAATTGAACAAACCTAAAAATGATTGGGGTTGCTTTTTATCGGTTGGTTGCGGTGCATTTTGAATAGCTTGGATTTTATCGGATGTATAGGTCTGATCCCCAAACCATCAATGTTAAATCCAAGAAAATCAATGGATACAACTCCAAATTCGCATTTATCTCGATGTAGCTATAGCTCAGACTTGTTAAAACGCCCAGACTTGTTAAAAAAATTTCACCTAAACGATTAGCCAGTTCCATTTCAGTATGTCCTCTAACACAATATCATCGAAGTATGGTAATACTTCTGGGATATTTGTGAGAAGATTTTCGATAAAAGACTGAAATGTTCCAGGTGCTGACGAAATACCAAATTGAAGACTGGTTACTCTAAATGCACCTTTGTGAGTAAAAATTGTCTGGAGTAATGATGACTTCTCGTGGACTGACAATTGCTGATATGCTTGTGCTAAATGCACCTGTGGCGTACTTTCGTACGCAACAACTATGTTCACAGTTAATGTCTTAAACATTTACTAGTTTTATTAAAAAAATTAAAATTTGCCACTTTATTAAATATAAGATTCAAATCTAGCATTCCGTAGCCATATCTGGACAAAAAAGAAGCCATCAGAATCGATAGCTGCGTTTTTCTTTAGATTGCTGCTCGAGATCGCGATAAACTTTTTTCGATTTTTTCAGCCCAATTTTAATTATTTGATAATCAACTATAAAAAATTATTTGAATATTTAATCATTAAATATGATAGATTTAATATTAAACTACACAAACTAATTCATTGACTTTAATCATAATTTTTAAAAAAAATGTATGTTGACCAGTTCGCAACAATTCTATGGTTTTAGTGTATAGCGGTAGGTATAGCGGTGGTACACTGGCCGTTAGTACTATTATAAAGAGTTATATACAAGGAGTATCCCAGCCTCTGTAAATAATATTAAGCGCGATATACCGGTGGTCACTGGCCGCTTGTTGTATTATTTAGTGTGGTACACCGGCGGTGCATTGGTAAATGAGAGTGTTTCTCGTCGCGGCGTACCGGTGTTACAGCGGCAGGGAACCTGTTAATTGTGCCATTTCTAAAATTTGACTTCGTAGCTAATTTTGAATGGATGGTAAGAGATTTGCTTCCAGAGCCGCAGTGGGGCATAAGGCTTTCCAGCACTCATTGAGTGTGGACGATTTCATATCATTCATTGATAAAGCAATGATGTCCGGACATTACATAATGGACAACATAATACTCTAAAATATATTATAGAATTTACTTTCAATAGTGTGGTTTCAGTTTTTCTAACCCAGACAACATTAAATGAATCTATTTTAGTATTAAAACAGAACAGAAAGAAATATTTAGCTGTGCTTGTACACTTAATGTATAATTTATCACCTGGAAACCAAATTTGTAATTCCAATTTAAAGATTTAATCTAAATACATAAGTATTTGCGGTATGTATGTATAATGTACCCCCACATCAAAAAGTGTGTGCTCTATGGAGGTACGCATTTCTATAGAATCCATTTAATAATAATAATTCATCAACTAAACGGAATATTTTGCTTCACGAATATAATTAATTAGAATTGTTTATATTCACTATTCTATTACATAAAATATAAAAACACACCATTTTACCAAACCCCTCTTAAATTCAACTAACTCTTTTATAAAAATCAATACCTATCATTTACTATAGAAACATCTACATTTTAAACCGTGTTATCTAGAATTCGAGAAAATACTTATCTGGAGCGAAAAAAACTAAAATAAAATTAGTAAAACAAAAACTTATCCAATTAAAAATTCCAAAAACAAAAAAAAAATATTTTCCAACCCCATTATTTCTCGGAAAAATCTATGTCAAATTCGTGTATTATGTACATATTATAATATCATGATTGAAAATATGAAAAATAGTGATAGGGTTGGGTTATAAATATTGGCCGTCATATGTAAGTAAGTACATAAACGATCACTCGTATGTGATTCACTCCCCTTTTACTGTACACATGTCATTTCAAACTAAACTATTACTAAACATACGTAACCATTAATCATGTTTTTAATTTTTCAACTTGAGATGCATCCTCGTTATCATCATATACAAAATACGCAATCTCCCCTTTTTTTTTATTATCGCACAGAAATCTATCACTCTCCGAATACCATGTACATATTTCGAACAGCCTATACACTCGTCGTATTTTCTGATTATTTTTGGCGTTATTATGAATTTTATAATGACAAAGTGGAAAAAAGGGTTGAAAATTATTAATACAAATATAAATAAAAAAAACAATAACAACAACCACATATCTGCCTAATTTATAAAAAAATATGAAAATTTTACATTTCTGGTGTATTCGCTCGGTTGCTCGATTGTGCTGCTTTCTAAGTTTGTTTTTTTGTCTAAAACCAATACAGAAACAAAAACGAAAGAAAATGTTAATATTGAATTTTGTCTTATATACTAAACTAAATAATATATGTATGTAGTATTATACAAACTATGTACATAAATTAATTTAACTGTGTGACACGTGCTGCAGTACAAGTACACAAGATGAAAACTTTTTGCCACCCGCTTTATTCCAATTTCCAAAAACGAAAAACGAAGTATGTACTAAAATTTCGAATAATTAGTAAAAATAAAATAATAAATAAATAAGCAAAAACGAAAATAATCAATTTTTATTTTATTTGTTTTTAAGAAATTAGAAATTTTAGAGCGGCAAAAAAGCAAAAAAAAAAAAACTTTCAAAAATAAATTAGAAAATTTTGAAAAAAGTTGGAACGTTTTAACATGTTTTGGGAGGAAAAACTGAAAGTTTCTTGTTTTTTTTTCGTATAAAGATTGATGGTTAGTGCAGTAGAATGATTAGTCCCCGGAGGAGATTATTTTAGATCGACATTTTAGATATTTTTGGTGCCTAACCAACCATAATATATAAGACTATAAATTTAGATAGTGAAATTTATAGATTGGAAACTCTACAGGGACTCTTAAACCGCACAGATTATATTTATTTTGATAGTTTGGTTTCATAGTATATATTGTATACTTAGTCAAAACTCATACCCGCAATAGGTTTAGGTTTATTTTGCAGAATAAAATCAAAGTTTTAGTTTCAGTTTTTTTAAGACGGATTGTACGGCATTGAGGGATAAATCTTCAAATGTTTTCTTTTTTATAATAAGTTTAAGCTTCTTTAGGTTATAATGCCAATTCGGGGACGCCCCGCCCTACAAACGTGTATTCCCAATGAAAAAAGAGTTTTGAAAGTTATTGGTTTTCACAAATCGGAGTTCAAAGTTGTATCTACGTTTTAATGTCCGTATCGGCCTGGATAGACCAGGGATTCAGTGTTTTGCCGCGTAGTCTTAATGAAGTAATTAACCAATTGTCTACTCATGTAGACAATGTATGTAGACAATTAAAAAAATGACATCGACAACGTAGAGTGTAGACAATGTGTCGACAATTCCCAGCAGCAAAAATACTAAAAGTTTCGATTTATTACGTATATGATTTTCATTACAATAAATGTATAGGAAATTACAGCCTCTGTCGCTTTTGTAAGCTTCGTCAACAGAAATAGGCGAAAGACCACAATATTTACCTTAACATACTGTCATGTGAGTTCCTTCTTGACCTATACGCCATTTGTAAAATTATTCAGAAATCGAATTTTAAACTTTTAGCGGGATAGTGTTGAAATATCGCCAAACGAAAAATCGAAAATCCAAAATATCGAATTTAAATATAAAAAATATTATTTTCCGGAAATATCGAATATGAGAATATCGAAATTTGGAGAAGCTGTGTAAAGCAAAAGTTCATATTTATTTATTTCAATTTCATGTTTATTTGTTTCAAAATACACTAAATGTTTTTTAAATGTTTAATGAAAAATTTGTTAAATGCTTATGTTGTGCGCAATGCATTTCAAACAATTCCCCTTTTCAATATTCCTTCGTTTTTTGATGCCTCTTCTTATTTTTTATATTTAATTAAATTTTTCCTATTCAACGGCTTATTTTCACCCATTTGTATTCGTTGTATATTAGTTTTGGATATAGTCAATTCTTTAGAAAGATCGTGAATAATTTGATAGATGCCAGCATTTTTCTTTCCTATGACAACTTTTAAGCGTCGATGCACGCTTCAGCACAATTCTGAGTACGTGGGAAGTTTTCAAAAATAGAGTCAGCAACAAACCAAAAGTTTGGTTCATAATGTGGCTTTCTTTTATTTGTTGTGTCACAAATGTATATATTTTTGAACCAGGATGCTTTAGCATTCGAATTTAAAAGCTAAACATTTCTGATCTCTCTTATATTTTGATGCAAATCGATCTTTTTGTACCTTTCTCCAAATAATTTGACTGAAGTGGAAAAGGCATTCACGAAACTCTGTATCAGAAAAAAAACTTTTGCCGCAGACTTAATGGTTTTTTCAAAGTCTGTTACTATGCGAGTTGGATTAAGCTTAACATTCCAATCCTATTATTTTTTAAAAAGTTCATAGAAAAACGGAGAATAGTGTTCATTATTTTTGCTGCTCATCAGACAAAATAAAAGCGGCACACATTCATTTTCTATCTTTCCATGAATCGTAAAAATTTGATGCATTATTTGTGGCAATACATGAAAAATTCCGTCCATCAACCAGCAATTAGATTCACCTAAAAGTTTTAAACTAGAACGGGTGTTCCAAGTAATATAATTTTTTGATCATTAAAATCAGATTCTTTTAATACAAACAGCTCTCTATCGCAATATTTAAGGTATTCGGGAATATTAATTTCAGCTAAATTATTTGGTTCCTTGAAATTAGCAAATCTTGCCCGACGAATTTTTGATTTCTGCGCAGTTTTGGATGGTAAATATATTCTACAGTCAGCGGATGTTTGCGATGGATTAGTCATTGAATTTTTTTTTAATTTTTTATAATGTTATGGTTGTTGACACATTACCAGCTCTCCATTATTAGGCTGTGACTGTGCTGTAAAGGCTCTTTTGCCATTTGGGCGATTTCTTCTGAGCACAACACCTAACTATTTATATGTTTTTCTATAACATAAGAAACCCCATCAACAACCAACTTAAAAGGACCAACTTTAACGAAAAAGGAAAATCTCGAATTAAAAATCTCGAAAATAGAAATGATCGATTTTGGATAAGATTTGATATTTATAATCGGGCCACCCGATGGCATATTATCCAAAATCGATCATTTACTTCAAAAATCAAGTCTACAGAGTACTTTACTGTGTTAATTATTTACAAACCCTTTACATTTGTACACAAATATAAATTGTAAGTGTATTTTAATTAGATTTGTTACCTAAACCTCCAATCTGTTTATCTTCCGCAGGGTAATTGTTACACTTTTTATGTATAGAGTAGCAAAATTGGCATCAACTATATAAATTTAGAAGGCTATGGTAACATTCATGTAATATGGTAGACTATGAGCATATAACAATAATCAGCAACTAATGTTAATTACAATTATAAACAAAAACTAGCAAATTTTCTAAAAATGGATGCGAATAACCTTAACAAATGTATTAAAATAACTAAAACCAATAAGAACAGTTTTAGATTATTATTGAAGGGATTTTCTTACAATTTAGAAAAAAACACTTCCGAAATTTTTAAGTGGTCATGTGAAACTAAAAAAAATGGGTTGTCGAGGACGATTGTCAACGAAGTTAGATTATGGTAAACACACAATTACAAAATTGTCACAAAAGCACAATCATGAACCTGTCCGCTAGTCGTATCGAGGTAATAAAGGCCAACGAGTTTATTAAACAGCTGGCATATGACTCAACACGACCGCTATAGCAAATATCAATGACGGTTTGATCAGCAGTAAAAGTAATTGTAGGGTTTATCTCCCAAAAAAGAAATAATCACTGAAAAATAAGATCAAATATGTAAGGAGGAATATTTACTATAAAGGAACCCACTTCTTTGGAATCCATAACAATTCCTACTCATTTGATGCATGTTGAAGGTAAGTCATTTAACTTGAAAGTTATTCCATATATAGTAATAAATAAAAAATGTTACGTGATTTATTTGTATTATCGGATAAGACCTTCGGTAAAAATAAAATTATTGTAATGAGTACAATCAAAAGCTCTCTACTACTTATCAGAAACAAAAATTTGGCTTATGGATGGAACGTTTAATGTGGTTCCTGGCATAATGACCCAACTATTTACTACTCATGAGCGTATAGGAGATGTTACTATGCATTATTTGCCTTATACATAAGTGCCAAATCACAAGAATGTTACAACGAAGTTTTTTTTTTTGAAATCCTGCAAAATCCTGCATTGCTGTAATCACGTTGAACTAAAACCAAAGTATATGATGACCGATTTCCGTTTTGCAATGATCAATGCGTCAAAAAATTACTTTCCAAGTGCACTCCACAAAGCATGTTATTTTCATTTTGGACAAATTTTGTTGAGGAGGATACAACATGAAAAATTAACATCTAAATATGGAAGTGATGAACAATTCTCGCTCAACATGAGAATATTGAAATGCCTAGCTTTCTTACCAGACACTGAAATAGTTAAGTGTTACGAAACCGTAAAGCCTTATTTATGTAAGAACAGCCGTGAAATGTTACCTTGGTTTGAAAAAAACTATTTGTATGGAACAAAAGTTAGTAGTCCTAGATTTTCACCATTATTTATGGTCCATTAACGAACTTATAACGGATCATATGCCGCGAACACAAAATAACATTGAGGCATGGCGAAGGCGTCTTAAAACTATTGTAGTAGATCACACACTGGCGTTTATAAATGAATTAAAGATTTGCAAGTGGAATATGTTAATAGTATGACCATGCTAGAAAAGGTCATTGCCGGTAATACTAAAAAATTAAACCGAGAACTGGTTTCGAAAAATAACAGTATAAAACATATTTTGGAAAACCAGCTTTCATTAAACCCTTTAAATTTTTTGAAATGTTTAGCTTATAATAACATTAAACTAAATTAAATATTTACTTAAATATTGTATTATTGTTGAAATATGTATTATTAAACAAATTTTAAATTGAGTTAATGTATTTTAATTAATTGAGATTCTCTTCTACATACCAATTATCAAAATCTCGAATTCGAAATGTTGTCAAATCGGAAAAACGATATTTTGTCCTCGAGTTTTTTTTTTCGATTTTCTTAAATCGAAATTTTTATTTCGAGATTTTTTTTTTCGTTCATATGATGCTTTCCCATAATTTTGTAATACACTGGAGAAAACAAAATTGACCTCACGAAAATTTTCTTCGTTAATCTCAAATTATTTGCACAACGTAAATATGAATAAATTTGAACATTGTTAATTCTATTTATTAAATTTTATTTGAACTTAAACACGAGAAATAATTCATTTTATATTTGAATTTAAATTACTAATTATAATTTATGTTATAAAATTAAAATTAATGTGAAAAATAAAATTGAATTCAATTTTTAACGCAAAAAGGGCACTAAGTATTTTTAATTACTGATTAATAGTGAGTATGACCTCCGTTATTTCTAATGACTTCAAATAATCGATCAGGCATACTGCTGATTAAATTCCTGAGAGTATGCGGCTAGATTTCCATCCAAACACCTTTTATACGATCCTTCAGCTCGCCAACTGTGCAAAATTGTTTTCCATTTTGATAAACCTGACGCGCAAATATCCCCCAGAGGTTCTCTATAGAGTTTAAGTCTGGACTGCATGCAGGCCAATCTAAAACATCAATATTATTATCGCGGAACCAGCACTTTACCAGCTTCGCAGAATGGATAGATGCATTATCCTGTTGAAAAATATAATCATCTCCCATCAAATTTGTCGCATGTTCCAGAAGGCTGTACTCCAAAACGTTCAAGTAGTCCTGTGCCTTCATTTTTGTTGAAATCCAAGCAAGAGGTACCTTCCTACAGTAAGCAAAACCACCCCAAATCATAACCGTCCCGCCACCAAAATTACGACTCATGCATATCTCAACAGATTTTCGCATGTCATGCCAATAGAACTGGAAGCCGTCTGGGCCATCCAGATTAAATTTCTTTTCGTCGCTAAACAGAACTTTTTTCCACATCTCAATATCCCAGGTGATATATTTTTTGGCAATTTCCATCCTAGCCATGCGGTGTTTTTCAGTTAACTTAGGTTTTGATGCTCATTTTCTGCCAAACTGTGTTAGGGTCATCATGTAAAATTTGTCGGACCCGTTGAACAGTAACTGGCAACTGTAAATCAGCTCGAATTTGTGATGCTGTTTGTTGTTTGACTCGTGCCCGGCTAATAATAGCCCGCTTAGTACGTTCATCGAGTATTGCTTTTCGCCCTGATCCCTTATAGAGACCATAGGATTCCTTTTTTGTCAGAAAATTGTTGATAACTCTGGGAGATCGTTTTATTTTTCTTGCAATCGCCCTATTTGATAATCCTGCGTCCTTGTAAGCAGTTATTTTATCGGTTTCTTCGCTAGATAACTTCTTGCCACTTCCCATTCTTTATAAACACTAGATTGAAAAATTTTAATTTTTGGAAATCAAGGAGAGATTATATTGGGTTATTTACCCTCAAATTTGGTTCACAAAACTTCCCACAAACAATTTTATTAAAATGCAAAATAAGTGAGGTCAATTTTATTTTCCTCTTATTCACAGAAGCCACTAGCTTTATATTTTGTTTTGCTTATACCGTTATTTTTACGAAATTTTTTTTTTTTTCGAAAATTGGTGCGCTACTAGGTTATTTCATTAATATGAATATGTATGTATATAAAATAATAATTCGAAATATTTCACTGTATTGTGATGAAAATACATATTTTTTCTAAGTGAGGTCAATTTCATTTTCTCCAGTGTATTATTTGCGGCGCCGCAAATAATATTACAAAATTATATTAAATAGTCGAGATTCAATATTTCAAATTTGAGATTTTCAAATTGATGTTTTATAATTTCGAGATTTTGATTTCGAGATTTTTCTATCGGTATTTCGATTGTCGATATTTCGTACACAACCCACTTTTAGCAAAAGATATGGTTACCTTCTCAAGGGGTTGTCTACCTTATCTAGAAAAAAATAATACAGAAACTGAAAATCCCGAAAAAAAATCCAGAAAAAAAAAATCCAGAAACAAAAAAATTCAGAGAAACAAAAATCGAGAAAACTAAAATCCAGAAGCATAATTATCAAAGTGCGGACCAAATTATAATTAAAATTTATAAAATGTCTATCGAATTTGAGTTTTTCCGTAAAGTTCTTAATATTTACGATAATGGAAATTGCTTCGTCAACCTTTCAGAGACAGATCAAAGGATCTGCCATATCCCTTCGTATCGCCCATATCCCTTCTACTGATAAAGTTCTACCACAAATGTTTCAAGTTATTTTGTGGTTGGCTTAATTCGTTGGGTTAGTATGATATAGACGAATGTATTCGAGCGAATTATGGATTTAATAAGTCATCAACCTTGCGGACATAGATCAAAGGAATTGTATCGCTCGTATCGCTTCTAGTGATAGATGTACAACAAATGTTTGAAGTGAACGACAAAAGTCAAAACATGCCATTTTTTTCTGGATTTTTACTTTTCAACTATTCTGGATTTTTTTTTCAGGCAAATGTAGTGATCTTCTTCTCAATATAATTTAAAAAAATTTTAAATTTTAAAAGCCTTTGTCATTACTTTCCATGTTACAGTGATAAAAATTTCACTACCTAGCCCTAAAACTGAAGCAAGGAAAATTTTTTGAAGCAAAAATGGCCTAAATGGATAAAGGACAATTCCCATAGTTACGTTAAATTTTTATTTTTTTTTTTAATTACAATAATAATAAAGCGCATGTCATATAGAATCAAAGAAGAAGGAAAAGGAGAACAAAAAACCTATGGAAAATGTATCCTCGATTTAATTGTAAATTAACAAAAAATGACCAAATTCAATTAGGGCTATTACAGGATTCTCTTCCGGAATGTATTTACTAATTTGTAAAAAACTTTGCACACAAAAGAAATATTGTTAAGTTGTATCATGTCCGTTTGTTTGGATATAGAACTCTAAAGAACTCATAAAAAAAAAATATAAAGGGCTAAAACACAATGAGGTGATCAGAACTTCGGTCTAGATTAATTCAGCTCCCAAACCAATCCCGGAATAAACCTCTTAAGTCAATCTGTAGCTCAACCTCCAAATCAATTTACAACTCAACCTCCATCTAAATGGCAACACAATCCTAAACGCAATCAGCAAACTAACTGCCAAACCAACCCTCAACTCAATCACCAAATCAACTTTCAAACCAACCCTTAACCTAACTCTAAATCAAACCTTAAATGAGCCCCCAACCGAACAACACATTTAGCCATACAAGCTAACTAAATATTTATTCACTTCAACTCAACTTAGCTGGAACCAAATCTCAACTCTCTACCCTATTCATACGAACCTTTGTACTATCATAACCTTAAACCATCATTCCTCCATATCATTATTCCACAATATCATACCATCATAAGACTATACCATTAAATCACCATACACCCATACCATCGTACCAAAATAAAGTCGAACCATCACACCATGATGTATATCTTACCATCAACCCACTATACCGTCATACCATCACACCATCATACTACCACAACATCATACCATGGTATCATTATACCACCGTACTATCATACCATAATATTATCATACAAGTATACCATCATACCGTCATATAATCATACCATCATATTTCATAACTTTATCCAAAATTCATTTTAGAATTCCGAGTCCATCGCAGATACCAAATTTCACTAAAATCCGTTAAGAAGTAGCCAAGTTCCGTCCTAATTATCTTTATTTCAAAACTTCATCTAAAAATCATTTTAGAATCCTATTTCCATTGTGTAAAATCTCCATTGTTACTGTTATTCTATAATTTGTGCATGGATCAAATCGAAAGTTCCCAGCAAATGAAATAAAAATACAGAATAATTTATTATTCAAACTAATGTAATATTTAATATACTGTTACTTGCAAAAATTAAGTGTAATTTGTCGAAATAAGCTATAATTAAAATAACTATACACGCATCAAATGGAAGTTTATATCTTTTTATTGGCGGCAAAAGGTAAACTATACCTTAACTAATAAATTATTATTTTTTTCACAGCTTTTACGGTTATTTTGCATAAAAATAAATAAAAAAATACGCATGGGATAATTCGGGCGGCCACGAATTCGAGAAAAGCTTCCGCGGCTTTACCGCCATTATCATATAAAAGAAAAAAAAAAATTATTTTATTAATAATTAAAAAAATGGATAAAGGACCAATCCCATAGTTACGTTAAATTTATTTTTTATTTTTTAATTACAATAATAATAAAGCACATGTCATATAGGACCAACGAAGAAGGAAAAGGAGAACAAAAAACCCTATGGAAAATTAATTTTCGATTTAATTGAAAATTAACAAAAAAATACCAAATTCAATTAGGGCTATTACAGGATTCTCTTCTGGAATGTATTTACGAATTTGTAAAAAAATTTGGACACAAAATAAATATTGTTAAGTTGTATCATGCCGGTTTCTTTGGATATAGAACTACTCATAAGAAAAAATATAAAGGGCTAAAACACCATGAGGTGATCAGAACTTCGGTCTAGATTAATTCAGCTCCCAAACCAATCCCGGAATAAACCTCTTAAGTTAATCTGCAGCTCAGCCTCCAAATCAATTTACAACTCAACCTCCATCTCAATCGCAACACAATCCTAAACGCAGTCTGCAAACTAACTGCCAAACCAACCCTCAATTCAATCACCAAATCAACTTTCAAATCAACCCTTAACCTAACTCTAAATCAAACCTTAAATAACCTCCCAACCGAACAACACATTTAACCATACAATCTAACTAAATATTTACTCACTTCAACTCAACTTAGTTCGAACCAAATCTCAACTCTCTACCCTGGGCCTACGAACCTTCGTACTATCATAACCTTAAACCATCATTCCACCATATCATTATTCCATAATATCATACCATCATGAGACTATACCATCAAACCACCATACACCCATACCATCGTACCAAAATAAAATCAAACCATCACACCATGATGTATATTTTACTATCAACCCACCATACCGTCATACCATCACACCATCATACTACCACAACATCATACCATGGTACCTGTACAGCACACACACAATTTTATCGACCGCTGGTGAGACTCGTATTTTTTAATGAAAACAATTTGGTTGAATATTCAACTTTTATTAATTTATAATATTACTCTTATTATTTAAACTTTATTAATTTATATATTTTTATTTTTTCACAAGTTTTTGTTTCACAGTGTGGCTGTTCCATAGGAAGACTTTTGTACGAGTGACATTTATTTCTTTTATCTTTATACAAGTCAACATTTTTTATTTGAGTGTACATTCTATCTTTTTCATATGATTTGAATTTCTCTTTCTAATTATCGAACTGCAATAATGATGTAAGAATACTATGCTCGTTCAGATTTGTTTACATTGATGCGGATGTACAATAATTCAATACATTTATAATAAATTTGACAGTCAGTGTACATAGTTTTGATTTTAATAAATAGCTTAAATTAAATTGCTAGTGATTTTATATAGCTAATTAAATTGTTTAGAAACGACAAGTTGGATTTAAATTATTTACTACTAAAAGATAAGTATATAAATTTATACGACAAGCTATATTTTATATAATTAACGTTTTGGTTATTTTCTTTTCAGGAACAGCTGCTCTTTTTTATCTTACTGGATTCTCATTTGCGATGTAATTGGAACTCAGCCGGTACCTAAACCAATCATTTTGAGAAAATAAACAAATTATAGTGTATATAGTGTAGCAACAAAAGATTTCTAATACAGCAAAATTATGAATAGCAAACTTGATGTTTTATTATATGGTCATGACTGAAGGTGCTGAACATACTCCCCTCCAAAAATTAATAAATTTTTAATTCTCATTATCCAATGGTTATTTGAATAATTTACTGATCTCACAGCTCGCTCCCAGATTCCCCCAAAATGCGGATATATTGGTATGAAAAATTCCCATTGAATTAGTTTTATGGTTGTGAATGTATTTAATTTGGATTCACATTTTTGTGACGATAATAACTGGTAATATACATGAAGTTTCCGATTCGCTCCGTTTAAATTTGTACCATTGGCAGAATGGATTTCTGTTGGTGCTCCCCTCCGTGCTACGAACCGATTTTGATTAGATTTTTTCACTACGGCGCTAACTGTTTGAAATTCGATCGCTCGCGTTTCTTGTAATGTTTCGAGCACCTTGTTATTTGGTGGCCAGTATTGTTCGTTTTCAGTTAACCACTCTGGTACGTTCCACCATAACTTGATCTCAAATAATTTAGTCGCGCTAGTTCCGCGAGTAGCTAAATCTGCTGGATTATCAATGCCTTTTACATGTCTCCAAAACGCTTCTGGTACAAATTGATGTATTGCTGCCACTCTATTCGCTACATACGTTTTCCATTTACGTGAAAGTGTTGATAAAATTACTGTTGAATCTATCCATTGGTGAATGGAAGCATTTTTAAGTTGATACGCATCGATAATCTTTCTTAATAAATTTGATAGTAAATGTGCTCCACAGAGCTCCAACCTCGGTAAACTCACTTGCTTCATTGGAGCCACTTTACTTTTTGCTGTTAATAACTTCACATTAATCGTATCGTTTGTTCGAATACGGATGTAGACAGCTGCAGAATACGCTAGTTCACTGGCGTCGCTAAATCCATGAAATTGAACCTCGTCGTTTAATTTGCTTGTAAAACGAGGTATGTGAATATCCTCCAAATGCCCAAACTGATTATGAATTTGCTGCCAAGCACGATGTAGCTCAACCGGCAATGGATCATCCCATGAAAGTTTGGTAAGCCATAAATTTTGAAGAACAATTTTTGAGTTGACAGTGAATGGGCTTAACCATCCCAGTGGATCAAATATTTGTGATGCGATGGACAAAATAGTTCTTTTGGTATGAGCATCAATATACATTTTGTTGAATTCCACATTTCGACTTCTTTTGCGTTCCATGGACACCAAACGTTGCAATGCTGTTTTATATGATGCTAGGTTAGGCTTGATGGGTAGCTGCACGATGAATTGACCATTGATTTTTTTATGATTTGACACAAAATGATTTTCACATATTTGATCCTCCTTCGACCAAGGAACAGGTTGAAAAACCTCTTCTTGCGTTTCCAAACTATCGTCATGTAATATCCTCGCATTAAAGCTTTTATAAGGCATTAACTTCTCCTCATCATCACTTGAATCGGATGGTGGTTTCTTTGAAATAACGTAACCGAATAATGTTTCTTGAGCCACAATAGTCGGCAAAATGTGATGTGTGCTACCTAAAACATAAAAGAAATAATCTGCGCCTAACAAAATATCTATTTCTTTCTTCTGCTTGAAGTTCGGATTTGCCAACGGCAATTTTAGCTTCTCAATTTCATCCGTGAGTATCTCGCCACTTGTTGTTAAGGACGTTATCCTTGGCAACACATGTGCTTTGATTGTTAACATCTTAGATGTATCAAACCTTGAACAAATCGCAAAACTTGCCTTCCCACTTGTGGACACGTTTGAAGTTGCAAGCCCCTCAACACGTACCCTTCCTTTACTTCGATGTAGTCCCAATCGATTGATACACTTTTCGGAGATGAACGAAAGTTGTGAACCTGAGTCTAATAATAAATTACATGGACGATAGTGGCCATCTTTAGTTTTGGCCATTACTACTGCTGTAGGGAGCAAGGCAGCGCCGATCCCACAAATATTGCTACTAACAACGCCTGTTGATTCACTTGATATACTAGGATTGTTCGTACAAGTTGTGGTATTTGATTCCTTTCCCTCTTGTAGAATGCTAATGTTTGTATTCACGTCGGTATGTAAGAGTGTGTGATGTCTACGCTTACATTTCATACAGTATCGCTTACTGTAGCATCGACTAGCTATATGATTGTTCGCTAAGCAATTAAAACATAATTTTAGATTTGCTGCTTGAATACGTCTTTGTTCTAAATTTAAAGCCTTGAACGATTCGCACGTATAAGTTCGATGACTTCCCTGACAATATGTACAACAATCCGGAGCGGTTGGCATTTCTTCTACCTTTAGCTGATGTGTTTTGACAGCGATAGGTTTGGCTGGGGCAAACTTCCTTGGCTCACAGGTTTCTAATGCATCACAGCGTTCACTGAGGAATTTGAGTAGTTCTTCAAAGGTTGGGAAATCCTTTCCCACTGATCGATGCGCCCACGCCTGCTTCGTTTCCTGATCAAATTTTTGTAGTAGCAAGTAAATTAACCATGGATCCTTCCCGGCTGCTTCACCTCCTAGTGCTGTGATACCTCGCATCACCTCGTCAGATGTGTTGTGCAGCTTCCTTAATGAGTTGACAGATTCACTTTTTGCTACTGGTTGATCCAAAAATGTTTTAATAAAGTCATTTAATACGTGCCTCTTCTTGTCGTATCGCTCACAGACCTTTTCCCATGCTAATTTGTAATTTGTTTCGGATACGGTTATGTGCCTGATCAAATCTGCCGCCTCACCGCGAAGATAACCTTTCAGATACTGAAATTTTTCCACATTATTTAGTCCTACTTTACTATGCACTGATGCCGAATATAAGTCCTTAAAACTTGGAAACTCCTTATAGTCACCGGAAAAAATGGGTACATTCAATTTAGGAAGGCGCGCAAAAATGTGAGGTTCGTCTGACGAATGAGCAATAGTTTGGTTCATTGAACTCGTAAAATTTTCCGATAAATTGATAAGAAATTCGTTTTGGCTTCGTAACATGCGAGACATGATTTTTTCCATATTGCCAGCCTCCTCACTTTGATTTGGAACCACCAGTCTTTCTTTTAGCTTGGCCTTCACATTAAGATATTTTAGTTCGTAGTCAGCTAGTTCAGAAGGTGTGTCAAATTTTCCTAATTGGGCTTCACAAGTCACAACTTCGGTGAATGCCCTTTCCAATAGTTCTAATCGATTTGAAATTTCGATCACTGTAGTTTTATCCGTCATGCCATCTGCAAAATTGACCATTCTCATGATAGAGCCCTGTGCTAGACGTCTTCTTGCTGTGAATTCCTTCTCTGGATCAGCCATGTTTTAATTTCAGGTTCGCACACGAAATAGTAAAAGAGATGTCCCTTTAATTTCTCTTGATTCAACAACGATTCACTACACGCACAGAATTAATTATTTTACTACGATGGACAAACAACAACGAAATTTAGACGAATAAATTACCAAAAGAGTAGTTTTAAGATTATATTTTTGCTACACTATACAACTAAAACTTGCTTAACACTTGATCGCCTCTCTTTGTCACTCCCCCGTTGCAGATAGATTCTGAAGTTGCCCTCAGAACCTAAACTGATTATGTATTGGTAAGGCACCGCCCTCACACTTGATCGCTTGTTTGTCACTCCCTCGTTGCAGATAGATTCTGAAGTTGCCCTCAGAATCTAAACTGATTATTGAATTCCCGTTCCCGTTGACCTTCAAATGGCACTGGTAATCTTTCCAATTGTCTACAATGTTCTAGTAGATACAGTTATATTAGCCACGTGTAGATGCACCGTAATCGCTGAAACCTTCTCAAAATGGCTAATGAAAATCTTCTCGAAGGTTTCGCCAAGAAATATTTATTATAATATGTATGGAGCCACGTCCAAACGTACAACACGACTTCACTATGCTGGATTGATATTTTTCAATTGATAAATTGTTATTTTTTATTTTCTCAATATGGCGGATGAAATCTTCTCGAAGTTTCCGAAAATAATTATTTATTATAATATGTATGATGCCACGCCCAATGACACCGCAGAAATAAACAACGCTCGAAAAATAGTTGCCCTTACAACTTTGATGTCCCCGCTTCACAAATAATATTTATATTTAAATGATGTAACCACGATTCGTATATACGCCTTGATTGATTGCAGCAAGAAACTGGAATTAACTAAAAACGTCTTTGCTGATCAAATAAACATGGCGTCGCACCTTCGTTCACGTGGAATATTGATGTGTAGCAATGTAGCAATTAATTCAATTGCAATTTTCACGAAACAAAATAAAAATATGATTTAGATAATTCACGATTTGATTTTAGGAGGCTTCAATTGATGATTTAATCTCACACCCAATTCAATTGACCCTCGCCCGTTTCACAGTTATCACGATTCACATTCACAGATTTAATAATTATTCGCTGTCTATCTATCACAATCACGTGTTTCTCAATGGAAAATTAGGATAATTTTCCAATCCGGCTCGAAGGACCACTTTTTCTATGTACAGCACACACACAATTTTATCGACCGCTGGTGAGACTCGTATTTTTTAATGAAAACAATTTGGTTGAATATTCAACTTTTATTAATTTATAATATTACTCTTATTATTTAAACTTTATTAATTTATATATTTTTATTTTTTCACAAGTTTTTGTTTCACAGTGTGGCTGTTCCATAGGAAGACTTTTGTACGAGTGACATTTATTTCTTTTATCTTTATACAAGTCAACATTTTTTATTTGAGTGTACATTCTATCTTTTTCATATGATTTGAATTTCTCTTTCTAATTATTATCGAACTGCAATAATCCTAGTGTTCGCTGATGACCACCGACTCTTTTTATGCGTTCGTTTTTTTGAGCAAAAAAAACGAACGCATAAAAAGAGTCGGTGTATTTTTAACTCTACTTTTACTTGGGTTTTTTTTGGAGTTTTTTTGACAACCGAAAATTATTACTTTTATCGGCGTAAAAAAATCCAAAATTTCGATGAATTGAAAGATTTAAATTAAAATAATATGAAATTCTTCGATTTAAATAAGGATATTAATAAAAAATATTAAAATAATATGTAATGTTGACATTTAAAACACCAAAATTATTTGTCAAGTAAAAAAGTTGTTCGCTGATGTCATCAAAAAAAACCCGAGTTTTTTATTGAAGTGAAGTTTGCGGGGGTAAAATCTGTCAAAAAAACTCGGGTATTTTCTGTCAAAAAGCCATCAGCGAACACACGGAATGATGTAAGAATACTATGCTCGTTCAGATTTGTTTACATTGATGCGGATGTACAATAATTCAATACATTTATAATAAATTTGACAGTCAGTGTACATAGTTTTGATTTTAATAAATAGCTTAAATTAAATTGCTAGTGATTTTATATAATTAAATTGTTTAGAAACGACAAGTTGGATTTAAATTATTTACTACTAAAAGATAAGTATATAAATTTATACGACAAGCTATATTTTATATAATTAACGTTTTGGTTATTTTCTTTTCAGGAACAGCTGCTCTTTTTTATCTTACTGGATTCTCATTTGCGATGTAATTGGAACTCAGCCGGTACCTAAACCAATCATTTTGAGAAAATAAACAAATTATAGTGTATATAGTGTAGCAACAAAAGATTTCTAATACAGCAAAATTATGAATAGCAAACTTGATGTTTTGATGACCATATACATGACTGAAGGTGCTGAACAGTACCATTATACCATCGTACTATCATACCATAATATTATCATACAAGTATACCATCATACCATCATATAATCATACTAAAATAATTTTCTTTGGTTTTTAACTTAATGTTTTATTTATTTTTATTAATTATTTAATAAAAACCCGACGTTTCGACGGTACATTCCGTCATTCTCAGGGGCACAATTTTTTTTTTTTTAAATAAAATTTTCTTTCAAATTGTGTAGTAAAAATTGTGCCCCTGAGAATGACAGAATGTACCGTCGAAACGTCGGGTTTTTATTAAATAATTAATAAAAATAAATAAAACATTAAGTTAAAACCAAAGAAAATTATTTTATCATAACAAAAAAAAAAAGCTTAAAAAAGTGAATTAAATATAATCATACCATCATATGTCAGAACTTTATCCAAAAATCATTTTAGAATTCCGAGTCCATCGCAGATATCAAATTTCACTAAAATCCGTTAAGAAATAGCCAAGTTCCGTCCTAATTTAACATATTCAAGAACTAGATCCAAAAATCATTTTAGAATCCTATTTCCATTGTGTAACATCTCCATTGTTACTGTTATTCTATAATTTGTGCATGGATCAAATCGAAAGTTCCAAGCAAATGAAATAAAAATACAGAATAATTTATTATTCAAACTAATGTAATATTTAATATACTGTTACTTGCAAAAATTAAGTGTAATTTGTCGAAATGAGCTATAATTAAAATAACTATACGCGCCTCAAATGGAAGTTTATATCTTTTTATTGGCGGTAAAAGGTAAACTATACCTTAACTAATAACTTATTTTTTTTTCACAGCTTTTACGGTTATTTTGCATACCCACCCGTAAGCAGCAAAACATTGTATTTGGATAAAAATAAATAAAAAATACGTATGGGATAATTCGGGCGGCCACGAATTCGAGAAAAGCTTCCGCGGCTTTACCGCCATTATCATATAAAAGAAAAAAATAATAATTTAATTAATAATTAAATAATTGGCATTACCAAATATTTGGGACCATTTATAAACAACCGGTTAATTCGCGAACAGCGTTGAGAGGGAAGAAAAATAAAATCATCCGATCTACATCGCGCGGTTAAATCTAAAATGCGCGCTACCTAATTCATATTACATATTACTAAAAGTGAATTCAGTGCAAAAATATTAAAAATCAAAATCAAATTATATAAAAAAAGAAAAAAATCATATAAGATATAATTTGTTGTGTGTATAGTGTTAAGAATATTTGTGTAATTAATTATTAATTATAATTAAGTGATGGATTCCTTCTGGATCTACAGTTCCATTAGGTTTAAGGTCGTTTTTTTTTTTTGTGTAGACTATTTATGTACAATACAATTATAAACGGTATTAATCTGCGACGGACAAAGTCATGGTTTTGGATTCAGAGCAGCTGATTGTAATGTAAGTGTTTAAACATGATACCTTTTCTTATTAATCAAATTATTAATAATATTTATATTTAAATAACTATAACATTTCTTTTCCCTAAATTTGATTGTTTAATTAATATTTCATATTTATACGTTTCCTACAAATTAATTCAGAGTATCTATACAAAGCAATTTCAGTGGTTATATAATTTACAGTATGGCTTAGTATTACGCAAGCTTATATGTCTGAAATTGTATGGTACGTTTAATAAATATATTCAGTGACTAGCATAAATCTGCATACTTTTTATTTTATTATGTTGTAAGGACTAGTGAAAACATGTGTTAAATAAACAATATAAATTTTGGATAACGTTGGGTGTGCAATGACATGTATACAGCACGGGGCGGGAATAGGTACTAATGTAATGATAATTAAGTACAAAAGTGATTTGTGACAAACAAAAGTGTACAATATTCCATAAATTGAGATATTATTTTCATTCCGTTCGTCAAAATCTGTATAGTTTCCGTAAATATATATTTCTGTTTGCCGCGTTACTTCATGGTTGATACAATGATACCGTCCTGCAGCACTATCTAGCTCTAAGCAGCATTGATGACATGAACCAGCCCACTGAATTTCTTCAAAATTGGATAAGATATAGAATCCCAATAAAATGTTTATAAAAAAAATCACAAATAAAGTTTAACTACTCACTAAACCTTAATCCAACCCCAATTCAGTCCTAAGGCAACCCGCAAACGAAACCCAACTCAACCGCAAACTCTACGCTAAATTCAATCCTCAAACCAGCATAGTTAAAAAATTGGTTAACTGTTCACTACATCGTAATCCAACCCCAACTCAACTCCTACTCAACCCGCAAATGGGCCCCTAATTTAACCTTCAAATCAACTCCAAAATTAATGCCCAATTCAATAATCAAACCAGTATAATATAAAAAAATCGTAATTTTTTATATAACCAGTCGTTTTGGGTCAATTTGTATGGCAGGTTTCCACCCTCCTGACGAAAAAAAATTTCAAATCGGACAAGCCGTTCTCGAGATGCCATGGGTGCAAACATCCAGACAGACGAACCGTCGGGCGGACATATTTTTTTTTGCTTTTTCAAACTCAGGGATTTTCAAAACGTCGAGAAAAGTGGTTTTGGACTAACCCAATTTTTCGTCATTTTTGACAGAATTTCAATACTAAGGTCTTTTTAGACCGAAGTAATTACGTAAAAGTCATATAACTTTGTTCAACTTGGAAGAATTTAACACATGTTACTAACTAGGATTAAAACGCCCAATAAACAACAAGGTTTTCTGATGTATATGACTATAACAAAAAAAATATTTTCGGAACTGTAAGATATACGCCAAAAACACCAGGATCAATACTGTGCTCTAGATATGAAAGGGCGTAAGTCGATTCATATTTTAAAAACCTCTTGCTTATTTCTGTTTAATTTTGTATTAATACGTTTTCATTCCAATTTTTAAGGTATTATCAAAGAGAATATGATATCTTACTCTCTTTAATATTACCTTAAAAATTGGAAAAATTAAAATGTGTTAATAGAAAATTAAACATAAATTACGATAAAGTTGACTAGAGCATAAGTCAACTTATGACCTTTAATATCTAGACCACAGCTTGTTTTCTCACAAAAAAAATTGAAGTTTTAGCACGGAAAAAGTGTGAGACCTTCTTGTTTTTAGTGAAGCCTCACTGCGCTTAAATCAAAAACATTACAAATTCCAATTGGTGAAAAGGCAAATAACTTTAAAAATATTCTAGAAAATGGCACATTTTTCCAATTAATCGACATATGAAAACGTATTCAAATTATCAACCAAAATTTCCTTAGAAGAACATATTTGCGACCAATAATAAAGAATATTAATTTTTAAAATATTGTTTGGTTCAATAAGGAAATATCAAAATTAAAAGTGTTTCGACAATAACTCCAAATGACGAGCAAACTCAAACCAGAAAATTTTCAAAATTCCTCGGTACAGCTTAGGCAGAGGCTTCATTATTAACACAATTTTTCACTTGACACGAAATATTAATGAAGGGAAATGAACCACAGACAGATTTAACTGGTTTGGGAGGTTGTCCTCAGGACGTTTTAGAACCTTAAATTTGGATAAAAGATTTTGTTTAATGTCCAAGAAAGATTTTATTCTGTATCCTAAAATTATAACTGATTAAAAGAGTGGCATTTCTGAATTAGTCGAGACATTATAGATCAGCGTCAGGAACAGGCTTGTAAATATTTTGACAAATTTTAAATTTAACAATAACTGGGCTAATAAATTTTGCACTAAGAAATACTACAAATTCGACAAGTTCCCAAAGTAAAACGATTTTTATGTTCCAATTCCAATTTGTACGTTTTAAAGACTGACAAGGGTCATTTTGGTTTTTATGGTGATTTTCTGCAAATTTATGCAAATATCTAAAACAGGATCTAATTATTAAGGCGTGGAAAGTTGTGAAATCCTTATATGAAGAATGATAATGAAGTTTTAACGCGGTCGGTTAAAGACATTTTCTTGAAGTTACGAGAAATGAACAATCGGGGATGGCCTGCTTTTATATGAAAAATTTATATAATTTGAAAGGATTCAAACTCAATTCGTATTAGAATTTTTCTGGAATTACATAACGAATTCTGATGTATTGAATTTGGATATAAATAACTCAAATTCTGGCTTGAGATATCGAATTCTGTCATCATTTATCTAATTTTGGCATAATACTTTAGACAGATACAAAATTGATCGCGATTTTCATTTTTACCGATTGTCAAAAATCGCGTTCTGAAAACAAAATAATCCTATTTATGTGAAAATCTAGAATTCGCGATTATTCGTTTTGCGTCTACCTAATTCATATTCTGACATGTCACATCAAATTTTAACATCGTATGTAGAATTCTGTTATATAGAATTCTGACACCAAAAATTCAAATTTTGATTTCAGAGATATCGAATTTAGACAGCATGGGTCGTGGGGATAATGACAGGTCACTGCCTTTTTGGGGAGCATGCGAGAAGGTTGGGGATACAGACAAATGACTTTTGTAGAATTTGCATGGACGAAGAGGAGGAAGAGACTTTGGAACACTTCCTATGCTCATGTCCGGCGCTATCTTACAGAAGGCATAAGTATTTGGGTGTGTACGGTATGGACAGCCTTTCGGAACTCGCGGACTATGGAGTGCGAGATTTGTTACGCTATATAAATAGCTCTGGTTGGTTTCGACGGGAGTAATGGGGAGATGGGATCCTGTGGTATCACAACCTAACCTAGACAGCATTAATTCTAATTTTGACAGGACAAATCGAATTCTGGCTTGATATATTCAATTCTAAAATAACATACATAAATGCGAATTCTGATATGACAGAATGAATACATACGACATCAGAACATTACATTCGAATTCTGAGATGATTTACCAAGTTTTGGTATGATATATCGAACTCTGACATCATAAATTCAAATCCCGACTTGACATATTGAACTAAACCATGATTGACACATTTAGTACATAAATTCCGACAACAAAAATGTAAATTCTGACATGATGTATCAAATTCAGACGTGATATATACATACCTGTATCAATTCTGACATCATATATTCAAATTCCTACACGACATATCGAATTCTGGCTTGATATCATGCTATATCGAATTTTGACATCATCTGGTATCTAATTTATGACATGCAACGTATCGAATTCTTACATGAAGTAACGAATGGTACAATTTATCGAATTCTAGCATAATATCTCGAATATGTGACATGTCAATTTCTGGCATGATTTATCAAATTCTGGCATAGTATATGGAATTCTGAAATCATAAATACAAATTCTGATATTGCATATCTGATTCTGATCTATGATATAGAATTCTTCATCATAACTCGAATTCTGGCATCAAATTTATATATCGAATGTTTACATCAAAGATTTAAATTGTGATAGGACATAACGAATTTGCTTATGATTTTTCGAATCCTTATATCTATTTTTAGCATCAAACATTCAAATTTTGACATGATCTTTCGATTTCTAACATAATTTATTTTATTCTGGTATGATATATCAAATTCTGACATCACAATTTCAAACTCTGAATTCCAGCATCAAAAACGCAAATTCGGACATGACATATCAAATTCAGATAGAATATAGGTAATATCGAGTTCTGACATCATAAATACAAATTCTGATATTGCAAATCTAACTCTTACATCATTTATCGGATTCTGACATGGTAATTCGAATTCGGGCATAAAAAATTCAAATTCTGACATGACTGGGATTCTGGCATAATATCTCGAATGTGGTATATGGCAAATTCTGGCGTGATATATTGAATTCTGACATAAGATATAGAATTCTGACATCATAAATGCTAATACTGATATTCAAAATCTAATTGTGACATGAAGTATGGAATTCTGACATGAGATATCGAATTTGATACCAAAGACTCTAATTGGATTGATATAACTGGCAGTTACTTTCTGTTAGTTTTGTGGCCGCAATCGTGGATGGATATATCAAATTAATTTTTACATTAAACGTTTAGCCAAGTAATCCAAGGAAAAGAACTCTATTGATTTGAACATTACTCCTTTTAGGGTGTTCGGTTATACGAAGGTTTTTGTTGACCAACTTCTCTAAAATTAGTAGAAAATAAAAGATTTATTGATGTGAAACTTTTTCATAGACGGTAATTTTATTCGAAAATAAAATAAGCAAACAAAATTGTCTGGCGAAAAAATCATCGTAGTCATTTTACGATTGACATGACACGTTCCAAAATGACATAAAGGACAAAACTGGGCATTTCGATGAAAATAGTCTAAAATGAATTAATGTGAAGTTATGGCATATAGCCAATTAGGATATAACTTGGTATTCTTACCAATTTGGATGAAATCCAACGTGTGTGAGGGAATTTAGGATGGAACTTGGATAATTCTTAAGCAATTTGGAAGAAATCCAATATGTCCTATGGAAATGCGATTCTCATATGAATTTAGATGAAGTTTTGGAATATGGCCAATTAGGATGAAACTTTGATATTTTTTAACTGATTGTGATAAACTTTGACTATAATTATAAGAAGTTCTGATCATTTTGGATGAAATATGGGTATATCTTTAGCAATTTTCATGAAAAATAACGCATGTACGATAGGATAGGAAGTGGATTAACTAATAAATAGACAAAGAAATTAAAATGTTTTAATTGGTATCAATATAATTTTATTAGCTATGTGGTTATACACAAGAGAACAATATTGTTTATAGAGTTTTGGACTGAGGCTTTTCGATCTTTTTTCAATGCTGTTGAAATCTTCAGAGAATTTCAATTTTCGCTTCAAAATATACCTAACTTTTTAAAATCGGAAATCTTTTGTATTTGGAAACAATTAGTATTACTGTCGAAAATAGAGCAGCAGCTCAAGGTACAGATATGTGATAATGATTATTCGATCAGTGAAGAGTGAATATTAAATTTTAAAGAGCGAGTTTTAGAATGCTGCTTTTTTCACATTTAAATTTGATCTAAAATTTAAGCACGTTTTAAAAAATGATTTGTTATCAGTAATACAAAAAAATTATTTTGTGTATCTTAGGTATATCATGGGTCTATTTTGATATCGTAAAAAGTTTTCACTTTTAATTTGGCTGAAGAGTTGTCGAAAAGGTCGCTAGATGGCGATGGTTAGTTTAACGAATAGTATAATTTTTAATCTTATCAAACAGATAGGGTATTGCATTTACATAATGTTAGTATGTAAAAAATGAATTTTAAATGTAGAAAACTAAAAACTATCAGTAATATCTATAAAACATATAATTTACACTTTAATAAATAGTCCAGGAAACAAAAACAGGGCTCCATATAAACTTGTAAATAATTCCAATAAATTTTAACTAATATAATGCTGTTCCCTATACATCGGCACAACTTTTCAGAAAAATCCCCACCTCTATGTATTGAGCAAAAAAAATAACGGTACTTTAGTTTTATTATTTCATTATTTTTTTTTTTGAATTTTTGAGATTCTTAAAATGTCTAATAACTTTGGGTATAAAAGATTTTGAAACTAGCTTTGTATGCGGAATTATCTGAGAATTGGTGGTTATTTAATAATAAAATATTAAATATTATATGTTATTACAACAAACTCCTTAAAACCCGCTTGAAGTGAGATACATATTTAAGAAAAAGTCAATGTACAGGTACCCTTATTCTGGGTTTCTCCTTTGTATGTTTGAAAAAAAGACCTTTCTAATCTTTTAAGGGTTACTTTCAGTAAAGAAAACCAGTTTCAGAATTATACGAAATTTTTTTGTTACCTATGGCTAGCAGATGTTTAAATCTGCACTATGCATCATTTTAAGGGGTGATTCATGCGAATTACGTGTGATACCGCGCGGATTATAAACCGAACTATATTGTTGAAATAGGTATGAATTCAGGACAATATTATTCAGTGAAATTTTGAATATCAAAGAGTATAGTTGTCTGAAAAAGTGTATAGTTGTCAGAGAAAATGTAATTTTTGTAATGCAGGAAAATAAAGATATTTATATTATTTGTAATAAGTGTATGCAGAAAAAGGACTCTACAGTGGTGAAAAAGGAATTGGTAGCTTAATCGAAGCTTCAAAATCAAGAAATGATGATTTGTGTAAAAAGTTAGAGATCTTGTCAGTTTGTCAACTGGACTTGTTGCTGATTCCAACAGCACCTGTGAGGCTGTGATAGTGCTTAGATAAAGGTAAAATGCTGCTGCATAATACATTGGGTAAGAGTTTTGCGGACGTCCTTTACGCAAGAAAACACAAAGTTATTCCAATTGCAGTTCAGGTTCAGGGAATAAAAATAAATAACGGAACTTTCGTTATAAACTCGCTGCAGTTATTTCATCGAATTGTTTGTGTCGTCAAAATTCCGAAAGAGTTGCAGTCCTATTTTAAATATGAATTGGCTTCAGCTCTTTCTTCCCTTTTCAACGACGGTCTCCTACGATAGGGAACAAAATTGAGCATTAAAACCATATTTAAAAGAGCTGACATTGGTAGGGACAATTTTTCAACAAATTGCTAATATGTTGTAGATGGATGCCATCTGCTTCACTCGGTAGTTATGGCAAAGCCAGCGACATATGGCACGATTCTAAAAATTTATGGTGATTATGTTTTAAAACATTATGGCAGAAACATAACGGTAGTGTTTGATGGTTATCTGGACTATGCCACCACGAAAGGAGAAGAACAAAAGAGAAGAGCCATTGCCAGTATTTCAGCAAACATCGAAGTAGAGAGCAATATGACGTGCACAATTTCTCAAACCGAATTTCTCGCAAACACCCATAATAAATCGAAATTTATCGGCAAACTGAAGCAACACCTACATTGTTTGAACATACCAACACATCAGGCAGAAGATGACGCAGATACCTCTATCGCAAATATAGCTGTGACCTTTGCAAATCTTGGGGATCAGGTGGTGGTTGCTGCAAAGGACTCGGACATCCTCATGCTGCTTGTGTTTTTATGTTCACCATCACGTCAAACAATTTAGCCTATTTGCGCCAAATTGAAGACTGTGTATGATATAGCAGCAAAGAGGACACGGCTGTCTTCATTAAGCAACCTGCTTCCAGTTGTTCATGCTTTTACCGGACGCGATACAACCTCAGCATTGTACAGGAAAGGAAAACTAAAAGCATTCAAGCTTTTGCACGCCAATGCAGAACTGAGCACCGACGTGCAAGTGTTCTTGCAAACGAGTGCCATGAAGGAGCATATTGCAGCCAGCGCAGCCTCCAAAGAGACTCTACTAGAAGAAACAAGATATCTTGCTTACAACAGAGTAATTGGTAATCTGCAGTTACATTCCAAATTCGATTTAGCTTGTCTCCCACCAACAAAAGCAGCTGCAGATCAGCATTCATTTCGAGTATACCATCAAGTTCAAGCATGGCTGGGAAATGGTTTGCTACCAACAGATTGGAGATGGAAATCTGTCAAAAGTGGTTTGCTGCCCATCCCAACTGACCTGCCACAGGCTCTAGAACATCTGCTCAAGTTGATATCTTGCTACTGTCGTACGCAATGCACAACAAGATTCGAAGGTAATCGGTCAGGAATGCTGTACTCAGCAATGTGTGGAACCTGTCAGGGTATATCATGCAACAACACTACAAGCGGAGAAGATCTCAATCTATTGATCGAAATACTGAGCTACAATTTTTTAATTTAATTACTGAGCTACAATTAATATTTAAATGGAAATAAAAAAAACTGATATGCTATACTAAGAATAAATAATAGTTTGAAGTAATAAAATATTGAAATTTAATTAATTTTTTAATTTTTTATCATGGATTTTTTTAATGTTGGTTTCTTCATAAAATTAAGTTATTTCGTAAACGGAATATCGCACAAGCCTGCAAATTAGCTCCGAAAATTTACTTGCTTTTAACATTTAGCTCAAATTTGACCAACTTAACGGTCATAAATTAAAAAATAATTTTACAAAATATTGTGCACTATTAAATTCTCCGTCATTTGAGCCATTTTTCGAGTTTGTGCTGTGTACCGTTCAGAAGTTATTTTCATTTTTCTGAACACGAAAAATTGATTATTCCAACTCTGATTCCAGAGTTGACTCAACCTTTAGAGGTGGGGATTTTTTCTTAAATGCTGTCTTCAAGTAGTACTACAACTCTGCACTGAGAGAAAAATACAATCACATTGAAAAAAATGCGATCACAGTAATAAAAAGTCGTTCAATAATCAACCGATCGTAAGTTTGGTTAATGCAAATATTTCTTGATTATTGATTATCAAATCAACAAACCTCATATCATAATGATCGAACCTTTTTTTTATATAGACAGAAGTATCTTTCAGATTGATTGAACATGTCTTTCATATAAATAGATTGACTACTGTCCATTTGATAGTATGTATTTCCATATAATAAATTGAAAGTCAAATGTTTGATGATAGTTCTATCATTAATAATATTTATCATTTAGATAGTTCATTGCTCTCAGAGCATCTGTGCGAATATATTCTCATAATAAGCAAAAAGTAATAAATGCAATAAATTGGTTTTTATTAATTTTTTTATTACCAGAAAATGGTTGAATTTAATTTTATTGCATATAATCATATCACATTTTAATTCATTAGTATCTCAAATTCAAATTGTTTCTACTTTGAAGTTTTCTTATATAAAAAGTTAACAAAAAAAAAATTATGTACCATCAAAATATAAAAAACAAATAAAATAAATAAAAACTCTATAGAGATGTACATATTTTTATAAAATAAATCAGTCAAGTTTAAGGAACTATGATTTTTAATTTTTATCAGAAAGCTTTTGTATAATTAAATTTATATTTGGATGAATTTTATCAAAATCAGTTTCTATACCATAAAAATATTTTTGGATGAAATTTTAAACTAAAATAGATCCTGCTGGATACTGCAAGTTGAACAGCATGAATATTTTAAAACATGCATCCACCGCCTGCAGAATACAATTAAATTTGAAGCGTACGTCGTCAAAATAAATAATAAATGATTTTGGGTTTTCTAACGTCCCTAAAACAATTATAAACGGTTGGACCGGTAATTTTAATTGCTTCATTTTTTGAATTTTCTCCTCGCATTCTAGCACCGATGCTCCGAAAAAGAAACATTGAATTTTGTGAATCCTTTATGGAAAATTTTAGGCATGTTTGTTTTGAAGA
Source organism: Tipula helvola (assembly GCA_963556165.1). Classification (NCBI taxonomy): domain Eukaryota; kingdom Metazoa; phylum Arthropoda; class Insecta; order Diptera; family Tipulidae; genus Tipula; species Tipula helvola. Next base: position 105,741,147 of record OY744482.1, read on the forward strand.
ATTTGGACTATCTAACATAGTCCTGGACACGGGTGGTATTAAAAAATGAAGTAAATATATTACATACAGATTTTTTTGATCTGGAAAAAAATATAAACAAAATAATATTAAAGTTTGGTTTATTTTATATACATATTAATTAAAGTATAATTTCATGCTTACTTTCGGTGACGTCAGGTACATTCCTTTATTTTTGGTATGACCAGATGTGTGAGTTTAGCAAGGGTTTTTGAAAAAATGTCGACGAAACTACTGGATCCATATAAGAACTTAAAATCAATAGAAATCTGAAAAAATCAAATCAATTAATGAATGAGATTGTTTTAGTTTAAAATTAGAATTAAGTATAGCTACCAATTTATATCCTAAGCTAGATTTGTAACTAGGCCATGCATTTAAAATTTCTGATGTGGTGAATTCGTTAGCGCAAATAGTATTTATGTTTTTTATTCTGTAGCCTTGAGTCTTGCTCCAGTCTCAAGCTCCGAAAAACTACAATTTTCGTTCAAAATAGCATTAAGGCTTTCCTCGATTTGACCTTCGATTTCTGAAATATTTTTTTAAATTAAAAATCTGTGTGTCAAAATCCAAATTATAATAATACGGTTTACCTATTTCATGAGCCATGCTATTACTGATATACACTTTTTTACTGGTACGAGGTGAATGAGGCCTTTTTTCAATAATTTCGGAATTTTTTAGAAGTCGCTGAGAGTTGAAATATTTGTTGTATAATTTGCACACCATTTTCTTTCCCCCTTGCTTTACATAATACGTTCCCTAAAATTATAAATTAAAACAAAATTTATTTAATTTCGAATGCCAAATGCTAAAATTGTTACGAGGAAAATTTTGTGGTTCTAGTTTTTATAAAGTCTTAACTGCCATACTCTTATAAAAGCTTGAATTTCGCAACTTACTATATTTTCAGACGGGAACTTTTCAACAATTTGTTTTAATAGCGACTTAGCAATATCAGAAGTAATTTTTTTTCATGGGTTTCAAAAAAGTTTGTTAGAAGTGTAAGAACTGTTCTGGAAGCATCCGTAAATTGTGGATCTTTTATCTCTTGCAATTTTCTACCAGCACTGGTGTCTTGTAAAATAGTGTCTAATTTAATAGATATATCAGTAACATTATTTTCATTCAAATTACTAGGAGCACTTTTAGCAAAAGGAATTTCTTTAAAAGCATTTCAGTATTTAGCATTTTAAGATTCCATAATTTAATTTGTTTCTCCAACTTTATTATGGTTCCTATGTTTATTTTATTTTTCCAAGCTAATAACATCAGATGGTCTCTTTCCAAATGTTTTAACGCCTCTAATTCGATTGATTCCTCTAGAATGATAATAAAAATACGTTTAAAATAAATCTTAAATGGAATTTTATATACGCACCTATTAAAATTTCAAACAAAAACTCCAGCTTCCATTCCTCTAGTAGCTTTTTTAACTTGTCTCTTTCTTCCACTGGTATAATTGGTCCAAACATTCGTGTTCTTTGTAGTTCTGGAGCAGACGTATACACAATCGTAGAGATTGATGGTACATTGTAACTGTCACGTCATAGTGATTCTTGTTTACTTGTCACATAGGGGGCTTTGTACCAAGTAGGGTTTCCAATATCGGACCACTTTTCCAATCTCGATATTTCGATATTGAAAAATCTCAAAATCGATAGTATCGATACTTCCGATTCTAAACTTTAATTATCAATTAGTTACAAAAACCTTAAAAAATATTTCAGTCGAGTTTATTTTGAAAGTGTCTTTTTCCCAAATAAACAAGCTAGTTGTCATATTAATTGCAATCCTACGTTACCTTATCATTTAAAGAAAAATTGCAGCTAAAAAGACTTAACACTGTTAACACTTAATATCGCAATTGTTGTTAAAAATGATAAGGTAATGTAGAATTGTACCACCTAGCTTGATTTTGTTTTTTTGTAAAATGGAATTACTAAACGACTCGCATCAACTAGACCGTTTTGCACGAACGATTTCAATTGAAAAAATCGGTCCAACATACTTAACATATTATTATACCTTGTTTTACAATCTAGTAGGTAGGAGCTAGCTATTTTCCAAATTCCTGTTTTACAAATCGTTCAAAAATGTTGATGAATTTTCAGATTTTGTCAATTAACGGGCGATATTTTCATAAAGGCTTAGTTCTTTGTTAATCAAATCTTCTATATCATCAATATTGAATCTTATTAAACCACTTATATCATCATCTGTAGTGCCATAGTCCGGATCATTATCATTTTCTGCGGGAACTCTGATTTGAACTTGAGGAATATCTACTTCAATATGTGCCTTTTTGTATAACACTACGACTACAATCAATCGAATGCCATGGGCCAAACAAATTTGTTGGAGTGAATTTATTAATCACCCTCCTTTAAACCAAATACCTTCTGCTTTTGTTGAACTTGTAGCGATTCACTCAATCAAATCACAGATTTCATTCATTCATCACCACAATTATTCGAAAATTAACGCATTTCGACTGCTAAATATAATTGTAGGTGAACAGCTCTTCTGCGTGTTAATCTGGAAAACACATTAAATGATCTTTAGGATCGGTTGCATATTACACGAATTAAATAATTAATTCAAGTTAAAGTAGAAAAGAAAATTATTAAATTTGCTTATACAGGAATAGCGCTGTGTGAATGTGGCGAAGAAAAAATTGTAAGAGAATTTAGCTGTGTTAGTATAATTCGCTAATACAACCTGCACATTTCATTCTGTATATTTAATATGAAAATTGTGCTACGTTCAGTCCAGTCACCGCGGTCTGATGAGAAGATTGATTTTTTCATAATCATAATAACGAAACCATAATCATTCGAAACTGGATTAAATTCTCTTACAATGTGGCATTCATCAAGGCGTTCTCTCACTACAGTGATCTGAATCATTGTAAACCGCTATTTTGTAGTTTGCAATCTTAATTAAAATTTATGTGGAAATTAATTATTTTAATTTAAAATAAATTATCTGCCACAGTTTCTTTATGCATAAATTAGCATCAATCAGAATTGCTCCGATCAGAAGAGGCATTCTCTCGCGCTACAGTTCTCTCAAGCATTGTATTATAAATCGCTATTTCGTAGATTTTAATTTTAACAAAATTTATGTGAAGATTAATTATTATGCTTTAAAATAAACTAACCACCACTATTTCTTTACGCAAAAATTGTCACCAGAATTGCTCCGATCGGATGAGCCATTCTTTAGTTACAGTGGTTTAGGCATTTAATCAGTGGTTCGTGTTGCCGTCTGATGACGTCGTTGCGATAATATTATGTGTGATGCGTGAAGCCTAAGGGCCAACCTAAGAAGTTAACATTTAAATTAAAGGTAATGCTTACGCCATTTTAAATAAGTAAATAGAGTCATTACAGTTGATGAGTAATTGTAAACGACCAAGGGCAAAATTTCGTGGCAATTTTCTGAAAATGCGGTGTAAGGCGTTATCACGTCAAAACATCTAAAGCGAGACATATTACATATTTTTGTAGCAAAATGCATTGTTGCCATATATAAAATTACAAAAACCATTGGGATATCGTAATATCGATATTTGCCGCTCGATATTCCGAAATTATATAAAAAAATTTTAGGCCGATAGTATCGATATTTCGATACTATCGATATCGATACTGGAAACCCTAGTACCAAGCACTTTCCTCTTATATCTAAAATTCAAATATTAAATTTGTATTGAGGAATTTTTATATTTTTATTGGCAAAACGTTATAAGAGAGAAATTTTGGGTAAACAATATTTGGCAAAACGATGTTTGGTAAAATTTTAGAGGCATCAATTTGGTTAGTTATTCATATGGAAACCTAACCAACCCACACTGTTAAAGGTTGAGAATATTTTTTTATTTATTTGAATATGGTTCGATTTGGTAAATATATGGTTAAACTTGCCCTTAGTTTCATCATTTTATCATTTCCCGCAGTTCAATCATCACTGATTTGATTTGTTTGAAGAATTTGATTATTCTCTGTTGGCTTTTTTACTGTACTTCAATTCGTCTCGCGCATTTTGAAACTTTTTAAGCAACCTTCCCCAGCGACTTAAATTAGGTAAGTTATTTTCGCTAAAGTCAGTTTTTTGGTAAAAAAGTTCAGACTATCTTCACTCGATTGACCCACAACAAACAAAATTAAAAAATTCACTCTGCTTCTAACTTTTGATTTTATTAACTTTCTCATTAAATTTATGCTAGACCCTAGGCCCTAACTGTCAATGATGTAATTTGATATTTTAGAATATAAATACATATTTCAAAGTTAAAAAGTAACCCCTTTCTGCTGCTTAGCAAAAGAGGAAGTTGAATTAATATCGGGGATAGGATTAACTCATTTGGTTAAACGCATTTTACAAAAATTAAAAAAAATATTTCGCAGAATTTCTTTTGATTTTACCTTTTATTAGCCATATCATCATAATTTCAAACCCTTCTGAGAAATTTATCGATACAAAATCGGCCTATGCCATATTTATGAGTAATGAACTAATGAATAACTAAAATTGGATAGTGGGTCCGCTTTTATGCGTATATCGCGTGGAAATTAAACAGTAACATAATATTATATTCTTTCTAAATTATATGCCCATTGTTAATTTACGCGGTAACAATTTTTTTTTAATAAATAAAAGTAAATCGTTTTGTTTGATTAAAAATAGGCCTGACAAAAATTTAAAAAAAAAAAGAATTTTTCACACAACACCTTCTCGCGCTCTCACGCATTTTATTAAGACAAGAGAAATATTTGCGATACACAACTGTCTTCTAGATGAGCATACTTACACATTAATATATGTACAATACATATGTATATGTTGGATGAGGTATGTACGCATACGCATCATTAATAAAGTTTTTTTCCTCTCGTTTCAAATATAACGCATAAAATTTTTTTTTATGTGAAACCATGAATGTTGTTGTTTGTAATTTTGTAATAAATTAAAAAAAAAAATGAAATAAAATAAAGTTGTGTAACACATGGGAAGATAATAGTTTGAGATACCAAAATAGAACTCTAACCTTGCAAAACATTTATAACATATATACATATAGCATACACGCAGCGCGCACAACACACATTATTGTGTAATTGATGCGAACAGCAATGGAGATGATCATTTTCACATTCTTTGTATTGTAATCGAATTACGAAAATCAAATTTTCCACATACACACACACACACACGCACCGAACAATAAATAAATAATCAAGATGCGGGAAATTGGAAAAATTAATGATCGTTTTCATCTGTACATACATATGTATATACGGACACAATAAATATTATTGTGCGAATGTTGAAATACAGCCGCTTTAAATAAGCGGTGACGGTCAATCGTTTTTGAATTGATATAAACACTAAAATTATTAATTTTTGGTTTAAGTGTATGAATGCGATTTATTCGCCCTTCGCGCCTTTATTTATACTAACTGCATGATCAGTCCAAACAAAAACGTCAAATATTTGTGTTAATAAAGTAATTTTCGTTTACTCTTATTGTATTCACTTAAGTAACAACTTCACTCAAATATAAAGTAAAAGCCCTTGATATCCAATTATTTATATATGTATGATACGCGCGTGTGAGTGTATTTATAAGCCGCCAGTAAGTAAACAAATGTTTATTATCATCGAAGGTTATATATTGACAGTGAAGCATTTTTTGAATAAATAATTTTGATACAATGTTGATTAGTATAGTTAAAAAAAGGGTTACACGGTTAAAAGCGAATAAAATTATAAAATTTGAAAGCCTTGACCTTCTTCGTATTGCAAGTGATCTAATAGTTTGATATATTGAAGTGTGTGCGTGTATATGCAAGAAAGAGAATTGATTTCCGCATTTTGTCTATTTCTTGCATGAATTTTATTTTGTTTTTTCGTTTCGGCGTTTTTAAAATACTGCGTGCGTAATGCGAAACAATCGATTTTTAAAACAGATAAATACGACAAATGAAGATCTGTTTGCGACTAAGCCGTTTGAAAAATACAATAATCGGCATATGTATGTTGGCCCACAATTCATTAGAATCTAAAATCTTCCAAAAAAAATTTCAACATTTCAAAAGCTTCCGGAAATATCTGTCACTACAGACAGACTGGATGTTATTTCTTCTTTTCAAACCTTCATATAATTAGTAAAACTTGTTTGACAACGAAATACCGGAAGTATTAGCTGACTGTTTCATAAATGACCAAATCACCTTGTGAAAGTGATAATTAGGTAATTCATAAACTTATGATATAATTCGTTTCAAAGTTCTATAAAGCTTTGCTCATACTCTACGGAACTCATTTTTGTAAGAAATTATAATTTTCTCCTTGTCGAAGCAATTCGTCCACGACCATTGCCAATAAACTTGCGAAAGGTTCGCCAATACTGTACGTATTTTGAAGTATTATATGTTATATCGCCTGCTTCGTGGCAATAGCTCCTATATGAAAAAATTGTGTTATTCAGGAAACGAGAAAAACTGTTTCCTATTTGTATGGGCTGCCTTTATAGAATTAATAATTTTATCTATCAATTTTTTTTGTTTTTTCTGTTTCTTCCCGTATTCCTACGTCAAAATCTCGTTTATGCAAAAATTGCAGATAGGAGTTATTGCCACGAAGCGGGCGATATGTAGATATAAGAATGAAATTTATGTTACGAGTGTTATATTAATTCTGAAATATACAAACAATGTGCATTCCACACCAAGAATTTTGGTTGTAAAATGGGACTTGAGAGTTGTCGATTTTGTATACATACTTTTGTATACATAAATCGAAATTCTAAAGACTTAACGACTAAAATGTTTTATCCGAAAATTTGTTTAATGAAATTAAATTTTGATTTGATCTTTTAGGTTTAGCATACTTGTTTAACAAAATCTGATGTTTGGATTAGTTTTCAAAATTTTTCTTTTAGCTTCTCAAATTTCAAACTGTAAAGATTAGAGTGAAAACATAAGTGAACTAGTGAATTTACTAATCCTTCGTTATTGTAAACCACAATGTCACAAGCTTTGTAGTGTGGGCTTTCGTGAGGTTTCGTGCTATTGGTTCCGTTCTTATGCCTATTGGAGCATCCACAGGCTGCTAAGATTACATACTAATTTCTGGATTCCGGTCCAATTTTCGATTTGTAATAATGTAAAATTAAAAGTAAAATTTGTTTTTTCTATTTGCATCAGATAAATGACAATTTCGAAAGGTTGTGGTCTACTTCCGGAGATGATACGCTGGGCTTTAAGACAGCAGAATTCAATTAAGGAAAGAGATAATGACGATTCAGATAGTGAATAGATAGTTGCGGGGGACGTGAGCTGAGACTATTTCCTCTGTAACTGAATCTGTCGATAATGAGGAAAGCCACTTTTAGGCCTCTTAGACAGTGGAGCAACAATCAACATACTGGGGAAAAATTCTGAAGAACTCATTAAATCTATAAACGTTGAAGTTAGGATGCTCAACTCTCATATTCAAACCGCTGACGGATCCTCAAATGAAGTTGTGGGATTTTTGACGTTACACGTTTGTTACCTGCATTAAATTGCAAACCTAAAATTCTGTATAGTAACAACCCAGATTTATACTTGGGGATTAATTTCTGGCGAATTTTATTTTATCTCGCTCCGTTTGTGAGATATCGGTTGGGGAAAAATAACGAATCAGCATGTGCTAAATTTAACCCAGAGACAAAAATTTCAGCAAATTATTGGTGCATTTCCTTCTTCTGCTTCGAAGGGTCTCGGAGACGAACGAATTTAGTAGATTATATCATAGCTGTATAGGCAATGCTGCCCCTATACCACAAAGGCATTGAATAACCAGCCATCAAAGAATAATTTTAGCTGGAACTCGACCGTATGTTAGAGTTAGGTGTAATTGAGGTAAGTTCCAGTCCGTGCAGCTGCCCGATTGTCTTAGTTAAATAACGGAATGGACAGCACTGAATATGCCTGAATTTCAGGAAAGTTAATCTTGTTACTAAAAAGCATGGTCATACTATTTATTTCATTGATAAACGGTTTTCTTGAACAAATATATCAGTAGCCTAGATCTTAAGATGAAGCTAATTCCGCTCTCTCCACAGTCTAAAGTGATTCCTGCTTTTACAGTTCCAGGCCGTCCTCTCTATTAGTTCTGTGTCATGCTACGACTTGTTTATAGAGCCTGCTAAGGTCGAAGCTATTAAGAATTTCCCAGTTCCAACCACTGTGAAGCAAACGGAAGGATTGCTACGCAGACGTTACCACCACAATCACTAATTTCTTACGTAAAGGCGTTAAGTTCTAGTTGAATCATGAAGCGAATTTAGCATTTGACCATCTGAAGGACCTGCTACGTAGCGCACCTCTTCTTCGTAATTCCAATTTCAATGAACCATTTTTCATACGTTGTAATGCTAGTACCTAACGAATTGGCAGTGTACTCTTTCAATTGTACATCGATGGTAATGAGAGACTTATATATACCCTTTCTATCACAGAAACTTAATCGGGCACAACGAAATTACACAATAACCAAACTAGAATGTCTAGCAGCGGTTATTAAAGTCAAACAATTTTGGCCGTGCATAGAAGGCAATAGGTTTACCAATATCACCGATCATGCCAGCCTTAAGTGGTTAACGATACAAAAGGAGCTAAAGTTCTAGGCTTTTGATTTCACAATTATTCATCTAAAAGGTAAGGATAATCTAGTAGCCGTTAGCCGATGCGTTGTCCCGAATAGTGCTGCAGAAATAATCTCGGATCTTCAGCTGCTCAATATTATTGTTTTTGTAACGTCAGTTTAGGTGACGTTTCTTGCCAAAAACTGCGTTCCCAAATCCAGACAGTTCTGAATGATATCCAAATCTCCGCATACAAAACAATAAGATACTAATCCGAATTGAGCCAAAGAGAGATAGTTCTGTAACAGATATGCCTGTGTGGAAATCGTGGATTCCAACAACTCATACCTTAGATTTAATAAAAAAGGAGCATAACAATTCTCATGCAGCCCATGGAGGAATTAAAAACGCTCGAACGCCTGCGCTGACATGATTATTAGCCAAAAATATGTTTGGGAATCGTAAAAGGAAAAGAACACAAATTATCGGTTGACAGTATTAAATGCAATTGCTTACTTTTTTTAATTAATTATTTAAGTTTTTTCATCTTATTCCGTACCGTTATTTAATTCTGTAAATATGACAAATTAATGAAAATCTATTATACGATACTTACGTCTCCATGGTAGTAAATGAGTATAAATGTCAATCATTAAATACTAAAAAAAAACAAAACAATGTAACCATAATCATTGCTGCCAACATGATGATCTCATAATTTTATATCCCACAAAATTATAATAATTTCCTATTGGAATGTAGAGGACAGCAATGAGCTTAAAAGTAATACATTGGTGATCGTTTGTAGGGATATAAGAAAATTAATTTTGGAAGAAACGTTCAATTGAATTTGTGAGGTGAAAATTTATGCACGGATAAAATTAAAATAGATAGTTGTGATCAGTAAAATAAAACTTTATTAAAATAAAATACCACGTACAATACAACTTGTACAATTTACATTTTTTTATTAAAAATTATAAACAAATGGCCTACTAATGAGCTCTCTAGGGCATATGGTTTTTATAAAAGAGAATCCCATAAGTGACGTAACAAAAAAATTCGGAGGTTAAGGGAATCGAGGTAGACTTAATTATATCTTAACCGACGAACATGATGAACTGTTAGGATCATTTGAATAATATTTCGACAAAAATTATAAAAATGCAAAACAATCATAAATTTACTAATTAAGTGGCTTTATACTCGTACATATTATAATAAGTATAAACAAAATCTAATTAAGAAATCAAAATTAAACTTCGATATTTTGTTACACGTTAAGAAAAAATTAAATATCGTATTCAACTAACAAGCAATATGTAGTTAGAATACTAAAAACCTTTAATTGGTTTTTTTAGTTTCTTTGTTTTTGTAAATAAAGTTTTTTTTTTTTGTTTAAATACGAACAGAATAAATACATACATAATATATAGGAAAGGTGCTCTATAGACTTCAAGAACGAGCAACGCGGGCATGAGGCGCAAGTACACACGCAATTTCATATTCATATGAGTGTAATTAAAAGACCTTAAATTGAACAAATATTTAAAAAAATTGTTTCCAAATATTAATTTATAATTAACACCTCGTCGTGGTGTATTTTTTTTGTTTATTTAATATTTTTGTAATGCGTGCTATATGATTTAAATTTAAAATAAGACACAACTATATTTTAGTGGGACTTCTAAACGATTTGCAAGGAAGGATCCCGAACCCGGAAATTCAAAAAATTATGATTCTTTGGGAACATGTACACTCTAGAAGGAATTCACTACAATTAATGTAGGATACTTGTTGCCAGCAATAATTGTAGTAAAATCGCATTGCAGTGGGATTTAAAAATAATTACACTAAAAATGTGTGTATTATTCGAAGGAATTCACGATTCAAAGGTGGATTATCGCACATTATCAGTTTTACATTTTCATTTTTAATGTTAAAAACACACTATATCGTTACTAATTACTTCTAAAGCTGCTGTAAAAAACACAACTCCAAAGTTATATACCGCTAACATAGGTTGAATTTAATATAAAATGGTTGAGAATTCCCTCATTTTGAAAGGTAACCAAAGTAAGGAAACTGGGAAAAACAGCTTCTGCATTACAAATTTCCAATTTAAATGTTGCAAAAGACACTTTTTTTATAGATTAGTGAGATATCACGAAGAAGTGTGAAATTCCACATTATTGTTAAGAATTCAAAATAAAAAGACATTAAATTTTATTTAAAAATTATATTTTTAAAATTACACATTTTTTTTTTAAATTAGACAATTCAGATTCTCCATGGTTTGTATAGCATCACCTGAACCAAACATTATTTATTTTTTTCAACAAATATATAAATGTTGAAGGAATTGTTATCCGATCAAAATTCTCTGTAATAAAAATTTACATTAAATAAATTCATGGCTAGTTTTTGTTGTCTTATTTGTGATTTGAGCCTTAAAGTTAAAATCATAAGGTTCAGTCTCAATTACATCACTTTTAAGAGTACATACCTTTAATCAAGTTCTGTGTTGGACGTTGGGAGAAATACTATTTATTGCTTGGTGCTATTTGAACGAAGGGGCATTTTTTTTCTTTAGTCACTTGAACACATTTTACTAATTAACTATGTTCGTATAACTAATATCTTTGAAGGTGATGAACGAAAAATATACATTTTCTGCGAGTAAATTCACACACACAATTTTGTAAAACACTGTTGTATTGGAAAATACTAGTTTTCTGTCGGAAATCACGCCATTTTTAGGTATTTTATACCTAAAACGTTGTAAATTACATCAAATGAGTAAAAACCGACTAATTTTGTTAAATCCCACTTCGTGAGTTTACTTTTACAAGCCGGTGTGTAATTTTAAACTCTTTTTAGTGGAAAATGATATATTTTTCGTGGAATTTTACATTTACTTTTTAGAGTGTACATCACATACACGTAGATACTTATGTACGTAATTTTAAAGGACTAAAGACCATTAGGTTGTTTTGATAATTTTCCATTTTTATAACAAATATGCTTCGGTTCAAATATGTATGTCGGCTGGGAACTTTCGGCTTAGATAGCCTAGACGCTATCTGCATTTTTTTTTCTAGTTTGGGCTGAAAAATAATTTCTTTAGATTACTAGAAATTAATTGAAAAAAAGTACTAACTGGTTGTTGATGGCGATCGTGCTTTTTTGGCCGCTCGGTGTATTTTTTGTAAAATAAATATAAAAATGGTGCGTAGTGCGTACCAATTATATTTAGGCCCAAAATTATAGTCGAAACTATTGCAATTATTATAGCAACGATTTTCACAATTCATTTAAAAATTATGATAAAACATTTTGGGATAGTGGGATTAATAAATACCAAAACTGTTACAATAACATAAAATTATAGTAACGACGACTATAAAATTGGGTCTAAATGATATTTTCGGGTGTGTTTTTCAGTTTATGGTACGTTTATTGTCAAATATTTTGATTCATTTGATTGGGACAAGGTGATGGATAAAGTATCACAAACATAATTATACATGCTTGTGAAGTTTTTTCGAAAACGTTCCGAAAATTATATTCTCTTTCCATGCATTGGTGCATCTTTCAACAAGTTGATTATCACTATAGAGGGATGGTCGAGGAAAGCGACATGTTTTCTATATTCAACGTTCAACACCGACTTTCTATTTAATCCCAATTTTTTGTATGATCGCCCAAATTGTTTTCTTGAAACTGGCCAGGATCATTGGTAATGGCTTCGTCCAATAGAAAATCATCATTACAACGATGGTCATTGAGGTTATCACCGTTTTAGAAAGCGATATGTCTTCTATGCTCATAATTCAACAATATCTTTCTAATCAATCCTAATTTTAGGTGTGATCGCCCAAACTGTTTTTTTTTGTAATAGCCAGAATTGTTGGCAATGGCCTACTCTCAATTAAAATCTTCATTAGAAGGATGGTCTTAAAGCTTTCCAGTAATTAGGAAATATTCAATTTTTAATGCAACGTTCAACAATCAACTTGATAGAGAATATAATTTTCGGATCATTTTCGAAAAAAACTTCACAAGCATAATTATACATTAATTATGCATTTTAAAAGTATTGTGATCCGAATTGGTGTTTATAGAATTTAAATAATTTTTTGTTTTGACATTTGGCCTGCTGAACAAGGCGATTAGTTGACTATGCGAGAATATTGGTTATTGCATGCCCGGTAAGGTTTGCGTTTCTGTGAGGGTTACATTCATTAGCTATGGAGGTGAAAAGTTGTAGCCTTGTGTTTATAACATGTTATTGCTTTGGTTACAAACAGTTTAGTTATTCGGCATTGTTGGACATGCATGACAGGTACATAGATTGTCGTAGGGTGGAACCCGATTCGTGGTTATACTTATGTAGCTAAATGGAGTTTTGTATATAATTTTAGATTTTTGCGTTTGAATGTGTATATGTTTAAACGTTAGAAAAATAGAATTGTACATAGTTAATTAAAAATAGACAAATATAAAAATAAGATAGAATAAATGGAATAGGGCCGAAAGGACTAATGTCGGAAGGCCGAATGTATCGGAAGGCCGAATGTGTCGTAAGGCCGAATGACGAAAGGCCGAAAGAGCCGAAAGGCTGAATATCAAAAATCCGAATGTCAAAAAGCAGATTTTGTCAAAAGGCCAAATGTCAAAAGGTCGAAATTGATTTGAATTTCTCATCTTTTTATGAATGAATATCTTCAAAATTTTTATTTTGTGTATTAAAATGCTTAAGATCGCCTTAAATATGTATTAAAATCGTTTTACGTTTTTTTGCGTCAAATAATTAAAAATTAATTAATTATGAAAAAGTACTAGAATAGTCAGTGTGTTAAGTCGTGTTTTTCATTCGCTCCTTAATTTTTCTCAATTTTCTCCTGTTTATACTTTAAATTAATTTTAAAAAGTTGATAGTCTGTTGTATTGTTGGGTTTTATACCCGTTGCAATAAAAACTTCAACGTGAAGTTAATTGTTTCCATTTTTTTTTGCAATTTTAATTTTTTGATTGTTTTCTAACCTAAAAAATTTACACGAGAGAATTGAAAATAAAGGAAAAATGATAGATTTTTGTGTTTTTATTTTTGAGTTGTCTGATCGAAAATGTAGTGGTCTAAAGTGTTACGGCCGAAATTAAAAAAAAGTACACAAACTTGGATGGATACAACTCAGTCTCAGTGTGTGAAGTGTTTTAAATTAAAATTAACGAAAACACCTTTTAGGTTAGAATATTTCATAAACCCACAGATAATAAACAAAAGGATAGAAGATAAAACAAAAATCCCATATAAAATCATAAAAACAATTGAAGCCAGTTTTTATGTTTTTTCTCTTTCTATATTTACCAACGCCATATTGGTTAGAGAAATTTTGTCATTTGAGGTTTTAGTTTTCTAAAGTTTATAAAGCATTTCTTGAATAAAAACTTAAAGTGTACTTTCAAAAAATAAATTTATTTGTTAAAATGATGCATAAGTGTTGTGTGTGTAAAATACCAGATATAAAGTAAAAATTGAGAAAAAAGGGGTTACATTTCACCGGTAAATAAATTTTTATTTGTACAAATATTTTTAAGACTTATACACAATCATTTTAAATATTTTCGAATTTTTTACACTTATTTTGTACACATCAGTAAATTCACTATGTTTTAAAATGTTCAAAATACAAAATTAAAAAAAAAATGTATTTCATAAAATTGTAGTTAAAGTAAAAATTTCAAGTTTCATTCACACAAAAATCTTATTTTGACCACGCATATGAATCGTCATGGCAACATGACGAAAGCAAAAAAAACCATAGGCGTCCCGTTATATTCAATATTAGGGGAGTCTAATGAACGAAATCACATATGAGAAAATTTTATTATAAGTGTATTGATTGTTTTTAAATTTGTTGAAGTCAGATCTTGCATTCCATATGACTTTATTACAAGTTTTAATACTTTAGCTATCTTCTAAATTGGTATTTTTATGTTCATTATAGTAACTATAAACCATTTTTTACACAACACACATACATAAGTATTATTATTATAATTATGTTGGTTCACTTATAACAATAACTTTTTTATATTAATTATGCTCCTTTTGATACGTCATTTACATAAATTATTACTTGCATAAAACCTAAAGAAATATGCGACGCTACTGAAAAAAAAACAAAATAATTTTTCGGCCATCATGAATTTTTCGGCCATCTTGGTTTTTGAATTTGCTTCACTATTTTTGTTTAGTTTCTGTTCTCTTTGTTATTTTTCTATGCATAAACCTGACGTGATAGAGCAATTCTGAGCCCAGATTCGGATTCAGCGTAAAAAATTACTTCGGAAACAACTATTCATTGTCAAGTGGCATCAAAATTTTTAAAATTTTGCAGGGTAGTGTTTTTATACAGAAAAATTCACGAATATGCAAATTTGAAAATGCGATATCTTGGCGAAAAAAAAATGATATTTGAGCAAATTCTACGGCATTTGAAAGAGGAAAGCTTGTACAATAAGATCCCATACTTGGGTTTTATAAAATGTAAAAACTGCATTGCTACATAACCTCAAATATGTCAAAAATCAGTGTTTTTTGCACTTTTAGGTTAGAATATCTCAAAAATCTGACGTGATAGAGTAATTCTGAGCCCAGATTCGGATCCAGCGTGAAAAATTACTTCGGAAACAACTATTCATTGTCCAGGGGCAAAGTTTTGCAGGGTAGTGTCCATGATTTTAGGTTTGTGTGATTGTGCATAGATTTTAAAAAACAAAACATCCCATATTTAATTTCAATTGTTATTGAATTGAGTCATTTTGACATACGCAGTTTTTTTTCTGTTCACGCATGGTTTTAATTTTTATTTTTTACACACTCGAATGTTATGTATTTTAGTTTTATGTAATATAATCGACACAATTGTCTTTATTGTAGTTTGGTGTGTGATTTTAATATACATATATGTATAATAGCTAAAAGCTACTGAGGAGAAATAAACAAACGTCAAATGTAAGAAGTTCGGTGCGAGGAAGAGAGACAATAAAATAGTTTGGTCCCGTATTTCGATTTTTGTTCAGTGCATTTGAATGAAGTGTGTTTCTTAAAATAAAACAATTAAAGTTTGGAAATGTTTTTGTTTTGATTGCAAAGGCACGGATGCTTATTATTTGGTTCAATATTTTTGTAAACTTGATTTTGTTATTAAGGATAACTTTTCTAAGGACGCGTCATTGTTTTGCACTTTAGGTGCAGACCTGGTAAAAATAGTGCCGTGTAATTTTTCCTATCTGTGCTGTAGACATTATTGGAAATTTTTGGAGACTTTTTGATGTTTTGATTAAATTTTGACGGATAATTGTTCTCGGTTTTATTTTTGAACAGAATTGGCATTTGTTTTGTACAAGTTGTTGTTTTGATTGCCAAATCGAAACGATCTATATTTTTTTTGGTTTTTTAGTTATTGTTAAGTTGAAAACAACTCGTTTTGGTGTTTTCTTTTGTTTTTTGGTTCTATATTTTCTCCTTTACGAATATTTATATTTATAAAATCTCTCCAGTTGAACGGAACATTGAAAAACAGACCGGATATTTATCTGGTAATTTCTGTTACTGAATAAAATTTTACTGAATAATTGGACGGTTTGGTTTTGGAGGTGGTGTGGGTCCATAACTTGATGAAACGAGGAAATGAAGGAA
Source organism: Tipula helvola (assembly GCA_963556165.1). Taxonomy (NCBI): domain Eukaryota; kingdom Metazoa; phylum Arthropoda; class Insecta; order Diptera; family Tipulidae; genus Tipula; species Tipula helvola. The sequence goes on from OY744482.1 coordinate 105,757,511, forward strand.
TTGAGAACTGATAATCAATAAAAAAGATATATGGGACTTTGAATTTTCTTGTTATTGCATAAATTAAAAGTAGTGATAAGTTGTTAGCCGGTATATCTCTATTGATATCATTGTGTGTTTCGAAGTGAACGGTCTATATAGAGATAGGTTGCATGTTGTTTGAATGTTATTTTTTCAAAAGTAATAACAGATAAACTTAATGATAAATAAATCCTAGATAGACTGAATGAAGTATAAGGATAACTATATATGACTCTACTGTGAACTCTTACTTAACTGACTTTAACAACCATTAAGCCATCAATACGTGCAAACAATTATGCCTATCGAGTCATAACGGACAAATACATCCACCGCGAGAATTGGTGATGGTGGGAGATAGGGACACATCTTTATATACAGCACGAGAAGAGAAGACCCCTGGATAATAAGTAGTGGATACACGTATTGATGAAACCTGTAGCAACACCTATACCTATTCACTACTAACATATACTAATAATTAACAAAATCAAAATAAATAGTGTGAGAATGGTTTTATTTAACAAACATTTTTTAATAAATTAACTATGTAGTTAAAAAATAACTTTGCTGCGATTACTGCCCTAGTTATATCTGTGACTAACATCCCAAATCTCCTCAAACCTTTTGTGTTGAGAATGCAGGCAGGGCCTGGGCCCACTTAATTCTGGAATATTGTGCTCCCAGGTATCTTTTCTTGATAATGGGTTACGCATACTCCAGGAATGTGCTATACATACCTAGGATCACGATTATGGTTGGCCTGTAGATCTATATCATATCATATCATCATATCATATCTTAACAAATTTTTTTTATTAGTTGCCTTAGTTTCGCCCATTTTCATTTTATCGATATTATGTTTTGAAATGATTAATTCTTTTGAAAGGTGTGTTATAATGTTGTAGGCCCCGACGTTTTTTCTTCCCACAATAGTCTTTAACCGTCGATGACATGCCTCCACAGAATTTTGAATACGAGGGAGATTCTCAGTTATTAAATTACCACTTATTAAATTATTCTAATTGGTGATAATTTAATATTCCTATTCCAAGCCAGCTTAAAAAGCTCATAAGAGAATTAAGAATAACAACTTTTTGTTTTCCTGCTAATCAAGCAAAAGATAAGGGGAACACACTAGTTTTCAATATTACCGTGAATTGCGAATAGCTGTCGCATTATTGGCACTACGTGAAATGTCCCGTCCATTATCCAACAATCGGAGTCAGACAAAATTTGAAGGCTGAAGTTTATTTCCAGAATAATTATTTTTTCGTTATTGAACTCTACCGCTTTCAATATGAATAATTCACCTTCACAGTACCTTAGATGATTTGGTATGTTAATGTCCTGTAGATTTTTTGGTTCAGATAAGTGATCGTACCTAGCTCGATGAATTTTGGCTTTTTGTACATTTTTCAAGGTAAATATCCCCTGAATTCTGCGGATGTTTGCACTATTGAATCTCTAATCCTTCTGTAATAGGAGTGGTATCGGAATTTTTAGCTACGGCTTTTAAGACGGAATTTGCACGGCACACTTCAGCATTAATTTTTTTTTTTTGACAATAACACCAGTAAAAATTATTTTTAATTTTATTTTCAACTACATACGCATGCCATCAACAAACCATTTTTCTTTGCCTTTATTTGATTGCCCTACTCGAACGTCCATGTTTGTCCTACAAAATAATATTAACACTGGTTAGTTAAAAATAAATACATTACACAACAATGTAGTCAATATACCAATTAAATATAAAATGTCGTCCTATGTTGTAAACCAATTATTTTTGGTCAATCCAAAGCGAATTAAATATTTAATTAAAATAAATATTTTCACTTACTATATTCAATTATTATTATTTTGAAAATATTTTTTTATTAGAAAATTACAATATTATTAATTTATGTTTGAATTTTAAAGTTTTTCTGGTAAATAACCAGATAATCATTACGATTTTACGATTTGTTACGAAGAGCGAAATTATGAAGAATTTTACAACTTCAGTTTCGATCTGAATGAGAAACACGAAAAATTTAATTATTTTCCAGTCAATCTCATCAGGCTATAGCGACTGAATTGTTAATTTTTTTTTTTTTTTTTCGCTGGCGCTACATCCCATGGAGGGATTTGGCCGCTTCATTTTTGAAGTTTCGTAATCATTTTTACAACGGATAATGAGTGATTAGTTCATTGATCCTTATTAAACCAGCCGTGATTTTTTCATCACCCGCCGGTAATCGAACCCGGGACCTCCGGAGCTTAAAGCAAACATGCTAACAACTGTGCCACCGGGGCGGCAAATTGAATCGTTAATTACATGATTGTTAATTACATGATTGATTATTTTCTATATATAGAAAGCAACATGTACTTTAAGCATTAGCGAATTGTACGCAATACATATTAAATTCTTCATAATTTCAATTTTTGGTTCTTTTATTTGACGCATAAATACGATATTTGAGTTTGATTATTAATTTATGTGGATACTGGCTACCTGTTACTATAATTAAATGATTTTAGATAAACTCACCTGAATCATAATAATAAATAATAATTAATATAATTTTGTAATGTTTTTTACCCCGTTAAAGTTAGCCGAAAGTAAAAAGTCGGTAATGCAGATTACCTTAATAACATTCCAGCCGAAAAAAAAAATGTGGTGGTTATCAGCCGAAAGTAAATAGGATACATAGATTGTAATGAAATATGTTGTAAATAGTCTTACTTAAGTGGAAAACTTTATTTAACCTAATTTCGGAAAACTTTGGAAAATCAGAAGAATTCACAAAATTGGAATAAAATCAACCTCTAGAGTGTATATGTGAAGTTGAATCGTTTTTATTGGATGTGGCAATAGCCATCGCAGGAAAAAAAATCAGTACAAGTTCCCCGTGGGAAACCTCGGAAAATTCGATTTTCCAAAAATCATTAGAAAATTTGTATAAAATCAGCCTCTAGAGTGTTATGTCTGGAGATGTATTTTATTGATGTGACTTGTCAATAGCTATCGCAGGAAAAAAATTCAGTACAAGTTTCCCGTGAGAAATCTCGGAAAATTCGGTTTTCCAAAAATCATTAGAAAATTTAGCCTCTAGAGTGTTATGTCTGGAGATGTATTTCTTTGATGTGACTTGTCAATAGTTATCGCAGGAAAAAAAATTCAGTTTAAATTTCCCTTGGAAAATCTCGGAAAATTTGAAAAACCTACCAGCTGAAAGTATAAAATAAAAAGAGGCTAATATATTTTTTACTTTCGGCTGGAAGGTTTTTCATATTCTCCGAGATTTCCCACGGGAAACTTGAGCTGATTTTTTTTCCTGCGATAACTATTGACAAGTCACATCAATGAAATACATCTCCAGAGATATAACACTTTAATGGTGCGTTTATGTCATAGGAACATAGGAAGATGGGAAGATTGACACGACCAACCAAATTATTTAAAATGTCACCATCCTCGCCTACTAGCCTACTTTGATCGAAAGTAAGAAATTTTTCAACTAGAGCATGGAACTAATAGGCGGGGCTTGTGATATTTTAAATAATTTGGTTGGTCGTGTCAATCTTCCTATCTTCCTATGTTCCTATTCCATAAACGCACCATAAAGGCTGATTTTATACTAATTTTCTAATGATTTTTGGAAAATCGAATTCTACGAGATTTCTCACGGGAAACTTGAACTGAAAATATATCTCCAGACGTAACACTCTAGAGGCTGTTTTTATTCCAATTAAAATATTTCTTTGGGTTTCTCGAATTTTCCACAATATTCCATAAGGAACTGCAGCCAGGTTTTGCCATATAAGAATATTAACAAAGGTATTCAAAGATAATCATGCATCCTTACATTCCTTTGCAGTTTTTAGGCTAAATACTACCAATCGATATCGACTTCATTTTTTATTTTCGGCTGGGATATTACAATCTGCATTACCGATTTTTATTATTATTTCGGATGGGATAATGCAATCTGCATTATCATTTTTTTATTTAGGTGGAAGTAATACAATCTACATTATCGACTTTTCACTTTCGACTGGCAAATTTCGGCTAACTTTAAGAGTATGTACCTACATGTTTTTTGCGGCGCCGCAAATAACTTTACAAAATTATATTAAATTTTCGGGATTCGGGAACATTCGATATTTTGATTTCGAGATTTTAAGATTTCGATATTTTAAAAATCAATTTTTTAAAATTCGGGATTTTGATTTCGAGATTTGTATTTCGATATAACGTTTGTTGAGATATTATAACCAACCCGTTATTATTATATCAAAATATTTTGTATTCCTTGCTTACGACCCGAGTGAGTAAATAAAATTTCTTTAGTAATCTTAATCTATTACAAATTTTGTTTTTCAAACTTGTATTAGCCAAAAAACCTACCTGTGATATATTTTGTTATCTGAAGTTTAAACAATCTGAAATTTAGCAATACATACATGCTTATCTTATATTCTCTTTTACCCGATCTCGAATAATCTAATAAAATTTTTTTATGTGGTTGTCAGACTAACGTATTTTAGCGTGGTTGAATGGCTTTTCACCACCCATTTCATTTAGGGCATCGACTGCAAATGATTATAAGTGACCCTTTTCTACAATGCCGACAATTTTTTTAAGAGGCCCGATGGGGTACCGATTCAGCGGCCTTGAATTAATAATAATTAACATACATAAATTATGTGCATTCGCAATAAGCGCAACCAAACTTTTCCTAAGGGCTTGTTAAATGAACAACCGGAAGTTGTACTTGTAAAACTTACATGTTTAAATTAAAATTTGAGAAACCATTCAATTTCTCGGCTACGATTAATTACAAGGCACACACTAAATCTAAACGGGTTAATAAATTTTTGTCATCCGTATAAATAATGACGCATCTACATACATATAACAATAAAGAAGCAGAAGGGCAACTGATACATTTCCGTCATTTTATTAAAACCTACATCATTAACATATTCATTAATGAATAAACGCACAAAATATATTTATATCGGCTACATTAAATTAATATAATGGGGCACTATAAAACCTTAATTTACATTTTGAATAAACATTATTTATAGGATTGCCTTGTAAGTTACGTAAACTATAAGTAGTTGACCTACATAAAAAATTAAATAGTGCACTCAAATTTTATTTTAAATAAAAATATGACAATCGAAACAACATAGAAATATACAAGCCGGTTATACTGTATATAGAACGATGATAATTGACATTCATTATCATAATCCCAAAAATACATTGCGCCGATATTACATTACATGCCAGAGAGCAATTTGTAAACCAAAAATGAAAAATGAAAAACGAAAAAAAAAATTTAATCAACCAAATAATTTACATAAAACTTGCATTACATAAATTGTATATGTTTGTAGATCCACATCAAACGTATATATCGCGTATCACACTCGTTTATTACGCATTTTTTCGGTATCTACATAAGAGGGTTTATTATACACAGTTTTATACTGCAAACAATTTTTTTATATTTTATTAAATAAACAAAGCTAAAATAGTTTGAGCTATTTGGAAATGTTGTCTCTACTATAATAGTATACGAGTATATTAGTTTTTGGGGCCATGAAACTACATAATATTGTGTTACTATATATACATACCGTATAGTAAATACACAATTACATATATTCGTATACACAATGAATTTTTAAAATTGGGTCAACCGAAATTGTAAGCGATGCAAATGTGCGTTGTTCGATTCATTTTAAAAATAAACGAAAAACTATTCGGCGTTTCCGTCTCACATATCGCGATCGCGACTCTATGAACGCATTCGTATTCTATAAACTACTTGAAATTTTCGTGCGTACACATTTAATTTTGAAATGAGGTAATCCATGGTATTGTATGTGCGTGTTCTTGACCTATATTTACGACGGTGTATATATGTATTTAGTACTACATATTCTGGAGATATAGAATAGGGCAGCGCTGTTTAAATTTTGTATATTTGCGGCCAACCATTTTTTTGAGGGCCGCATTACACAATGTAAAGAACAATTTAAATTAGATTGGGTTAGTTTCAAAATTGGTAACCAATATTTTATTTTGGTTTTTTGTTCCGAATCCTGTTAGAAGCACTTACTGAGCCCTTTGACGAATACGTTTAGCACTTAATGCTGTCATGGTAAGGACTTAGATGCACGTCTTTTATTTTAAAGGTCGTTAGTATATACTGTTAAAGTTATCCGAAAGTTTCCTGCCGAAAGTAAAAGAAGACGATAATGCAGATTATGGTATCCCAGCCGAAAGTAAAAAAACGTCGATACTGCAGATTGCGTTATCCCAGCCGAAAATAAAAAAAATGAAGTCGATATCAATCGGAGTATTTAGCCTAAAAATTACTAAGGATGAATAAATAGCATTGAAAACCTTTGTTAATATTGATATGGCAAAACGTGGCTCCAGTTTCTTGTGGAAAATTGTGCAAAATTCGCGAAACCCAAAAAAATATTTTAATTGGAATATAGTTACTCAGCTTTTAGAGTGTTATGGCTAGAGATGGATTACATTGATGTGACTTGTCAATACCTATCGCTGCAAAAACGTTCAGTTCAAGTTTCCCGTGGGAAATTAGGCAAAATTAACTTGCCAAAAATCATGAGAAAATTTGAACTAAATTTGTCTCCTGAAATAGGTTTTGATAAGTCACATCAATTAGAGGCTGATTTTATATAAATTTTCTAATGATTTTTAGAAAATCGAATTTTCTAAGATTTTCCACGGGAAACTTTAACTGAATTATTTTCCTGCGATATCTATTGACAAGTCACATCAATGTAATCCATTTCCAGACATAACACTCTAGAGGCTGATTTTATACATTCATTTCTTACTTTCCGCTGGAATTTTTTTCGAATTTTGCGAGATTTCCCACGGGAAACCTAAAACTGAATTTTTGTCCTGCGAGAGCTATTGACAAGTTAAATCCATCTCCAGACATAACACTCTAGAGACTGATTTTATATAAATTTTCTAATGAGTTTTGGAAAATCGAGTTTCCCAGATTTCCCACGAGAATCTTGAACTGATTTTTATTCCTGCGATAGCTATTAACAAATCCAATAAAAACGTTACAACTTCAGATGTACACTCTAGAGGTTGATTTTATTCCAATTTTGTGAACTTTTCTGATTTTCCGATATTTTCCGCGATTAGGTTAAACAAAGATTTCCACGTAAAACTATATACAAAATGTATTATTACAATCCATGTATCCTATTTACTTTCGGCTGATAACCACAATTTTTTTTAGTTTCGGCTGGAATTTTAATAACGTAATCTGCATTATCGACGTTTTGCTTTCGGCTAAGGCTAACTTTAGCAGGGTCGTTAGTATAGCGATGGATAGAGAATGAGAGGCTTGTTTCGCTATAATTTCATTGCGTTTTTCTTCTAATACTATAAATGGGACATTCGGGAATATTCCCTCTGCTTGATATAAATGCACTATAGTAAAGTGCCCGTGGTCTAACATGTCATTTCTTATGTATTTTGATGCGCCGATAACGAATCCGAGTCCGTTTTGCTCTATCACCCACCAGTTTTCCACAAAACCCCAATTTTTAGTCAAAATTGCCCAAGAAAATACCAAAGTCTATTTTTTGTACCGTTTACTCCAGATGTATTGTTTCCGGAGTATTTTTAACCGCAAAAAAGAATTCCATAGTCCAAATTTTCTTGTGACACTTCACTAACTAAAAAAAAACCAACTTTAGATCAAAATGGCCAAAATAATTCCAAATTAATTTACCTTTCTATTTATTTTTGTTACTAATGGCTTTTGATTAAACCATTGTTAAAAAGTCAGACAAAGAAACTTATACTAAAACCCAGACACACATTTTACACTGAAACTCAGACAATCAAACTGTTAGTCAAACCGAGACGCAAAACTCACACTTGAACTGTAACAAGCAAACTGAAATTCAGAGAGTATAAGTTACAAATAGAGGGAAAATAAGACAAATTCGCGGCTTGTGTGACTGAAACAAAGTTACTGGCAATATTAAAGTGAAACTTAACTAAGAAAGTTTAGCTGAAACGAGTTCCCCTGACCTTGTTGCAATTTGAGTTTGTCTGCTCAAGATTGAGTTACAGTTTGTTGCTTTTCATCAACCTTTTCTTCATTGGCCTATCACGGCGTTCAAGTTAAATTTGATTGATGTCATTACTTGCGTGTATAACGTTCTCTCTTTCTTGGACAAGAATGACCTATGACTTTCTTGGACAAGAATGACCTAATGTAATTATACATTAGGTTTTCCTGGCTGAAGAAACTCTCTTAGCGGCCACTGTTTTTAACGTAATGGTTTTCTCCGTCTCTACTATTCCAGAGACATTTAAAACAAGGGTACTTCGCAAAAAAAGGCTGCTACCCAAGCAGTATTGTTATAATTTTTAAATTCCCACAAACTTGCCAATTGTGCGGTGAGTACTTAATTTTTTGCAAAATATATCCTAGATCTCCATAATTCTCTCCCATAGAGATTCAGTGGGCTATTGGGGCAGTGGCATATTATTTCCATTCAGCGGTAGTACCGCTTTTAGGCTGAGTTTTGAGGAGTCAATAAATAATGAATAGTCTCCACAGGAGGAGTTAATACAATTTTTGAAATTGCAATTTCATCTTCTTTTGATCTTCCTGTCAAGATTTTAGCAAATATAACGTTTACTTTCATTTGAGTTATAATAAGTCGTGTTCCATTACACATAGCTCTGTTTCTACATATATTTCTAAGCAATTTTACTATGCTCCAACTTTTAACTTTAAAGCATGTACAAGCATGCCTGATGAAGTTTTTGTATTTAAAATTTCCGTTGGGAAATTTGTTCTTTCCTCTTCAACATCAGTAACTACAGAATCCACTTAATACGTCGTCATTCATTTAGAGTGTGTCCCCGTTTAAAGGACACAATATTGCTCTATTTGCAAAATATTTAAATTTCACAGCAGTAAACATTTTTGCAAAAATTTCATCTATCAATGACCCTTTGCAAATAAACTCTTCGGATATTTCAAAAATATCTTCTCCGAGATCATGTAAGTTAGTTAAATTACCATCACCTAACTCAATTAAGCTATTGGCAAATTCGTTGTCTTCCCCAGTTTTTATATTTGGAATCAACTTCACTGGGATAATTGTTGGCCAGAAAGAACACCTTTTTATGGTTTTTCCATTATGGTATCATAACTCGGTTATGTGGAACAACTGGCAATATTTGTCTAAATTCTCCTCCAAAGAAGATTACCATCGTTTTTGCGTTACTGAAAACTTCTTTAATAAGTCTATTGACTACCGCAAGTGCAACTCCGGGTGTAATTCTGGCCGCATTCCAAACAATGAGTTTGGCAGCTCTTATCATATCCGCCTCTGCAGATTTTCATTCGAATTCTTGATAAGCTGTTGTCCGTTAGGGGCACTAGTATTTTAAATTAAGAGTGACATATTGTTCCATCCTCCAAAAGAATTCCAGCAATTCCACTGGAAACTACCGGTAATACATTCTGTACCTTTCCTCTTAAAACACTTAATAAAGTATTATATAAAAACGTTTTCCCCAATAACGGAGATATTAAAGCAAACTACGGCGAATGTGACATTCAGCAACTCAGTTTACTTAAAGTTGGAAAAAACCGTCTCAGAATATTCAGCATCTTAAATGTTAACACACGAGCTTGAAAGCCACACTAGCTGAAACGACCAGCACTTTCATGTTCTTCGATTCGTCTCCTTGAACTGGGAAAACTGGGTTAGGAAGTGATGCGCGGATAAAGCAAACATATTTACACGGGAGAATCCCCGAATTGATACCTGACGATACGAAAGCTAAGGAAATTCAGCCAATTAAATAAAAGTGGCTTCAAGTAGAAAATCAAATCAACGAAAACATAGATCCAAGAAAAGCTCCAGAGCATGATTTGTTTAGTGGCAAAATGCTTCAAAATCTTCTGGAAAAATTTATCAGTTTACTACCGACTCTCTATGCTATTTGGAAAAATGCTCTTGCAAAAACTGAAACCAATTCTGTATGAGAAAAAAATTATTCCTGATCATCAATTCGGATTTAGAGAAAAACGCGGAACAGTAGAACAGTTCATAGTTCATAGCATCATATCTGAAATCAGGAACGCCCTAGGATAGAAAAAGTACTGCTCTGCAGCGTTTTAGAATCATATAATATTTACAACTTAAGCCTAGAAAAAGTACCAGTTGAAATTAGAACAACATCCCAGACTATCGCCAGCGAAACATTTTGACGGCCCAGATATCGATGACTTAAAAAAATAACCCTTTAAATCTATCTAGAGTTTCTGCTCGAGAAATCTCGTCTCGAGAATCTCGAGAAATCGTCATAATTTTACGCTCTTGAAATCTCGAGAAAATTTATTTTGTAATTTTCGAGATTCTCATTTCTCGAGAAAATTTGATCGAGATTCTCGAGAAATTTAGGTCTTACTTTGGGAATTTTACAACCACAATTCCATTGTTATTCCGATTTTGAATAATTGTACCTACTTTTTAGTGGTATAGAATAATTTCATTCCACTAGTACGAGTAGTTACAATGTTTACCACGTGAGCAATCGTGATGAAAAATTTAGTTTTATGAATTGGTATTATAATATAAGTTAAATTATTTTCTTTAATTATTTAAATAATTTATTTTAATATTATTTTGATTATGTATTATAATTGTAGTATGTACATAGAATTCTCGCTATTTATCTATTGATCAAACAATAATCTTAACTCAAAACACCTTTTTTATTTTACGATACCAACTGAAAAAAATAACGCAAAAAAATAGATGTTACTCGAACAGGAATTACGTTTACCAAAGCAAAAGTACAAATAAGTAAAAAAAAGTAGGCTTTGGATTTCAAGTCAGCCAGACGTATATTTTTATAAGTTTCTTCTGATTTTCTTTTTGTAATTTATTCAATTTTTTCAAAATTTCATCTTGAAGATATAACCACGAGGTACTGCCGCTCAAAATAGAAACATGCGTCAACCGTGGATCACTGTTGTGTCGTTTGGAGAGAATTAAAACTGGGGGAAAGAAGGTGATGATGATTTGCAGGAAATAATACCGTAAATATCCATCAACCCAAAAATAAAATATTTCAAGAAATCAGGCCCTTAACTACATCCTCTTCTTGCACAATCTGCTATGAATGAGCTTTAGCTCAAAGTGGATTGTGTAAGTGAGTTTTTTTTGTAATAAGTCACGTAAATAAATAAATAAATAATTGATTCAAATTGTGTGTAAGTACACACAAATAAATGGAATTTTTAGAAATGTTTGGTTGTATGAATCGGAATGTTGTAAATTTTCTACTATCAGATAAAGGTTTTTACGTATTTTAAATTTGATATTCATAAATAATATGATGTCAAAATACATCTTGAAAAAATTTCGGGAATCTCGAGATTCTCGAGAAAATTTACTAGAATTCTTGTGTTCTCGAGAGTAAAAATTTGAGTCGAATTCGAGATTCTCGTATCTCGAGAACTGGAAAACCTCGGGAAAACAGAAACTCTAAATCTATCTATGTATTTAATTTAAAGTAATTACTATGTGCAAGTTGATATTAGGAACTAACATAGGTTAAGTCTTAATTAAAAGTTGGTATTATAGTATAATTATACCAACTGATTCAAGAATAAAGCCCATGGCAGTTAAAAAAATGGAGCCTGATAGGTCTACGGAAATCTATTCATATTAAATAAATGGATTTGACCTAATATTTACATAGGGTGTTCGCCGTATAGGTTTACTACTTTGTTTGGTCGCCATTTTGGTAAACATGTATTTTGACAGTTCATATTTATTTGGCAGCCGTGAAGTATAGACGTGGGAAATTCGATAAACCAACGTGTTTTAATCGTAAAAACATTTTAACAAAATCATAAATTATTGTGACGACTGGAAAACTACGTTATCGTAACAAGATTGATAACTTTTTTACAACAGGATTAGATGCTTTGTGCTTGATTAATAAGTGGTTCCAATAAGATGGTGCAACTTAACAATCAGCTAACGTTCCAATGGAATTACTGAAAGCCACAATAATTAGGTCAAGAAATGGTGATATCGATTGGCCTCCTCCAGCGCCAGATTTAACAGCCCCAAGCTTTTTTGAGGAGATATAGAGCAAAGTTTAAGCCGATATTTGGGTGGCTAACAGAGGAAGACATTGAGCTGAAATTAAAGTTATACAAAGATTAAGCAGTAAATCTTTCCGGTGAACGCCCTGTATTTCATCTCGTAGTGATTGTCGCTTACCTACGAAATAAGGGGCTTAGGTTACTGCGGTAAAGTTATCTCAATGAAAGCTCAGGCGGAGAAACCAAATAACAAGAAATTTAGATTAATTAGGTTGCGTAAAATCATTTTGGCTATTTATAGACTATAAAAAATATTTGTTGCAGTAACAATTTATTACATAACTCTACATTTAGTAGTTTCTCAGATAAAAACGACCAAAGTGTGACATTAGACCGTTGCAATCGTACTCGCGACTATACCATTAAGATGCGCGGAGGAAAACCTGAAATTGAGTTATTTGTTGATTAAGTGCTCTATTCCTTCACACATTCTATAAAAAACAGAAACTGGAATAGATCCTAAATGTGATTCCATTCAGCTCGGTTTGAGCCTTTTGAAATTGCAGATATTCTTAAGGTAACCTTCTCTGTGACAGATTCCTATTTTTGTATTATTTGTGTATATATACATAGATTGCAGATATGTTCTTTATTGAGAGGTTTATTTTAGATTTCGAAAACTTAAAGCAGATTATTACTAAAACTGTTATTATCATTGGTGATATGAACATTAACATTATCGGTGAATTGAATTCTGATGAATTTAAATATGTTTAAATGATGTATTCTTTTGGGTATGAATCAATAATTAATGAACCTACGAGAATAACTGACAACACTGCAACATGTATTGATCATATATTTGTAAGAACAAATATTACCGCCAGCATTCAATACACAACAGAATGATTTAATTTTACCTTGTCGGATAATCAAATGACTTCGATAAAATCTCTGGCGCAGATACATGGACATCGGTTGTAGTCAACAATTTTAGAAAAAAATACTAATCTAATACAGTTAGAGAAAATCTTACTTATTGAATCATGGGCTGAAGTCCTGAAAGAAACTTCACTATCAAAAGCATTTCCAAAATTCATTGCCATTCTATCTACTAGCATTACGTCGTATCTCTCTCGAGGAACTGTTCATGTTGCACCATTGGCCGGGCACATCCAATCGGTTAGCTCGTTGAATTTAGAAGCGGCTCCAGGTACATGATAGACTGGATTACATAAGTGATCTTATAGATCTTAATAAATTTCGCCGTTATTGGCTTAATAAATAAGTTTCGTTTGATTTAAAAAAAATTAAATCTTGATTAAACTGCAGACTAGGTGGTTGGACGTGTATTGGATGCGCAGGGGGGGGGGGGTTGACTAAAAGTTGAGTAGATTATTCTACTACCTGCGTAACCTTCCAGTAGGGTGCGCATCACATGAGCTGTTCTGTTCATGTATTAGGCAACTGCGTGATGGGTACAATTGTGTAAAGGGTAACCTGATTTGTATATCCTGTACGTGCTGTCTCTTCGTAGCAACCACTGGTAACTGAGACTATTAGGGAGAGTGTTGCCTTTCGGTGCAGGCTAAAATACTGCGCTAAAGGAGAGATCCTTGACATAAAACTCTAACCTAAGGTGGAACAGCATATGCCAATGGATGAATGGCCCATAGGTTAGTCAGTACAAAGTATGTGGACTCTGGATACCAGGCACCCTCCAGCTTCATTTAGTCTTCCTGTAGTATAGCTGGGTGACCTACACGCGACTTTCCATTCTCAGCAACTCGTAAGAGTAAAATCAAAACGGAAGCGGGTAGAACTTGGAATATACGGGAGTGGGACTGCCCTCTCGAAGTCCTTGGAAGCCAATGCTACCTTCCTTCTAGTAGAAGTACTTGCTATAGTAAACATCCTCCTAGGAAGCAATGAGCCCAGATAGTATGCATCGCGTGCCGTGTTACAACCATCTGTTTTGTTGTAACTATTTGTTGGGTTAACTTATTTTGAGAACTGAAATAAAATAAAATAAACCACGCGCTAGTCAAAGGTCATCTGTGTATTTTTATGCTGCGACTTTATTTCGAATATCTCATATTTATATTTGTTTTGTGTAAACATAAGTATATTTCTATATTTTTTTTCTGTATATGAAAAATGTGCAAGTAAATACTCTATGTATAGCAGATTAAACGATTTGATACTTCGGATAGTTCTTTTCGCTACACAGAACACAGACACCGTATACATTGATGTTTACTATTACGGGTTTTTTTTTTGTGTTGTATGGACGATGCCGACATTCTGGAAGCTTCGTCTAAGGATTATTTCATTAGCTGCTAAGGACTACTAATCCTTTTTTCTGTGTTAAGCAAGCGGTTATACAAGCATGAGAGCAAGTTTGGAAAACCCCACGCCGCACCGTGCTCTCTATACAAACAGCGACATACCTCTGCTCTCATAATTCTGTTAAAGGAATCCTTGAGGGATTTGGTTACAACCGGCCGGCAGTATTATCAGGTTCATTAAGAGCCTGAATATTGACTGAACGGATGATTAAGCAGGGTCCAAGCACAAAACATCTAAAAGGTCGCAGTGCGAGGTGGCTAAACGCCCACATGGCCCTTCAACAATAATAATAAACTGCAGACTATTAAAATTGATTAAGAAGAAATATAAGTTAGCATGTATCTTATCTATTTTTAGCACCCAAAAAACTAGAATCTGACAAATCAAAAAAGCATTATTACCATAATAAATCCATAACATGTCAAAATGATCAGAAGAAGCAATGGCAGCTAATTAATAGTATTCTTGGCACAACTATAGACGAAAGTCAAGACTCGTTCAAGACTGTTCAATCCTTAGTAATTGTGATGCAATGGCAAATGAATTTAATAAATATTTTTCAGATATTGGCACCAAATTGATATCCACTATTACTCCTGGAAGCATTAATTAGAAACGCTTTGATTTTAATTATCCAGATTGATGGGATTGAATGTTATCAGATCATTATGTCGCTAATCTCTTCATTTATTTTCAACAAAAAAAAATTGTATTACGCTTCCACTGTGCCGTATTATTAGCACAAGTTTCTTAACTGGCGAAGTTCTGGACGCTATGAAACAACCAGTAGTAAAACCTCTTTTGAAGAAGGGTGACGCAAGCTTACCTGTAAATTATCGTCCTATATCGCTGCTAAGTGTATCTTCAAAAATCTTAGAAACAAGTCACGGATCTTATCTTCTCTCAAGAAACACAAAATTTTATCTAATCATCAATATGGATTTCGGGAACATTTAAGTAGGCAAGAGGTGCACAGACTTTATATTGATATATCAAAAGCTTTTCATACTTTTGACCATGAGTTGCTGCCAACTAACTTGGATTCAACGAGGGTTCGCGGTTTATCGAATAAATGGTTTCATTCTTAATTCCTATTTAACAAATTGGAAACAGGTTGTAAAGATTAATGGGATTTTGAGTGGTCATTTCCCTGTAAATTATGGTGTTCCGCAAGAGTCGGGTTTAGGTCCAATACTAGTCTTAATAAGTATGTATATACAAATTCATTGTTTCATCTTTCTCTAAAGGGACATCCGGTGACTTTTGCTGATGATATATCACTAGTTTACTCAGGTAACCATAGATGTATAGTCGAGAAATGGATGGAAGAAGACTTAGTATTTTTGAGTCAATGGTTTGATTCGCATTTTATGCTCGTAAGTGAAGAATCAAAAGCAATGGTTTTCAAAATTAGTAACCCGGGTTATTGTGACAATGTGTTTATGCACATTCGTAACTGTGTTTGTATAATCATAGTACGTTGGATCCAGTCCAACATACTATGATGTTTAGTATAGATGTTTAGATTCTTGTGTTAAAATGGAATTAGATAATAGTAAATATCTTGGCGTGACAATTGACAATAGGGTGACTTTTGAGAGTTATTAGGGTTCTACATTAATCGTAGTCTGTTTGCATAGAAGAGTCAAAATATTCCTTGCGGGACAATTTATGCATTGTCCCTGCTTCGAAGAGAGAATTTTTTATCTATTAAGGATATCATCCCATCTATTAAGGATATACGACTCATTTTCCTACATAAACAATTTAAAAGTACATCATCGTCATGTTTTCGAAGAAATAAGGCTCACGAATAAGATTTTTCATGATATCATTGTACATTCGCTTACTAATTCTAAATATTGGCCCAGCGTCACTAAAAGAAAACGCTCCCCAAACCACAATATTCCTCCTTCCATTCATTATAATTTCAATAGAGAACATGGGATCCAATTCTTTATTTGTCGGACGTCTCACTTACACCTCGCATCATCCGACCCAAACAAACCAAACCTTCAATTGGCCGCGGCAAAATGCCCATGGATTGTGGAAGCTGTTGTTTTGTGATTTTTTTTTCTTATTTTAATTTTATTTGTAAGCACCCACGCAGCCCTGAGTAGATATTTAAATAACGCAAAGTGCCACTTTGTCAACAATGGGAATCGTGACGTTTTGGGCTTGGATAACAGAGAAACAAATATTCAACAAACATCTAGCTGCACTCACTCACTCTGAACATTCATAAACAAAGTTGTTGCTGATGAGAATGATTAATTTTAAGGCGGTCCAAATTTCAATAGTCCCATTTTTTCCCGGAAATCAATTCCATCAAAATGATTTTACAACGAGCTATCTGGATACATTAGTTGCACAGCGCTGAATTAGACTAAAGTAGAATTCTTTTGCAATTTTAGTTTATGTGTTGTAGAAAATACATTTTTGATTGATTTTTTTTTTTTGTTATTGATATAAACAAAATTAATTCAATACAAATTGGTAATAAAAAGAACAGTAAACTATATAGAAAATGGGACATGATACAGTGTTTATTTTATAGAATCATGCAATTCCCGCCTGTGTCAGCAATGTACTGTATGTGTATACATATATTAAGGGCCTCATTATGTATGTTGAATTTCCGCTACGATTACCCAACATATTTATTTATACATAATTTTACGCTTTTATGTATGTACATATGTATGTATGTACATTATCAATAAATATTTTGATGTCCAATGTCATATCGGAAACGCGCATACAAATCGTAAATGATTTAGACATGTTATGAAGGTTAATTCATTCATACGTTTGTTTTAAAAATTATGAGAAGATTGCGTCCGAATTGGTTTATGATTATCCCACGTGTGTACAAATAATCCCAAAAATTTCATATGTTTATATAAATAAGCTCTATCGAATAATTATTAAATGAATGACAAATCAAAGCTACTATGCTACTGTATAAGGTTAGAATTACATCGTTGGCCCTATGGATTAATTAATTAGCGCTATTTAATTTAAAAGTAATTTAGTTCTAAATTGTGTTTAGACTGAAATCATGAAACACTTATATACACACCTAAATACATAGTTCTTTTTTTTAAATAAAACCAGTCCAATTTAATGAAACTTTATGTTAATTCCTGTGATAATAACTTGAGATTTGAGTCTCCAAATACTTTCATCTTTTAGACCATTCTTATAGGGCAAATATTGTGATGTTTTCGTTTGTCCAAAATATATTCATTCCGTATTTGTCGGTCTAAATCCGGGTAAGTGCCTACCTTGTAATAGGCGCATAGAGCGAGTTGATGAATCGTCGAAGCATAAATGGGGCTCTTTTATGAGATGTATCGAAAAATTCGACATTTTTTGCTGTTATGAAATTGAAATAGTTAATCGATTCAAATTTTTCGAAAGCAAAATGTAAATAATTCGACTGCCATTGAGCTGATGTCAAGTAAGGCTTAGAATTTTTACAATTTCCTTAATTTAAAACAAATATTCTTATGTACAAACATTTATACATATAAAAGTAATCAAAATATTCATTAATTTAATATTCTTGACCAAAATTAAAGATCATTTACATTATCATCGGCCATTATCGGAAAAAAAGACAAGACTCAATTATCGAAAATGATGACAGCATTTTATGTTTAGTTGCTTTTACACTGTCATCGAAATCATTAGCTAAAATCCGATTTATTCAAATATTTTAATTTACGGTGACAACATTCTTGCTCAAAGTTTATTAAGTTTAAGTGCGGTGGTATTAATTAAAAAAACAAGTCTTTCGTTGGTCTCGGAAGAACTCAAAAGTTTTAAAAATTTTACACGTAAGAGCTTGCTGCTTTTAACAAGTTGTTCATAATGGTTTCATCTATAATTACTAGTCAAAATACATAGTTCTTATGAAGCTATTCAGGCACAAGTGAGGTTGGTTAAAATCGTATTTTTTTTCAGGCATCTCAGCAAATTAAAACAAATTTCAAAGTTTGAAACCTGCTTTTAAGGTTACTTGAAGGTTAACTGTTACATTTTGATAGGAACCCTCATTTTTGACCCCGAATTCCGAAAAACGTCAAATTTTACATTCAGATGGTGACTTTCAGCGATCATTTTAAGATTAAATTACGAAATGGTATGAAATAATCAGCATGATGACCTTGACCTTTACTTTTGTTTTTTTTACAACACAATCTCCACAATCATACAGCGTCCACCGTTAGAGCCTAAAGTGCAAGTTCTAAAAAGCTTTTAAGCTTCTGTTGTTTCTGGCAATTAGTTATTATTATTCAGAGAGTTTATACGAAAACGATAAAAAAAGCCAAATTTTTGACTCTTTTTGATTTTGACGAAAATCTATAGTCGAAGAAAAAACGAACTACAACAAATTTGAAAACTGAACTAAGCGGAAACATTCTCGAATCTAACTAAAATTAACTTACCTTCATTTTCTGGAGAATTTATGAATTGAATTTCGTTTTATGAAACATTTAAATCACTGGTGCATAAAAATAAACGATTAGACGGCATAGAGAAATTTCACCAATTCAGGAAAACCTTAACGGGCGAAGCGTTCAATAGAATTAGGACATTGGAGGTCACTGCTACAAACTATCCTGCTTATGTATATTAAATTCCTAACCAACCGATAGATATTACAATCAAAAGTTAGTAGCGCAAGACCATATTGAAGCACTCTTTAATTTGCCAGTTATGTACCAAATCCCTTCAGCCAAATTAAGAGAATTGATTGACAGTCTTAACAATCACCTCAACTCTTTGAAAAATCTCAGCCATCCAACTTCTTAATGGGATGACTTAATCATCTATACGATATTACAAAGACTAGATACATTTACTAGAACAAAATGTGAGGATGAGTGTCCTCATGATAAATTAGCTAGGTTGGCTTTTGACCATTTTCGACAGACGGTCCTACATCCTAGAAGGTCTTAGTTTATTAAAGGATTAAACCCAGCAAATAGTTGCAGTTCTACCTAGCAAGCCTTACTATAATCAGACAAATATTCGATACCCCGGTGTCATCGCTCGTCTCATACGAACTACTGCAGTTAAAATTTGTTCGTATTGCGCTATGCGAAAAGACAACGTTTACAGATGCAGGTGCTTTATCAACCTATCAATAAAACAATGACACCAAGAAATTTCTCGTCTGCACTTGTGTTCAAATTGCGCCTGATTGATAGTTCTTATACTGCGGACACGTGCAAACAATCAGGATGGCATGAGTGTTCAATCAAACATCACGCATATCTACATCAGTATCCAATGTCGATTCTATTCAAAACGTAAATGGTAATACTACTCAGTCAGAAGCTCCAAGCCAAGGTTTCATTAATCAGCCAGCTGTCATATTGGCTACTGCCGTAATACACATATTAGACAAATACGATTTACCCGTAGCATATAGACTGGGTTCAGGGTCACAATTGCACTTCATTACAGAAAATTTGGCCCAAAAATTAGGAGTTAAGCTCTTTAATATCCGTTTTTATTCTCTGGTGTATAACCACATATACTAATAAAATAATTTTGATACCAATTAAAATATTTTAATTTGTTTGTTTATTTATTAGTTAATCCAATTTTCATCGTAAATAGCCAATCTTCATCCAAAATGATCAGGAATTACATAGTTCAGAACTTCTTATAATTATCTTATCACAATCAGTTAAAAAATAGCCAAGTTTCATCCTAATTGGCCATATTCCAGAATTTTATCAAAATTCATATGAGAATCGCATTTCCATCGTACATGTTTGATTTCTTCCAAATTGGTTAAGAATTATCCAAGTTATATTCTAATTGGCTATTGTCATAATTTCACCTTAATTCATTTTAGACCATTTTCATCGAAATGCCCAGTTTTGTAGTTTATGTCATTTTGGAAAGTATCATTTCAATCTGTTTCTTATTTTTATTCCAATATTGCTAACATTTATGAAAAAGTTTTACATCAATACACATACACCTTCGTATAACCGAATACCCTAAAAAGAGTCACGTCCAAATTAATAGAGTTCTTTCCCTGGGATTGATTGGCTTAAACGTTCATGTAAACATTAAGTTGATATATACATTCATGTCTATGGCCACAAAACCAACAGAAATTAATTCTGCAGTATATCGACCCAATGAGATATTAGGCCTGATTCTGCCTTCATGTCCCTTCGGGCCCAATATCAGTATTTGCAGTAAGAATTCTATATCTTATGTCAGAATTCGATATAACACGCCAAAATTCGCCATGTCATAAATTAAATATCAGATGTCAAAATATCAAGCTTGGTATATCATGATATCAAGCCTGAATTCGATATGTCGTGTCAGAATTTGAATTTATGATGTCAGAGTTCGATATAATACTTATGATGGCACAACTTGGTAAATCATATCAGAATTCGATATGCAATGTTCTGATGTAGTACGTAGTTCGGTATATCATGTCAGAGTTTGACATACCAAATAAAATTCAATAAATAATTTTAGAATTCGATATGTCATATCAGAATTCGTATTTATGTATGTTATGTCAGAATTCGATTTGCCCTATCAAAATTAGAGTTAATGCTGTCTAAATTCGATATGTCTGAAGTAAGTATTTGAATTTTTGGTGACAGGATTATATATAGCAGAATTCTAAATACGACGTAAAAATTCGATATGACACGTCAGAATATGAATTTATAATGTGAGAATTGTATATCTTATACCGTAAGGAGACATAAACCGAATAATCGCTAATTCTAGATTATTAAAGAATTTTTGCCTGTCAGTCATTACACGATTTTCACAAAAACACGATTATTCCATTTTCAGAACGCGATTTTTGACAATCAAGTTAAATGAAAATCGCGATCAATTTTGTGTCTTTCTACGGTATTATGTCAAAATTAGATAAATGATGACAGAATTCGATATGTTAAGCAAGGATTTAAGTTATTTATATCCAAATTCAATCAGAATTCGTTATATCATTCCAGAATTTGAAAGGTTTTCACAATTTGATATATCTGTCAAGAAGCCTTCAGAATTTCGTAAATCATCTCAAAATTCGATATTTTATCTCAGAATTCGATAGGTTAACAAGTAAAACAAGATTTGAACAAAGTTTGGACGAATAATTCAATTTCAATCCAATCGAGAGTTGGAGCAAAAATTTGGATGTAATTTACTTAAAAAATATTTAAAAATTGAGTTTGAATTTCAAATTTAATTAACACAAAATTATGGTTGAAATTAAGCTAGAAATTTTGTGATAATTGGTTTACAAATTAAGTAAAAATTCTGAACTAGATTTGTCCAAATGTGCTTAGTTTAGAAATTTGGACTACAACCTCAGCTTTAGTTGCAAGTGAATTTAAGAATAATTTTAATTTGAGTGTTCGGAGAAATGCTGAATTAGAGTAGAATTTAAAACTCTAGTTTAAGTAAAATTTGTATCAGAATTTTGAGCAGGGATTTGAGTATGTATCGAAGTATTTGAATTTTTAGCAGTAATAGTAACATGGACTTGAGCAAAAACATAACTGTAATTTAGTTTTTAATTTAAAAGTTGAATTTCTATTTCGAATTGAACTGGTATGAGAAAAATTAAATATTTCGTTACAATTATAAAATAGATTTGGGCAAAATTTTATGTTTAGTGAGGGCAAAATTCTGAGAAATTGTGTGATATTTTGAATACAAGTAGACTAAGTTCCAAACTCGATTGAAACAAAATCGACAAAATTGAAGGAGGAATTGATTTATAATTTTAAGTGAAATTTAAAATACAAAATTTACAGTTCAATTTCAGGTTTCATTATAAAATGACTCGAGAAATGTAAGTCTGATATTCCAAAATAAATTTTTATTGCAATTATCATAGTAAAAATTGCAATACGAAACATGATTTGAATAAAACAACAAAATTATTTAGTATCAGCACAATGTATAAAAGAATATGAATTGAAACTGTAATTGAATATAATTTTGATGGCAACTTATTGAGTTTGAATTACAATTTGATTGAGCAAAAATACAAGCGTAATTAAGCTTTTCTTAGTTTAAAACTTGCTTTAACAGCGCGAATCTTTCAGTCTCAAACATTAATGTGTTCTTTTGAAGTAAGTGTCGCTTATCAGTCTAAATTTTTGAGTGTATGGGTGTGGAACCATTTTTGGACTACTTCTCCAGCACTTTGTAATCCAGGAAGGTTAGTTTATCCAACTTTAGTTTATCCAACTTTCATATTAATCACATATTTTACGACATATTTTGCAATGTTAGTTACATATTTCAGGAACATATTTTTTATAACCTAACAATTCTAAGCCTACTTATAACTGACCACCCGACGCGAAAATCAGTTGTTTTTTTGTTTTATGTATTTTGGGATATAATAACAATTACAAAATTAAATTTTATACATGACAATTATTGCAATACATATTTAATTGATTTATTACTTATATACAATATTCATCTTAATATTCAAATAATTTGTATTTGTATTTAAAGTAAAAACAGTACAGCATAGATCATATTTAATTAATAACACCTTCTTCAATTATTCAAACCAAAACAAAACAAAAAATACTTTTAATGATATCGCTTTTTTGTTTTTGTCGATCCCATCGAACCAATAGAAAAATCAATTCTAAATTTGATTTTCATAAAAGCTGCCATAAAAACATTTAAATAAAAGCCTAACAATAATTCTTTTCTACCATAAATGATAACATAAAATTTCCGGAGGTTCATCATCTTCATATAAATCTAAATTGTATATACCTCGGGCATAAATAGCAAAATAAAATAATTTGCGTCAACTATCGTACAGTGTATCGAGCTAAAAGTCTCAACGTCTGAGTCTGGTATATTGACCGAGTGCCATTTTCCGGAAATTCAAAACCCGTTAAATAATTTTTAAAAGCTTGATAAATTAAAATTCGATTAATCTGAATTCTAAAAAATCATTGCCCTTAAGCGCATTTCTACACACATACATATACGCTAAAAAAAAGCTAAAACGAAATTCGTAATGAATAAATAAAAACCATGAAAAAATGATTACGGTGAAGGTTTTATGGATTGACCTATCAAGGGAATGATTTTATGTTTCTTTATTACTATTATTGTTATTATTATTACAAACATACATTATTAATGTAGGTTTGGGTGTTTGGTTCGTATCTACATATATTCATACATATAAACAAATATTCTAATAATCATTTTTATTTGAATCGATTCGTATTCTTTGTTTTTTTTTTTTTTTAATAATAGCATGATTTATATATTTTTATGCTCAATTTTATGGTTACAATGGTGTTAAGTCTAAACGTTTTATAGTTATTGTTGATTGCATATTTATATTATATAGTATATGTATGTATGTACTAAGGTAGGCCGTGTTTTAGAAAATATTTAATTAGTTTCTCCCTTGCCATTATACCATGTTGATGGTACTTAAAAAATATATATTGTGTATATACAACGAAAATGATGATGATGATGACGGAGCACTAACCTTTTAGCCTTGACGTATGCAAACCTAATGCTATGCCACTAATATTCTTTTCGTATATTTAGCTAAAATTTATTTTATTACAACACGATGAAATAAAACCGCCTATTTTACATAATCGGCAATAAGTTTCATTCTTTCCAGCATAAGTGCGTAAGTATATAGTATGTTTATAGCTGAATTCTATACATCATGTCTATTATACCAAAAAAAAAAAAAAAAAAATAGAGTGAAAGAGTGCGTTAACGTTGGGTGCGTGTATGTATACATAATTTGTAGAAACCACCAAGGAAGTAAATGATTTGCATTTCTATTCGTATTGTGACAAAAAAAAACATTTTTCGGTATACTTTTGGCAACCATAAGTTGAATGGACTCGATGGTCGACAACATAACAAAAAAAAAAAAAAAACCGGACTAATTTAAATAAAAGAACTCGTTCCACTTTTTGAATCCTTTTTGCTTGGAGTTTAGTTTTTCGAAATATAAAAAGGGGTGACAATCTGTGAGTCAACTAATTTTTCGTTAACATTTTGTTTCTATTACGCTCTGCAAAATCGATTTGAACATCGTAAATAAAAAGGAAAAATGCGGTCTAATGAAATCGTCGTACACCACATTTTTCCTACAAAAACACTTTGTCGGTTTTGTCCCGGGATTTCCCGGGATGGAATTTCTGGGAACTTAATAAATTAAAAGTGTTCCGGTTTCCCGGAAATGCTCTGAATATTTTTTGGGAATGCAAAATCCAATTTCAAGACCCTATGCCGTTTATTAACTTCATGGAATTAATCAGAAAATCTTCGGTGGTGGGTTCAACGGTATAAAAAAGACACGTTATGGAGTTGGAGTGTAAATAATTGTAGGTATATTATGTTAGATATCCACATCCACTGGAGTTGTTTAACGGTGCTTAGTTAAAATAGCTCTTCGGGAACTGAAAATAAACGAAATGATGGAAGAATGAATACTGAACAGTATTGTCCAGCTACAAAATGTTGTTAAACCGTTAAAGATACCTTCAGATACCCAAAGCTGCAGCGACTTACTGCTTATACTGTTAACAAATTTAAAAGATCAGTAAACTATTATTAGCCACAGACGTTAAAACTTTTAGGTTGGTTTATAATGTACCATTTGGTTAGGAAATAAAAGAAAATTATTGCTTCTAATATAAAAACTTAAAAAACCAGGTTAAAACAACTAGGAGGTAAAACTTTGGGAAATAAGCCAGAGCTACAAAAAAGGTAACTAAATAATTTCAATATTTTACAGAAATAAAATTAAATAAATCTTCTTTAAGATGTTAAGCTTGTGGCGAAACTTGGATATTAGTAGGAGCAAATGTCCAGCTAATGTTGTGCCGTCAAACTTTCAGGTGGGATTTACCGATGATGACGAACATTACCATTCACTTGAAAAACTAGACCGCAAACAAGTCGAATGGTTGACACCCACTATAATATCGGTTTATTTGAAAGAACGTAGAGCTGGGAAAGATGACCTTCAGGATAGAAATTATTTCACTTGCTATTTTTTGTAAAAACACTCTATTTTATAATTCTGTGGAACATGGTTTATTTTTTAAAATTAAGTATAGTGGCGAAACAAAGAAATCTATTGATTACGTAATTCCCTTACACTTAAGTAAATCAGAACGATCACAAGTTCAACATGCAAACATATAAGCGCTAGCTTATATGCTATAGAATTTTACGGGATGATTGGAGAAATTAAATTGAATAAACTCTGTACTGGCACGTTACAGACTTGGAACTATCCTAAAGGTGGTAGAAATTTAGAAAAAATTTCGATTGATGACATGCTATATTCATCAATAGACACACCGAATCCTTGTTCATCCAGAGCTGATGATTTCGCTAATGCAATTATTAATTTCGGTATTTCTTCCCTGGCAATATATTGCCGAAGCTCTATTCGAAAGCATGTTTTTCACGATCATGATTATTGCAGAGATCCCTTGTCGCTACTAAATTTAAATTCAATTAATTTTACCATTTTAAAGATCGGCAGGAAATTGAAAAGACAACCAGAGATCAAACGAAAACGAGAATTATAGCATCAACGTGCCATAGCATTTTAACAACTATCAAAAGTAAAAAATATAGCACCTCATTTTTAAAGTACCATATAAATGATTTACATATCAATTCAAGTGCACCAAGTGGGGTATAAAAAATGAAGAAACAGCCAGAAGGGAGTACGAAAAAATCAGAGGTGTTAAAATTCTTTCAAGCGGATTAATTATCAACGAAAAGCATCATTTTTTAGCAGCTACTCATGATGAGGTGCACGAAAACAAAAGTGTCTTATTGGAGACTTAATGTTCTTATAGTTGCAGAAACGCCTACAGGTGCAAGCTATATCCGAAAAGGACGAATAAATTAAAAACATAAGTATTACACTCAGTTCCAAGAGCAAATGCATTTAACAAAGATTGAGATTCTTAGTTTCGATATTTGGACGCCCCAAGGGATTTTTATTCAAAATATTTCTTATGATAAAGGTTTAATGGAAGAAAGTACATATTGGTAAAACCCAAAAGGTATCATGAATATTATTTTGCGCCCTATTATTTTAATCATAGCATGTATTTTTTACTTTATTTCTTGTTTATTTTATTAATTATATTTCATTCATAAGTACTAATTTATTTATTATTATGTAAATTTGATGAGTTAAATATGCTTTTAACCCTTAAATGACACATGGGGTCCAATGGACCCCAGACCTTTTTCAATCGTTCATATTTAAATGTTTCCTCCGGAAATGCATCTCGTGTCCCCTCCCTTGCTAAAGTTGAGATATTGCACTACCTCTTTACGTACTCAGCTCAAGCCGGTTGACTACTAGCAGCTGTGTAGAAATGTTCAAAATCACGGTGGGGTCCAACGGACCCCAGTGTGTCATATACGTATATTTGTGTGAAAATCGGAATAATTTTTAGGCATCTCAATTCTAGCAGACCTAGAGCGAGAGAGATGACTTATATCCCCGCTGCTGATATCTGTCTCTAAACAAAGTAATTCGAAAGGTACTTATCCGATTTTCAAGAAACAGGGACATACTAATAGACCTTGACCAGACAAGAAAAATGTGATATGACTAAGATCTCTAGGTGATCGGATTTGATCAAAATTGAATGAAAATATTTCTATTGTATACGAAATAGTTTTTCAAAGTTGCTTTTGCCGTTTTTTTTGTTGTTTTATTGCTTTTTGGTCGTGGGTAAGACTGCGCTCGTTGTTAAAATTTATTTAGTTTATCACATTTCTTTTGATTTTGAAGTATTATTAGATGGCGTATAACTTGCAGAGCCGAACTGTCCGAGAAGTGCTAGAACGCATCGACGAAGCATCTTCAGGAATCAGGAGGACAAGATAACGTGTTTGAGGACAGTAAAGACTATGATTCAGACTTTTCGATGTGCGGTGCTCCAGAGGGTGCCATGGAAGTAGACCAGAAAGATATGGGTGAGGGTACTTTGGATCAGCAGCGTTTGTATGTAGGAGAGCGTCAAGCGGCTCGCCAGAGCCGTGGTCGGCCATCTTCGACGATTAGAAAAAATTCTACTTTGATATTGTAAAATAAATACCTTTTTTTAAAGATTCAGTATCGGACTTATTTTTATCTAAAAGTATACTATCTCAAGGGTACACCGCTGCACTTTTAGCTAAAAATATTGAAAATTATAAAAATACGGTTATTTTATGTAAAACAAGATTTTTTCTTAATTGCTTCACAAACCTTTTTTTTTTTGGTATCATAAAATTAAAATTTCATTAATGTAATAATTTGATCTCCTTTAGTAAGCTTTAAACTATATTGGAAAAAAATTTCAAAGCTAAATATAGAAAAATTCAAGAAATAATAGGCAATTTTCATGCTGGGGTCTAAAAGACCCCAGTGTGGCATTTATGTGATTTTTCTTAAGTGTGTCATTTAAGGGTTAATTTCATTTTGCCTGCTTACCGTACTGCATTTGCGTATACATATGGACATTATAAATTTGTTCTGTTTTAACCCCTACATAATTGTAAAGTATAGTAGCTAGCTTTCGTTATTAAATAACATATATTTATTTTAGCTTTTTTTATGCTTTGAGTTTTGCTTCTTAAGTAATCGTTTAATTTTTATTTTAATGAACTTAACTAATTTAACTAATTTGGTACTGCAGTTTTGAAACTAAATTTTAGTGTTGAATGCTATTTTACTTCAACTTTAATTTCTAAAACTAAGAACTTCTTTAAGATACAATTTGTACGGTACCTCCTAAAAAAATTATCTACGAAATAATAAAAAATCCAGCTCTAAAATCATTGTTAAATTATTTTTTATTTCGAAAAGTGTTATACAATAGGATCATGCAAATTACATAACAAAAAACAGTTTTTAATTATTTGCTTGGCAAAAGGCCATGTGGTTGGCATAGATCTAACTAAAATTTGGCTAGTTTTTGCCAAACCAATTACCCTTTCTACGATTATTCGTTTATAAGCAATGAACATAGTACAAGCCACTTCTTCTTCACTTAGTTGATTTTTTTCTCTTAAAAATGGTGGGATATTTAAAACAATACATTTTCTTCTAAGCAGTCGGATATATCAAAGCCTAGATCCGCTAATACAAAATCTCCCCTTCCCAATTTATTGAGTATCCCTGATCAGATATGGCACCTACCAACGTTTCGGAAACAAAAATAATCATCTCATTTTCATCAACAGCAACTAATGACTTGGAAGTTGTTCTATTCTTGTACGATGAAAACGTTAGTTGATGATGAGTTGGGTCCTCTGATTTTGTACAAGTATTTCGGTGCAATCAATTATAGCTCGATATGAGCCTCAACTGTTGATCTGTTTTTTTATTTTTTGAATTTTGGAAATGATGGGTCATTTAAAATTTATAGTATGCAATTATTATAAAATTGGGAAAAGTAGGACGCACAGAAATATTTAGCCTCAAAGATGTCGCCATGACATTTTTAACACAGCATACATGTAAGTGAACACTGAAAGTCTCTCGCTATGTTTTTTGTCTTTTTTGTTTCTATTTTCATGTGAAAATAAAAAGAGACGAAATATTTTTATTTAATATAACATTTTACATGACACGTAACATTTTAACGCAATATTTAACATAAAATTCTAACGTGAACCCAAAACTAGTACCTAAAGGCGGTTTCCCAAGTTGCTTTCAAATAGGTTTTGGAATCGATCCGAAACTTTGGGTTCAAAACCAAAAAGTTTCAAAAATTGTTTCAGATACGGTTCGGACACGGTACAGAACCGTTGCAGACCCCAGTTTTGGCCGCGTTTTTTGAAACAATGGATCATAAAATTAAGAACTGGGAATATACCAACAAAATGGTCTCAAGTTTGCAGCGCTTATTTTGCAGAAGACGATTACAAAATATGCGGTTTATGTAAGTTTGACGGAGTTTAATTGGCTAAGTTTAAAATAACATATATAGGGATGTCAATTTCATAGGTGCATATAAAATTCTCAAAGCAGGATCAATTCCATCACAAAATATTCCACTGCGGAAGTTTGACTTACTAGTTAGCAAAATACTAGAGCTTTTGCACCCTTTTTCGATTGCTAACTCGCTTTAATAAACGCGGTACACTTTTGTGTTAGTTTTTATTAGTTTTTTTTGCAATATCTGGGGGTCTATTATGAAATTTTTACGATTTCGTAAAATTCGATCCGCCGCGGATATTCCAATTATGAATTTTTTTTTGTTTCGTAAAATACGAAAATCGTAAAATCCGCCTTATTATGAACCAAAAAAAAAAAAAACGAAATCGAATTTTTCGAAAAGCAAACGTCAAAATCCGACTGCTTTTTATATGACGAATATCGTATTTACGAAGGTAATGAAGAAAAGACGCATATTAAAAATTAATATATGTATAATAAAATAGATACATATTAAAATTTAACATTAATTACTTTTTAAAATGTAAATTAAATAATTATTTTATACAAATTGATTTACAATTTAATTAAAAGTTGTTTAATTGTTAAAATTTGTAGGCACATAACATAAAATTGGCAAACTTTATTATCGTAAATTTTACGAACAAAACGAAAGTTTCATAATAGGAATATCCGCCGCGGATCGAATTTTTCGATTTCGTATTTTACGAAATCGAAAAAATTTCATAATAGCCCCCCTGTATTTACAACCTGACTGTTGATAAGTATTAAATGAGTGTAGTATGTAGTATCAAAACCGACTCTTTTCCATATTTTTTTTATTTTCAACTAATGATGACGAATTATTCTACAATCAAAACTCTACAGTTCTCCAAGTTCAAAATGCATTAAACCACAATATTTCCCTACTAAATTTGCAATCAAAAAACAACAATTGCTTCAAAATCCAATCTTTTTTAATCAACCGTTGTATCAAAACAGAACACTTCTCATAATAAGACAATTTTGCAACAAACTGTATCTTTTCCTATAGTGAAACACTTACAAAAACGTCGTTGCATCAAAAAAAAACATTTCCAATTTAAAGTTTTGACACATTTTTTGGAGGAATAATTTTAAAGTGAATAGTGTGTATACCGTAAGTGGTTAATGTTTTATTTAATTTTAATAGAATTTACCATAATTATTACAAAATCCTGTCATTTTAGTAAATATTATACATTATCCGATGAAAGAAAATTTGGAGAATCCGAGAAAAAGGGTACGAAAAATAAGAGAATGGAAATCCACCAAAGCTAAGTTAGCCAGTTCCTTATAGACAACTATCAATAATTCGATTGTTCTGTAGATATAAACCAAAAGGCTTGCCTAAAGTACCATCATGTAACCACAAAAAAGGAAAATCGTATCATTGTGTTAAATTAATCAAGATGGGTCAAGATTGTTTCGCGTTTCATAAACAGTTTTATTCATGTGATAACAAGCGTACCGGTTAGAACTGATCGGATAATTGGTGGAACTGAAAAAAAATTTGTTACCAAATATTATGTGAAGAACAGGAAAGGGTTGTTAGTTTGCGTATGTTTACTGGCCTTTAAAAATATTTTACGTGTGGGATTACAACGTAATTAATGGAATTACCAAACTGTTTTTTGAGTCGGGCATAATGCCAAAAGAAAATCGGGTAGGAAGCAGAAAACATACGTTATTTGCACCTAAAACAGAGGCCGTAAAGCAATTTATAAAACGCTTCAACGTACATAACCTTCACTATTGCCGATCCAAAACATCAGCTAGACAATACCTGTCAGGGGATTTGTCCATCCACCGGATGTGGAAAATGTATAATGACATTCACGTGGACACTCCGGTTAAGAAGTGGTTTTTCCAAAACATCGTACGTTATAATTTTAATATTAGCTTTAAAACACCATCGACCGATCAATGCTCGCAATGCTTAATGTATACCGAAAAAATAAAATTCAGCCAGGACCCAGAAGAAAAATTGAAC
Organism: Tipula helvola; assembly: GCA_963556165.1. Lineage (NCBI taxonomy): Eukaryota > Metazoa > Arthropoda > Insecta > Diptera > Tipulidae > Tipula > Tipula helvola. The sequence goes on from OY744482.1 coordinate 105,789,054, forward strand.
TTAATGACAGCCAAGAGGGTTCATAGTTTAAGAGCAAAGGCATTTTATAGTTTAGCAAAGGAACAATCGCATAATATGATAACATTTTCATTTGACTGTCAGAAAAATATACCTTTACCAAAACTTCCTGACCAAGCAGCGTATTTTAGTCGCCAACTTAATTTGTACAATTTTGCTATTGTGCAAGGGTCATCAAGAGCACCTTTAAATAAGGAAAATATATTCTTGTACTTATGGACTGAAGAGCCAAGGCCAAAAGGGTGCAATGAGATATCTTCTGCTGTTTTCAATCGGCTCAATAACACAATTTTTGCGGTTCATTTAAATTCAATAAGACTGATTTGCGATGGGTGCGGAGCGCAAAATAAAAACAGTACAATAATAGCCATGTGCTCATATTGGCTTAAAAATTATTGCGCCCCGTAATATTAATGAAATTCAAATTATTTTCCCCGTGCCAGGGCATTCCTACATACCACCGGATCGAGTATTTGCACTGCTTGAAAAACGCACTAAAACAAAAATACCATACTACCGGGAAATATATTCGGAGTATGACACGGTGATTTCCTTGGGAAGCCAAAATTGTCCAATATACGACTGGAAAAATCATTCATCACTGTACTACAAAACAACGGGAAACTGGCACTGTGAATTCAATAAATCGAAGCGTTTCATTATAAATAGATTACAGCGAGGGATTTTCGTATGTGGAGAAGTCGCTTATCGCTAAGACTTATGCAGAGCATGCTCAATTCTAAAAAAAGGCAAAAATATTCCAGAAACTCTTCCTGATAAGCTAAGTAATGGAAGAGCGATTAATTCGGCCAAGTTGAAGGATACAAAAAATTTGTTAATGAAACATTTTGGAGAAAATTGGAAATCTCATGAATCGTTATTATTTTATAAGAACTTGGTAGATGGCGATTCATCGGAAAATGATTTAAACTTATGTGATGATGATGAGAATGCGTGTGATACATTCATTGAGGATGTTGATTTAAGAGTTTAAATTTCCTTTTAAATTGAAACAGACTGTGTTACTAATTTAAGATAGTTATATTTAATTGAATTTTTTGTTAACACTTTAGATTAACAATATATGAATTTTTATGTTTTATTATTTATTTCTGATGAATTAATTGAAATGTGATTTTATTTTAATATTTTTAATTAAATAAATATTATACAAGCTGTTAAATTTGAATTTTTTACGAAATCTTGAGAATTGCAACACAATGTGCCACTTCCATTTAGTGATGCCTCAAAAGCAGATATTTCCTAAGAGTTGTTTCAAACCGCAACATATCCACTATTTAAAATGGGGTTTCTCCTAATATATCATAATTTTCCAATTTCATTGTTTAAGAAATAACTACAAACAATGTTTTTTTTATCTAAAAGCAATTATGTAATCTGTATATTAATTAATCGTTTTGGAAAACGTTTTTTTCGTTTTCCCAAAAATAAAAAAAAATGGAAAAGAATCGGTTTTGATACTACTATGTACACTCAAATTTGAACTTGATTCTAGAGTATGATAATTTGAATTATACTTATGTTTGAAACGTTTATAATACGAATTATGTATATGGTTTATTACACTGGGAATAAAACATTTTTGGTTGAAAAGTAGTTAAAGGCTTATGTGAAAATTCTTCAGTACAGTATTAGATTCGCAACCTTGTTTGGTAATGCAAATTTCATTAAGTTCAAACATTAAATTTTCTAGTTTTTTTGCGAATGACTGTGCACTTTTGAAACAAACTTGAATAATACGAACTAAGTAATTCACTTGAAATAGCCCCGACAGATTTTTTTTTTTTGCAAAATTTTGCTTCTAGAGCTAATTTTAACTGCACAAAATCGTTAAAATCTTTAACTATATCGAACTATTTTAAAAGCTTGACCAAATAATTTAAGCGTAATAAGTTGCATAAATATAAGTGCTTCTTATTTACTTGTGAGAGCTTTCCACACTAAATTACCGGCTAAAATAAATTTTACCATTTAAAGTTGGAATTATTTTACAATTGTTCCTATATTGTGATCATTTTAACCTTATTCTCTTTAGGTTTTGGATTAGTTTCCGTATTATTAGACTCTGAATCGTTTCAAGAATTTTCGCCCCTAACTTTACCACAATCATCGTAATTGTATACCCAGACTTTCTGGCACCATACATTTTACATAAATAAATGCTATTGTTTATATCGCGATTTATTGGACAATACGGACCGTTTTAATTTTGCAATGCCAAAATATTATGTTTTAATGAATGAAATTGTTTACAAATTTTTTTTGGAATCAAAATACATACTCGTATTGAAAATTAATTTAAAGTGTTTTAATAAAATGCTATTACATATTGTATTTAACATTAAAAGTAAAATTTCATTAGGGAAAAAAATGAAATCGTTATTTTACCACAACAATTCATACAATCTTGAGTGAGATACATTTTTTTTTTCATTTTAAAATTGCCTAAATAGTATAAAGACAGACAATTTTTTCATATATTAAATATAAACATACACATAGTTCTTTATTTAACTTACAAAACTAAGATTTAAATAATAAAAATAAATATATACAAAAAGATAAATATAAGAATTACTAGTTCAAATCTGTTAATCGTTCATAAGAATTTTAATGCATTTATTATATGTATATGTATTTGTTTTCGTATAGCCAAGCCAACCCATGCTTCAATTATTGTTTAGTCATTCAACCATTTTGTGATCAGGTGCTCTTGCAAAAGCCATTTATATTTCGGGATGTTTGATTCGACTCTAATAGCTTGTGGAAGCTCGTTAAATAGAACGAGACCCATGTAAAATGGATAAATTTTGGAGCGGGTCGTACTTACGGTAGTTAAATAAAATGTTTTGCTTGTATTACTTTTTGTATTATAAGAGTGAATTTTAGATATTGTTATAAGTTTTTGAGTGAAGCATTTAATAGTTTTTCGGATCCTGTTTTGCAAAACCCTGAGATTTTTCATGGAATTTCTCGTTGCAGTAGTCCACAGAGTGCTCATATAACTCAATCTAGAGTTAATGTAAGGGTGAAAAATTAGCCATCAGGCTGTTCTTTCATCAACGTGACTTCTTATTCTCTTTAGTGCAAATGCATAAGGCCATATCTTTTTTTAACTTCTGTTTGTTCCCTCCATTTTAGGTTTTGATCAATGACAAGTCCCAAATAAGTTGCAGTTGCAACTTGAAGTATTTTATTATTATTTACATCCAGATAACACGGAAAATGTGCGGGAAATTTATTATTCTGAAAAATAATATAATTAGTGTTGTCATATTCATGCACATTTTATTGGCACTTAATCAGTTCTTGGCTTTTGAAATATCTTTTGCGATTTGATCAAGACGGGTTAGGGTATCTTAAGATTTATAAACTAGAACCGAATCATCCGCATAAATAAAAAGTTTTCCAAAAAAATCAATATTGAATATGTCATTAATGAAGAAGTTAAAGAATTTTGGGCCAAGACTCACTTACAACGGTGTATTGGACTCGGGTAGTGAAATAAGACGCTAGAAGGGAGAAGGTGGCTAAGCAAGGGTTTAACTTCGTAATTTTCGAGAGTAAGATTTTATGTGGCACTGTGTCGAAAGCTTTTTTAAGGTCTATAGAGACCATCGATACATAATCCTTTCCCTCTAGTCCCAATAAGATTTTATTGAGAATAGAAACAGCTGCTGACTGTGTAATGGATCCCTCGGCAAATCCAAATTGATTAAGTTAAATAATTTTATTGCACATGAAATATTCATGTAACCTAAGTATGTACAATTATTTTCTTAAATATTTTTGAGTAAACATTCAGAATAGAGATTGGGCGATAGTTAGATGGTAGCATTTTATTGCCCGCTTTGAGGACAGGGTGAACTATTCAAGTCTTGAGGCAGTCCGGAAAGTAGTCATTATGATTCATTAATCAATTTAACGACAATGGGGATGTGATGAAGCTTACATTTTCCAACAAATTTCACTGAGATTGCATCATATCCTGAAACAGCAGTTTGATTAAGATTTTTTATTTTTATGGAAACTTCAGAACAATGATAAACTGAGAATTTAAGTTCAGGGAGCCTTTCATATTCTAAATAACTGGAAAAATGAGGTGTTATGCCTACTTGTTCCTTCAGTTATGTTTCCAACGTTTATTAACAAAATAATAATTTCTATAAGGAAATGCATTCGAATTTATTTGCATTCAATTTTTTATTAATTTTTTATAGTTTTATATTGATTCGTCGTGACACTATGCCCAATACATCGAGGACACAGTCTATTGTGATTATATAACACCTCTGTGAATATTTAATGATGCCGAACTATTTAGTCGTTTCCCACAGATTGTGTTTCGTAGGTAACTCTTAAGGCGCGTAAATGTCTTGGAAATCTCCAATTGGAGAGATTATCAAGGTTAAGAGTACTAGTAAAAATCTGACAAATATTTTCATGTAATTTTGTTATTATAGGTAGAAGCGTTCAACCGGTAGATACCTGACCGTGTTTTAAACATTTTAATTAACTTCGCTCAGGTAATCTAATTTCAACTTAATCTGGAAAAAAGGTCAACACAGATCTATAAAAATCACGGCTAATATTATGCCGCTTTCTTTACATTTCTTTTATGTGAAGAATCAAAAATAGGTTACATGTATTGTACCTATGACAGAGAACGAACTCATTTTGATACTCTAAAATATCAATCCGCTATTGAGAGTGGGTAACTTCACTGGAAAACGATGCGATATCACGTGTGTTACCGTTCACACCATCCTTAATAGAATCCATTTTCACATTGATATCGATGATTTTTGATTGAAGCTCTTGGCTGAATAACTCGGTTCTCTGAATTATATCATTATTTGAAGTGCAAATAGCTTTGATTGTATCCTTTCCGCTCGAGTTTTCAATCGATTTCAATGACGTTAAACTCAAGGTTTCAACAACAGCATTATTTTTTTTATTTCTTAAGGAGACGGTTGAGGTAGATCCCATCTAGTCGCACTATTTATTTGATTTTAATTTATATACAATATATCCACCGTATAACGGATAGCAGGTACCTATTGTTATAGAAATTAATTCTGAGCCTATAACTATTACAGTAGTTAGTTACGTATTACTTATACTTGATTTGAGATTATTTATATAGAATTAATTAAGTTTTATAGACAATCCACTATATGTCACTCTCGACAGCCAAATTTTTGTATGATTTTGTTGAACGCGCCATACAGTGCGACACAGAATAACGGTTAAATTACGAGATATCTATCACTGTTTATTGAAGTAAGTAAAACGCACTTTGGACAAAAACTTGTTCTCTGTGTATGAGTGTATTTGGATTGAAATAAATAATTACGTCGTAGAATACCGTTATTCATTATAACGTCTAATGAATGACGATAGCTTAATCTTGCGTAAGACAGGTTTAAATGGAGGCACAACAAAAAAATTTAATTAGTAAGATGCAAAGTCCAATTATCACTTAGAACAACTTGTTCAGTACTATATAAAGCCATTAGTTTAATTATAATTAATTTATTTCTTTAACAGCAAATCGCGACTTTCTTTACAGCAGCCATATTTATTTGATCGATTTTACATATCTTCCGATGGATGCACTTTCAGTTTTTGCTTTTTTTTTCTCTGTTTTAATAATTTGTCGAGTTCTGAGTTTACAGCTACAGATCAGATTTTTTACAACTCTGTTGTTGCAAACAAACTTTTTCATCTTACACTAAGCTCGTTTTCGTTGGTCGTCGGTCATCGCACGCTTGCGATTGTTTTCTCAAAATAATTTATGTACGGAAAATAAGAATATTTCTAATTAATGTTAGTATTGTCTGATGGTTAGCAATCGCTTTATTATTAATTCTGTTCTTTCGATTGAGCATTCGGCTTACGTTTTTAATAAAATCGTAAGGCTGGTTAGTTAATGGTCCAAAATGAACTAAATTCGGTTAAGAAAAAAAAAAACTAAAAAACATGTGTTGGTGAGGTTCCGTTAAAAAAGATTTAGTTAATTTTTTATCTTCATATATAACTTCTGAAACAACAAAGATATTATTTCCCACACCACATATGTATATACACAACAAATTTGTATATTTCAAAAAACCAATCAACCCTTTAATTTCCCACGTGTATTCCCTTATCGCCAAGGAACGTTTAGCAAATCGAAAAGTATTATTTCTTATTGTAAACAGAACAAAACAAGAAAAAAAAATTGATTTTTGTTATTTATAAATATTTGTTTCTATTTTCTAACACAACAAATCTATTTTGGGTCCTAATCGAATTTTACGCATTAAATTCATCTGTTAGAGCTTTATTTTTAAAAATCTAGCACGCGCCAAATTTCCACAAACGCATGTGTAACAACAAAGAAAATGTAAAAGAACCGCGAACATCGCAGCGCGCAGTTTATAAGAAAACATGAAAAAAAAAACTTCATCCATTCAGCTATTCGACCTTGACATAGACCAAAACCGAATAGTATATAAATTTCCGGTTCAAAAATTCCATCAACAAAATTGTTTTTTTTTCTTACTTTTCTCGCATATTACATCGAAGAAATCGGTATATAAAGCGACCAACCGACCATTGTGTTTATGTATTGGCTCTTTCGATGTATGTTAGAATTTTTTTTAAAAGTGGAACCCGTAAAAATCAACTAATGTATTATTAGATGAATTGTCTAAGATTGTGAAGACAACAACAGCATACAAATAATAATAATATATAAAATAAAAATGGTTCGCGTTGAAAGAAAAATACGTTTTGATGTTTATTGTGTGTTGTGCGTTCTTCATGAAAGAAATTAATCGCGAACCGTGAGGTTGATGAAATACAAATTTTGGGATTCATTTTGATTTATTGGAATCGGATTATGAGTCATAGTATACAATGTAGCTAGATACGTGGGATATAAAAATTTAAAAATTGCTGCAATACAATATTGCATACGACATGATTCATGTTTCTTAAACACTTTAAACTAACAACAATCCGATCTCGTTAAATATTCAAATAATTTTCGCTATAATTTTCCAAAACTATAAACGCGCAATAATCAAGCTCTTATTGTTAATATAATTAATACGGTTATACGTCATTGTGATGTGAATAGCATAATTTACAAAAAAACTATTTCGATTTTCTTATTACGGTTTGTTTTGGTGAATAAAGGGTTAGATGGAAAACAAAGATAAAGAAACACATTCTTTGTGAAACTTGTATTAATAGAATTGAAAATTACGAGTATATTCAATTTTGGTTTATATAAAATGTAATTTCGTATTTAAACGAGATTGATATTGATTAGATTCAAAAATAGAGAGTACCAAATAATAGTGGAAATTCCACTCAAAATAAGTAACAATTTCATTCAAATAGAGTTAGTTAGTAAATGGAACGCACTAATAAGTAACTATGAAGCAATATCCTTCTTCGAATTGAAATTTTTTTATTAAGTTTTTATTATTACTGGAGTGGCGCGGCGGCGTTGCTCTCCAATTTAAGAATGCAAATGAGTTTCTTTTAGTTGGAACTGAATACTTTCTAATTAATGGTCCTAGCGAAATATTAATGTTATAGTCAAGGAATAAACAAAACTGAAAACGTTTCATTTCACCTGAAAGACGTTGAAAGGTACACAAATAAAAAGGGATTTTTCGTGAAAACCAGGAAAGTACAGACGACAAATGTTGTATTTTCTAGACATAAACAAAATGAAAAAATTTGTGATTTTTCATCATCGTGTATGACGTTATCAAAAACCTAGGGGGTACACCCCGTCCTGGGACGGATACAACTATAATTGATATATAATGGTAATATCCCGCGGCCGCTGCCATAATCACCATTTGATATTTTATAGCCGTTATTTCTTAGCCGAGTAGGAATAGCTCGAGTTTAAAGGCTTTTAAGGATTATTGTACCTTAAACAAACTTTAAGCCATAAAAAGTAAGGGCTTTTAGCCCCTTAATGCATTAAGGCGCATGCGCGTACGCGTCGTAATATTACTATTATCAATTACATCATAATCAATTTTATACAAAAAAACAACAATTCAAACCGAAAACGTTACAAAAAAACTTTCATAACAAAGAATTTTTTCACAGAAAATTCAAAATTAATGTGAGCGTTAAGAGGTTAAGGATGATTTTACATGTGTTGGGGCATCACACAAAAAACCTTACAGACCGACAAACAGTGGAAGCTGTTGCTTTTCTTCAACAAAAATTCGAGGTGGGTGTGTCGTCTACACGGCGGTACGTGTTTTGCGTGATAACGTTTATAAGCTGTTGAAATTAATTATTTTAATTTAATATAAATTATCTGACACAGTTCCTTTACGCATAAATAAATGAGAGATTCTCTCTTTCTGCAGTGTTCTCAACTATATTGTAAATCGCTATTGTGCAGATATAAATTTCAATTCAAATTTATTGGAGGTTAATTATTTTAATTTAAAATAAATTATCTGCCACAGTTTTTTATGCACAAATTAGCACCAGAATTACTCCGATCAGATGAGGCGTTCTCTCGCTATAGTGCAGTCAAGCCCTGTTAATCGCTATTTTGTAAATTTAATTTAAATTAAAATTAATCTGAAGATTAATTATTTTAATTTAAAATAAATTAACCAGCACTGTTTCTTTACACAAAAAAAGTCCGGGGTAGGCTGTGTCTTCTACACGGCCCTTGGTGTTTTCCGTGATAACGTTTATAAGCGATGCGAGAAATGGCACGACCTATGGGTTTAATTTATTTATTATTAGCATCATGAAATGAGAGTACAGTGGTTGTTTGCAAATGATTAAGTACTGGGCGATGATACGAGAAATACGATATGAAGCGCAGGATCTCTGCGATGATGTGCATGAGGAATGTGAGATCCAGACAAGTGCCTCCCAAAGTCGTCGAGGCTAGTGTGTTGGTTGACGCAGTCTAGGTCGAAGGTGTCTTTGATGAAGCGCACGAATTCGGGTTTAGCGATGTCATCGATGTTGAAATCTCCGCACAAGAAGTACATCGGAGTCTACACTATGGCGGACGGCGGTACGTTCTGGCTCCCTCAATTATCACCAGAATTTCTCCGATCAGATGAGGGATTCTCTCGCTACAGTGCTCTCAAGCATTGTAAATCGCTATTTTGTAGATTTTAATTGTAATTAAAATTTATGTGGAAATTAGTTGTTTCAATTTAAAATTAATTATCTGCTACAAGTTCTTTACGCACAAATCGACACTAGAATGGTTCCGATCAGATGATTCTTTCTCCCATTACAGAGTTCTCAAGCTTTGTAAATCACCATTTTGTAGATTTTAATTTTAATTAAAATTTATCTGGAGGTTAATTATTTTAATTAACAAAAAGTTATCTGCCACAGATAAGGGATTCTCATGGTTGATTGTAAATCGCTATTTTGTACTTTGTAATTTTAATTAAAATTTATATAGAGGTTAATTATTTTAAATTAAAATAAATTATCTGCCACAGTATTATTAAACACAAACTAATACCTGAATTGCTCCGATCTGATGAGGCATTCTCTCGCTATAGTGCCCTCAATCTCTGTAAATCGCTATTTGATGAGCCATTCTCTCGCTACACTGGTTCAAGCATCTGAAACTTTCGAAATCAGAGGATCGCAGCGCGGGTTCCTTTGCTGTATAATATTATCAATGAGGCATAAAGCCGAAGGATCAACCTAAGCAATCATATCTTTAAACTAAACGTAATGCTTACAGTTGATTAGTGATTGCCCACGATCAAAGGCAAAATTTCATGTAAATTTTCTGAACATGCGGTGTAAGATGTTATCACGTTAAAAAAATATAAATTTTAGAAACAAAACTAAAATGTAGTTCAATACATTTCTACTAAGCCACATCCAACGTAAGGAAATTTATTTAATTTTTTATATTGTTTCTAACATAGCATACTATGAAGTTTATAACTTTTAAAAAATTATTTACCGAAAAATTTTCATGGCTTACTACAACCCATAATATAAAATTTTTAACCCTTAGCGGCCACAAGGGGTGAATATGTACCCCAGACCAAATCACCTTAATTTAAGTTATCAAAAACTACGAAAACCATACTTGTCGCGCCATATATAGCTTGTCGAGGAATGTAGGTTACTTGCATGGTACATAGAAGGAAGAAAAAAGTATTAGTAGCGCTATAAACGATGAATTTCGGAATGAATAATGATTTTTCAATAGTAATGATTTTTTTTCTGAAAAACGTCAATTTCCTGACTTTGCGCACATATAATTTTTTTTTGTCAAATTATCTTGATATTGGCACTTGTAAACCATATTAGAAATTGAAAAACATGTTTCAGAATGTCCATGAATTTTTTGGAGTCTCAATATTTTAAATTTGTTTTTCTAGACCGATATTTTGACTGGGGTGAAAAATCACCACAGTGTGGCCGCTATGTTACGGGAGCGAAGTGTGGCCGCTAAGGGTTAAATAATTAGTGTGAGTAGTGCTCGCATACATTTAGGCGCATTATAAATGCGTTTCATGTATTTTCTTGTGTACTTACTGTAATAACTATAACGCGGAATATTTACGAGTAATTTAAAGTAAAATATGGATTTGGTTATTACATGTATAGAGATACTCAAAAAAAATAATAATAAAAATTTTAGAAAAATAAAATTGGATGAGAATTGAACCAAATACCTTTGCCGCTCTAGTCCAGTGCGTTACCACTTTTTTTTTAATATTATTCTTTATTAAAGCTATTAACAATTTAACAATCAGAGATAAGAAAAACATAAAATCGATTTCACAATATATTGCTTACTACTGTCTTGTAAGGAGCTCAAGTAATGCAACCTTTTTTGGTGGTTTGGCCTCTATTGAAGGGTATGACCAAAATTGAGTAGATTAATCTACCAACTCCTTAACCTTCCAGTCGGGTGCGCATTATGTGAGCTGTTCTGGTCATGTATGTATTAGGCAGCTGCATGATGGGTACAATTGTGTAACGGGTATCCTGATTACAATTCAGAAGTGTACGTGCTGCCTCTTCGTGGCAACTACTGGTAACTGACACCACTAGGCAGAATGTGGCCTTTTGGCACAGGCTAAAGTACGGCGCTAAATGAGAAAACGTTGACAAAAAACCCTAATCTAAGGTGGAACAGCACATGCCGATGGATGAATGGGCTGATAGGTTAATCACACTGAAAAAAATTTAGTGCATTCTATTTACGAATGGCGTTCGTTAACCACAAATCGTACTATTAATGTAAAAATTGCTATATTTACATAAAGAAACAAAATTTAGAAAAAAATTATAAACACTTGTGCGTTAATAGTACGAATCTTAGTTCATAAACTAAAAAATGGTTTAGCTTATTGTGTTAAACGTGTAATGCATTCACTTGTTGTATGTGTATTAGTGTAACTTGCAAGATTTTATAAAAAAAATACATTTTATGAACAATTCGTACTATGTATGAATAAAACTATTTACGAAAATATATTTTAAAAACTAATTGTTCATCATATTAACGAATGTAGCCCTACAATACATGATTATTATTATTCGAATTTTAAATGTATTTATGCGTGTCGACTTTGTATGTATGAAGCAATGCAGCTTGAAAGGACTCGCTTAATATTGAAAAATCGTTAGGCATAATCAGAGATTTTTGCAGCTACATACCATATGTTGAAATAAATCAGGTAAATATGATATTTTATGTTAGTGTTACATAGTGTTTTCGTTTTGCATGTGTTCTTATTTTAATAAAATAAAATGATCGCCTGATGGTTGATTAATTCTCATTCCACGATCACTTTTGTGCATATGAAAATATTAAAATTCACCATATAATGTGAAAATTTATAAATCATTTGATTTATAAATCATTTTATTATAGTTGCTGACAAGAAAATGTCAACCATGACCATGAGAAGACCATGAATTAAAATCGTTTTTGGAGTATTTGGACCAGATCAGGTAATAAAAATTAAAAAATACACGTACATGTCATTGTATTTAATTTATTGAATTTCTAGAAGAGCCCGGGCAGTTCACCATATAAAGGCGCTCTCAACAATACCAAAATGCGAGGAATCACAAATGGAATATAGTCAACTCGGCATTTATGTAAATATGTTATCTTTTTTTATAATAGGGGCAACATTTTTGACCAAAATATATTTTTCTTAATAAAATTTTAAGTTTTTTATTTATTTACATCTGAGGTGCTTAAATTTCACGAATTTATTCTTCAAACGACCCAAATATTTAACAATATACATATAAATATTACGTAGTTTTGTGTACCAATTATGAACCCATTCCTACATTTTATGAATTATTTTTAGTGTATTTATGAAAATAATCATCATATTTGTGAATTATTCATAACCACTGGGTATTCCATTCTTCCTACATACGAATAATTTCGTAAATACCAAGAATGAATTTCTAAACTTGTATCTTGAATGAATTTATTCGTTAATGTGATTTAACATTTCATTAGTATTATGAAAAAATTCATGGTATATTTAATTTCTTACGTTAATAATAAGAATAATTGCATTAAAATAATAAACATTTTCGTATCTTATATGAATCAATTCATAAATACCACAACGTAAGTAGTCAAAATTAAAATAAAAAAATTTATGTTTTTCACTATATTAACGTATGATTTTCGTACTATTAACGAAGGGTCGTATTGGTTCCTTTTTAACGAATTATTCTTACTATTAATGCAGTTTTTGTCTACATTGATGTAGGATTTTTTTCAGTGCAGTACAAAGTATGTAGACTCTGGATACCAGGCACCCTCCAGTTTTATTCAGGCTTCCTGTAGTAAAGCTGGGTGACCTACAGGCTATATCCCCAGCAACTCGTAAGAGTAAAATCAAAACGGAAGTCGGGGCAGGGCTAAGAATATACGGGAGTGCGGCTGCCCTCTCGGTTTTTTTTTTTTTTATTTTTTATTTTTAAATCAATTATTTATTGGCACCGAATTTATACATTTTATAACAAAAAGATTTTTATACAATCCAATAAGATGAATAAATTATTCCCTGTGCCAATTAAAGCAGTATCGGGAGTAAGTTTTTACTAGGAGGTACCTTACAGTTGTTTACATAGCTAACATTAAAGAAGAATCTTAAATATAAAATAAACACAATTTAAAGTAACTTAAACATAATTAAATATATTGAATGCAACGACACAATGGTTACTCAAACGAGCGAAAAATCCTCACTCATCATATTCCCCTAATGAGTGCTTCAGCATTTTGATACTCAAGACCTAGTAACCAAAATTTAGTAGCTCTTAAAAATTCTTTATAGTTGTATCATTGAAAATTTTTGGTGCGAGATAAGTATACGATCCTCGAAAATGTTCTTTAAGTGGTTTTGGGACGGCAAGACAATTTTTCGGAAGCTTATAACTCATTAGTTTGAAATTTAAATTACCACAACGCCGAAAAAAAATGCTTAATACCTTATAGATAAATGTCACTTAAATAATTTATTTTAGTTAAATAATTGTTCAGACGAATTTTGATCAGATTTTCGAAAATTTTGGAAAAACACGGAAGAATTGATATTGGACGGTAGTTAGATGGATCTTGTTTGTCTCCTTTTTTAAACAAAGGAACAACAGACGCTACCTTTAGAGCTTGGGGGAAGTTACCGGTACATAAACTCCAATTAAAATTTTTGTTAAAATTGGAGCTAGCACAACAATAACTTTGTTAATCGTTATTATGTAAATATTATCTATTCCGGCCGATGGTTTATTTTTTAAAGTAACTGTGATCCCAAGTCCTTGGAAACCAATGCTACCGTCTTTCAAGTAGAAGTACTTCCTACAGTAAACATCTAGGAGGGAGAGCAATGAGCCCAGATAAGATGTATCACGTACCGACCGGCAGTATTATCAGGTTTATTAAGAGCCTGAATATTGACTGAACAAAAGATCTTGTAGGTCGCACTGCGAGGTGGCTAAATGCCCATATGACCCTACAACAAAATAATAATAATAATGTCACTTTTACAATGCTTGTTCTATTTGAAATATTTAAATATTATTTATGAGTTATCTAAACTCAATGCTTCTATTTTTGTTGGCATAAAAATTAGCTGAAAAAAACTTTGCCAATATCAATTTCAATTGAAATTAACTATTGTACTTAATACTAAAACTACACTACAATTGTTCTAATGTATACAAATGAAAAATTTAGGTTTTGAATTATGGGGCAATTAACGGCTGATTTTATTGTGTCTACCAATATTTCGCTTTATATATGTTGAACGTATCATTATCCAATTTGTTGAAAACATTGCTGATCCTAACGTAATTAACGTTTGGGTTCCGAAATTACGTTGAATCAAATCTCTTTTCATTTGGTAAACGTTTTGTATGATAAATTACAGATAACTGATTTTCATCTTGTATGAATCCTTTTTTATCTAAAGAAAAAACCTTCTGGTCCTAGTATATTGTAAGGTCTCGTATTGTTTTCTATGATTATTATATCATGTGTATAATAAGGTCCGAATGTTAAAGAGTTCACGCAGTTTAGTGTTGTTCTGTTGATATGATTTCTAATCAGTTGAATGATATGGAGATCTATTAGATCGGTTTTGAAATGTTTATATTGAACACGATTTCTTATGTAACGTCGAAATTCTGTTTCCGCTTTCCGGTGATAGCCTGTGCAGTATCGAATACATTTTCTTTCGAAAAGGCGAATAAGCTCCATGTAACTGTCGTTGCAGTTATATCATATGGGGCACCGATACGCTATATGATCGGCCTTATCAAAGTTTGATAGCAAATTCTTTTCACGTCTGGCCTTACCAATTTAAAATAAAAAATTGCTTTATTTAGAAAGAAAGCATTCTTAGCTTTGGTTAGTTGAATGTTTATGTGCTTTGTCAAATAGCAGAATTCATCGATATTAACTCCCAAGTACTTCAGTGAAGTTTTTGGTTCTATATTGGTATTGATAATTTTAATTTGTATCTTAAGGTTTCTCCGGTTTCATCGTGTACATTGTTTGCCCGCTGATACGCTCTTCTAAATAGAATTGTTTCACATTTATATTCGTTTAATTTGATTATCCATGTGTGAAAGAAACTAGTTGTGAAATTAATGGCACTCTGAAGATTCTCTTGTATGTTATTAATTTTTCTGTCGGTACTGAATATTACTATATCATCGGCATAGGCAATAGTGTTAATTTTCTGATTATACTTACTAAATCTTTCGTGTTGAGGTTAAACACGATTAGGGCGGTTATTGAGCCTTGTTGTAATCCGCTGAGAATATTAAATGTTGTAGTTAAAGAGTTGCTTCCATTAGTGGTAGTAAATGTCCTATTGTACAACATGTCTAATATATTATAATCGTGTCGAATTTCATCTTGTTTAACATAAATATAATGGATTATCCGTTTCGCATATAGAAAGTAAGGAAGCCTTAGACCAGCCATCGATTATCGAGTATCCAAAATATTTGGAAATTTATTTTACTCAAATAACAACCAAGGAAAATGCTAGCTGCTTAGCCTGCTTCGGCGGGTGCAGTCA
Source organism: Tipula helvola (assembly GCA_963556165.1). Classification (NCBI taxonomy): domain Eukaryota; kingdom Metazoa; phylum Arthropoda; class Insecta; order Diptera; family Tipulidae; genus Tipula; species Tipula helvola. The sequence goes on from OY744482.1 coordinate 105,804,692, forward strand.
GAGACCATAATCCGATAATGATAAAATGCTACCTAATTCTTAAAAGCCTAGTCAATCTATTAAGCTACATAATGCATCAACTGCAGAAACCAAAAAATAATCACTGCTTAAGATACTTTAACGGAAAGGACAAAATACAGGATACACTATTAAAGGGAAATTTTACATCTGGTTTCGTGTATGAGTTCACTCCGATCCGTTTATTACATTTTGGCAAGCAGAGCTATAAATATGCCATTCGCTGTATTAGGTTTTTATAGAAGAAATCATAAGTAACATAAGTCTGAACTGGGATAAAAGAAATAAACCTTCTTTTTAATTTATCGCCTCAAAATAGATAAACGTAAACGTAAAGAGCTTTGATAAACAAAAAAAAATTCAAAAGTCCTTAAAACACAAAGAAGCAAAATTATATGGAAGAAAGTAGCTTCAGGAGTATCAGGAGCAAAAGGATTGCGACCTAAAGCGGTATTCGTGAATAAGAAAGTACGTTGCTTCCAGAGAGAAGGCAAAGATATGAAAACGGACAGATTAAGCAAGGTGGCGGAAAATAGGTGGTTGAAACTTCACGCCTTCTCTTTGGCACGAAGAACTATATCTAGTGAGTGCATCTTATTAAAACTGGCTAAGTCTGACTAAAATCATGTTTCTGGAAGATATTAAAAAGAGTTTAGTCCTAGTTTTTGTTTAGAGCTTCTAGCTACAGTGGTTCAAAAGTTAATCTCATTCTTTACAACTTTTTGGATACCTCCTCCTCATAATAAATTAATGTTGGATAAAGTTATATTTCTTATAGGGAATTGAATTACCTTAAACCTCGTGGTTTAAAAGTCATTTAAATGGAAAATAGGCGATCTTTGTAGCTTACCTGGTATATATTTGTTCAAAATTTTACCTATAAACGGTTTATAATTTTATTTTGCATAATATGATTTCAATCGCAGGACAAAAATTCAATTCACGTTTCCCGTGGGAAATCTCAGAAAGTTTAATTTTCCAAAAATAATTAGAAAATTTGTATAAAATTAGTCTCCAGAATTTTCGATTGATTTTTGGTAAATGAATTTTTTTTTCCTGCAATAGCTGATTTTTATTGGGCAAATCCAATAAAACGATTCAACTTCAGATATAGTATACACTCTACAGGTTGCACTCTAGAATTCTTCTGATTTTTCGATATTTTCCGCGATTAGGTTAAACAAAGTTTTCCACGTAAGACTATTTACATAATTGTTTATTACAATCCATGTACCCTATTTACCTTCGGCTGATAACCACAAAAATTTTTATGTTCGACTGGAACGTTAATACGTAATCTGCATTATCGACGTTTTACTTCGGCTGGAAACTTTCGGCTAACTTTAACAGGATGCTTATCACAACAATTAATTTAAAATTAAATCAACTATTTTGAAGGTTAAATGTGCTTGTATAGCGAAATATATTAAAATTTCAGTTATTCAAGATGTTTAATTAATAACAAGAGTTTTTTGTGAAATTATAAAAATAAATAAGTAAAATAAAGTAATAAGAACTATGGTGTCGTGCAAAAATGTGCTCAAATAAAATAAATCGGGCAGATTTAAGAGTTACTTGTAATGATTGTAATTTAATTATGCCTTCAAAATGTGTGAATGTGTGGGCAAATCAAATGGAAGCCCTAAAAAATAAGAGACATGGACCTGCTTAGAACGTGTAAATAAAATAAATCCAGCTTGTTCCACTATTGTCATAGAAGAGGTTGTAATGATTAATGAAAGTGAAAATTTTGATAATCCTGACTTCAGTAATACCGCTGAATCATTAAAACTCATTTCTAAGTTGATATAAGTGACAAATTCGCTCGATTTGAAACAAGGTTTGGTGGTATTGATATAAATATTTGAAGGTTATTGATAATCTAAAAAACGAAAATAACTGATACGGTCATGAAAATAACGGTGTGATGTTTTAGTGATGTTTTGAAAGTCAACATACTTGAAGTGACATTTCTGCGGCTGATTGTGTTAAAAACAAGTTCGATTCCGCTGAAACAGTTAAAAATCAGAGACGGATAACGTTATATAACGTTAAAAAACGCTAAAATTGCGAAGTTTTCCACAAACACGTAACGAAATCCATTACATTATATTAAACAGTAACCGATAACTTTATAAAATATGAAATAACCAAATAAAATAACGTTATAAAAAAATGTTTTTATTTTTTGTTATTTTATTTTAAACAAAAATTAAACATTTTTTCTATCTTTATTGTTGTTCGGATATATCAATATGACCATCACAAGAATAAGATACATATAACAGATAATGTTGAAAGAAAAAACTAATTTCGGTGACAGCAAGTTATAATACAATCAAAACCAACAAAAATATTTATACAAGCCATTCGGTACAAAAAACACTTTAACTGTAAGTATAGGTCTAGCTTTAGGTAACGTGTTTTGCTCTATAACGTTAAAAACTTTATTTAATGTTAAATAACGTTATTTATCGGTATTTAACGTTATGTAACGTAACGTCTAAGATGATTTAAGGTTAAATAACGTTATAACGTTTTAAAATAATTTTGGAATAAATTTTCGATTAACGTAACGAAATCGTAGGGTATTCCGACCCCTGGATTATTGTAAAATTCCAAAATAGAGATCGGCACTTTCAGATTCTTGTGTCCAGAAGGAAATGAAAAAATATTTCATATGATTTTCTGGGAATTTCTAATAATTCATCAGTATTCAGTGTACATAAATGAAAGTCTTACGGCATTTAAGAAGCAGCTGTTTTGGAAGACCCGCCATGGCAGAAAGGATAATAATTACAAATATTTATGGGCGCGAAATGGAACAATGATGTTGAAAAAAGTTAACAGTGGTGAAATCAAATTCATTAATGTTTTTTCAGATCTAGATTCTCTAATCTCTAGTGTGATCTTATTTTAATTCGATTTTAGTTTTAATTATTATTAATGCTAAACAGTGTTGAAATAGTAAATTAATTTAAAAAAAACGCAGTTAACGTTGTGTACAGTGGTCGTGTTTAATGGGGCCTGTTTAACGGGTGCTTTCATCTAATTTCCAGGCTTAAAACGTATAATTTTAAAACACGCACACACTATTATATTTTCACATTTATTTATTTTTTAATTTAGTTTTTATTATTAGATATATTTTGTTTTTTTATTATTATATTTTATACATAAGTTTTATTTCATTAAATATATAATTAATTTTTATATTGTACAAAGATCAAAAATGCTGTACACATAACTTTACACCATTATTATATTATGGTATGATGTCTTTTATTGACGATGGTCACAACAATAATGTCATAATTTTAGAAAAATTAATAAGCGGTACCGAGCTAACCGAATCTGAAATTATAATTACCACTGTGATGGTTAATGCATGCAAGGTTAAAAATGAAGTTAACAATGTAAAGGACAACGTAAATTGTCACTACATTGTGCATGTAATTGCGCATATTTTTAACATCAGTATGAAATCGGGAGTTTTCCCGGAGGTGTTAAAAACTGCGCTTACGTAATGCCGTTTTTTAAAAGTGGATCTAATACAATTCTCGTCCCATTAGCTTCCTATCTGTACTGTCTAAGATTTTTGAAAAAATTATTAAGACACGCATAATTAATTACATAGATAACCAGAATTATCTAATTGATGCTCAATTTGTTTTTCGGAGGAAGAGAAGTACGGAAGGTGACTCACTCCAATTTACTCTTCCCTAAATATAAATAAAATAACAAGCACATTGTTTGTAGATATAGCCAAGGCATTCGATACTGTTTCTCATGAGATTTTGTTAGAAAGTCTTTCGTAGTAAATCACACTCAATTGGTTAGACTAGGTGCAACTTATAGTCGTGCCATTGCAATTTTTAATTTATATTCAAGATTTGAGTTAAATTTTCATGGTAAAATGGTTGGTCTTGCAGATGGCATTGCTTTTAGTTACAGTATAGTCACGTACTATAATGAGTAATAGTCACGATGAGTTACAATTGGAAATGAATTTTGATCTGGAGCTGTTACGAGATTGGTTTAATAGTCATAGGATGACCCTTAGTAGGAAAACTAAATGCATGATATTTAATATTAGAGGTGATACACCCCGCAACATGAACGTCACTTATTACCAGATAGGATGTTCCTTTTCAGATTGTTTTAATATACAGTTTGGTGAAGAATATAAATATTTGGGAATGCTCATCGATAACAAGATAAATTTTAAAAAGCATATCAGTTCAGTGAAATCACATTTATATGGTACATTGCGAAAACTATGTCTGTTAAAAAAATTTTGTCCCAAGCCAATGATGGGATAAAATATTTGACACCGATTCGGTGTCAGGGGAACTCCGTTTTTTTCTGTGTATATACATAAAAGTTTTTTTTTCACTTACACAGAACATGAATAAATCTTCATCGAGAAAAAAATCTATTTATTATTGATTTCCAATCGCTATTACTTGCCGCATGGAAGAGAGCGATTCTTTGTTCAAGCACAGTCTTATAAAGGCTTGTTGTATGATCATGCAAAATATGTGTGTGGGTGACTTGCAATAATTTGAATTATTAATGCATTTTCGGCTCATTGCTGTACCTACGTTGGAGTTGCAAGATTGACGTTAATTTTCATGACAACGTGTGACAATTTTGTGATTAAATAATTTTTTTTTTCGTATTTTTCTGTAAACTACTTAGAAATCGTACACTAGTAAATAGAACTAAACATATATTTAGCATGAACTATTTAATTCGTCAGAGCCAACTTTAATGTATTTTTCAAAATGAAAGGTCGAAAAAATTCACGACCTTAGGGCAACCAGGTTCTGACTGACATTTTTTGCGAAATTGAATTATATATCCCATCATATTAAATCGACTACGCCATTTAGAATACATCAGTTCTCGGGGTTGCCATTTCGCAAAAACTCGTTTATACTACGCGCACAAAAATAAACATCGTGATCGTGACAGGAGTTACAAAAAAAAAAATGAAAATGGTTTGAAATCATGTAAACGAATTGAGGAATGTAAGTTAGTGAAGCCAAATATCATATCGCTTCTTTTCCGGCAGTAGAATCCCATTACTGTCGGGCAAATTCATCGAAACAATATCTCAATTCAAATTTAAACATTACAAAAATGTATTACTTATGAAAAAGTTTTTACAGGTATAAGTACATATGTATTTAATACAAAATTAAACTTAGACTTCCATCGACTCAAGTTAGATAGATGTAGGAAATGCGAGGCGTTTTCTGTAGCTAGAAAAGAAAAAATGCTTACTGATAAAAGGATTAAAGAAAACGAAGTCCATATTACACTAAAGAAACTGATGAGAGGATCCGAAAGCACTCGATAAGAAATCACGAATTCCAATCCTCACAATCGATTTAGAAAATGTCCTCTCCTGCCCAAGGGCCGAAATTAGGCCATTGTTTTACAACTCAAAGTTGATTGTTTATAATCTTACTGCTCACTTGGCGGAAGAAGTAACAACGATACTACCTCTGCGCGTTCTATAAAATACTCGAAAAAGTATTTGCGGACAATTATAGCACTAAAATTATTACTAGGAATGATTCTTGTGTCCCTCAAAACAAGAACTCAATCGTTAATTGTTTTTAGAAATTGTTGCATCGCCTTAGCAGATCTTGAAAGCATTTCTATGAAATACTCGTTTCTTGGCCAGATTGAAAAATATTTGTCAAAAAATGATTTTTTTTCGTGAATTCTACTGAGAAGATTGGTAAAAAATGTTAACTGTAGAAAACCATTTGCATTTATACAAATGCAACCAGTAGACTTTAAAAATTTTAACAAATATGCAAAAAAGTGGTTTGGCTACAAGAATGTGCCTTTTGCAATATTAAAAATGTTAAAAATTACTCAAAGAGAATATGATATGGAATTGAAAAATTTGAAGCTAAAAAAACATCATTTTTAATCAAGAAGAGCGAAATTATTAAGAATTTTGGAAGTTCAGTTTGGATCTGAATGAGAATTACGAAAAATTGAATTATTTTTCAGTCAATCTCATCAGGCTGTAGCGACTGAATTGCTAATTACACTTTCGATTATTTCTATATATAGAAAGCAACCATGTAGTTAAGTATTAGCGAATTATCCGCAATACATATTAAATTCTTAATAATTTCGATTTTATTTTATTTTACGCATAATCGTAAAATATAATTACCAGTTAAGTACCAGAAGAACCATAATTTCAATCATTTGTTCTATGGATTCCTAACGCAAACAATGAAAAGCTGCACTCCTAAAAAGCTTCTAAAAAACTATGACGTTTGATTATGGCTCTATACTCTAGGAAGGCTGTGCTCACTGGCGCCAAGTCATTGCAGGTATACATCTTAAGTAAGTATGTAGTTTCGTTTAAAAATTAATCATGATGAGGTTCAATAACTGAATTTAGTTTGTACCAGAAAGCCGTTGTTAACGAAAACTATTTTCAATGATTTTGATATACGTTTCACAGACACATCGTTTTGTGGTGTATCTGTTACGGTTAAGAGGAAATTCGTTTTTTAGAATAGATGATTTAATTTTAAATATTCTGGAAAATGGAGTTTAAATGTAGTTTACATTTTTTAAATTAAATTTTCCTTTTCCAAAGTATGGAGATAAAGTCAATGGATAAAGCATGTTTATTACTTTGAAATCCTTGAATACCTTTTGTATTGGTGATTATTTATAAACGCAGATAAAAGTAAATAATGTTGAAAAATGTATTATATTTACCTATGAAGTTGGGAATTATATATTATAACCAGTAATTATGTATAATAACTAATTTATTACTTTATATTTTATCACTTTTTATTTTTTCGAAATTCCACTCCGTTAAAGATATTTTTTATTAACATTTTGGGGTCTATTATTTATATCTGAATTTGTTCAAAAGTAACGAGAAGATTTTGGGCGAAAAACTGAAACTTTTCACCGTATATTAAAGAACAGTATAAGTATGTATTCTTTAGCCACGATATGTGGCATATTTACATATAAAATACGCATAAATATATTACGTATTCTTATTTATTTTGTGTTACTTATTGAAGGAGAGAGCTGATCAATTCTAAATGCGAGCACAGCAACATTAAAAAAAAAACCAAAACATATACATACATATGTACATATTCTCAAATCGCGCACTATATACAATGAAATATAAGTTACATTAAATGCGTTACGCAATTTTTTTGTTCTATTCTAAAATCTAAGATTTTTCTTGATTTTTTTAATTCTATGGTAAGAAAATATCAAAATGTACCGATTTCTATTTGTCTAGCATGAAGCACATGGTAGAGAGAGCTATGGAAGAATGATATCAAGTATAATTTATGTAGCTGTCTAACAGGTTTTGCACGCATCGTTGTCTAGAATTTTTTTGTTTGTCGATGGTTGATGAAGAAAAAAACATAAAAATTGAACTTAAGCTAGACACAAAATCATGAATATGTATATAGGAGATACATAAAATATCAGAACATATTTAATTGAAATATTTTTGTGTCACTGGCCAGAAAAACCAGTAAGTCATCAAAATATTTTGAAATTTTTTATTTTTTTATTAACTGATATGTTTAGCATAACATACATATGTACCTACATAAATTTGTGAAACGTGGGTGAAAATATTTTTTGGGGATCAAGTGTTTTTTTATATGTTCAAATTTTGATTTTAGAAGATAATTTTATGTTTTTAGAATCATCAAAAGAAATTCCTAAATTTACTAATTTTCGATACATATTTACTAAATATTTAACAACTTCTATATTGTGTATATCTCTAGTTCTCTACAGTTTGATGTCCGTCATTCTGTCTGTTTGTCGATTCGCGCTAATATCACAAGAGAACGTTTTGAAATGTCAAATTCAAAAAATTACAAAAATTATTCTTAGTTGTAATACTTTCTGAAACATTAACGAAACAATTTTTTTATCGGCAACCAAGCTTTTTTTAGGGGTTAAAACCACCCTTAAAAAACCTAAAAAACGCTTTCTTCCATATATCTCAGCTTCTACTCCACTTTTTAAAGAATGTTACTGCTATTTTGATGGATCGATTTACAGTTACTGCAAATCAATTTGAATGATTTCCCCCTTTTCCCAAGGGCCTGCACACGTAACATCTAAATAATGGTCTCGTCTCGTTACCTTGGCTACTCGATGACTTATTAGTCATGCATTAGAGTCTTCTAAATAACAAGGATACCAGTGATTGGCTCGCCTACACACATCGTAGAATTTAAAGAAGACACATTAAGCTTTCCAAATCATGAAACCATTATTCTACACTTTGTTTCAATTTACAAAAATAGTTCAGAGATCGAATCCATTAACATATTTTTAAAATAAGCGCTTACATCACCATTAACTGAAACTAAAAACTGTTTTAAATGTAATCCTATACCTAGCTAAGGGCAAACCTTTTATTTCTTCCAATCACTTGTCACCCACTAATTTTATAACCTCAATAGATTTAGAAGCTCAAATTGTCCGATAATTCAAGGATGTAGAACGAAACATAGTTTTTCTGGAGTACAAAAACAATTTTTTGTTTTAATTTTTGTTTCAATACAACTTTACTCTACTACTTAACATTAACTTTTTTTGTTGGAAACCTAGAATCGATCAACTTAATACTTGTTTTAAAAGCCTATAACACTATTTAAAGATAACTGAATAAGTTCTAAATTAGCTAAATATTTAGAAGATCAGTCATGAATTGATTAAAACAATATTAACCTCTTTGTACTTTACCTACAATAACCCCGAATATACTGTGAAATGATCCTGTTATAAATCATGATGTAACTCAACTTAAAGCAGTAACTCAATAAGTCAACAATAATAAACTATCAAGCGCCTTCGGGCAATTTTCATTATCGGTAAATCTCGATAAACCTTGTAAATCTGAAAAGCTCTCGAAGGATCCGCGAGCGTATTCAACAATTTTGAATAATCTGTAATATCATGCAATTAACATCAACAAAAATCTCGAAAGTATCGATTTATCTATAAACTAAGCAGCTAACTGTCATTGAAATTCACCTCATGGAGCAATTTAAAATTATTTTGAGGATCCCTCTTGAGCTAGTAAAATATTTTTAGAGTAATCTGTAGATGAGTAGATGAAGCTACGCTACGGGCTACCCAACACTATTTAAATTTAGAAATCTAAAAAAATCCAAAAATCTTGAATTTCAAGAATTTTTTCTCTGTAAGATGGTTTAAGTGCCTGCTACTCTTACTTGTAATGCAACTCCTATAAATTAACTTGAATAATATCGAAAATATCGAATAACATCTATATGTCTATAAAATTTCGAATAATAAACTTAAAATCTCGAAAATCTCAATACATCACTAATTCTATAACATGATGCAACCGAAGGTCTTTAAAATTTAGAGCAAAAGACTTAAAATTCGAATAGACTTGAATAATTCCGAAAAGCTCCAATTATTTTAATTAATCGCGATACATATTCTCAAAATAAAATCGAATATTGCCGAAAATCGGTAAGTAATTCAAAAGCAATAAACCTGTTTCTCGAAAAATTAACTAAAAACTCAATTTTGATAATTTTGAATAAATAATATACCAAGTAACTTAACGATTTGAAAGTTTCACCTTGCTGAATGTTAATGTCAAAATTTATATTTCAATTCAAACTAACTGGTATGATATCGATGTTAATCGAATGGTATAATCTAAAAAAAAACCTATAAAATCTTGAATAGTGTCCAAAGGCCAAACAAATCAAACTTCCAGTAACCTCGAAACTATAAAAATGACATAAAATTTTGAAAATCTCCATATACCTATAAATCGGTAATATGACGCAACATAACGACAAAATGCGAGACACTCAAATAATACCTATTAGGACAATTCTATTGTATACAAAAGCTTTGTTTAAGAAAAAAGTGTTAGACCACCCAAATCCGGAAATCTAGAAACCTGGTGTCGATTATGTAAATCTTAAACAAGTTTCCATAAATTTTTGTGGGTTTATGCCCGTACTCACGAAAGTTAGTGAGAGTTTAAATAGAAATTATAATTTGTTTTATATGAAAAATTATGAATGATCGATTAAAGTTAATAATGTTTCGTGAATAAGATGACCTTGAAGGAAAAGCAACAATCATGGCCAATTTCTTCTTACTGCCACAGAGAATCTAACCCGAGCTCCCAAGATGCAAAACACACCTTTCCTCACTGTACCATCGACGCACGGTGACAAATTGTTTTTGTAAGTACCCAAATAATACATGAAAAGCATTACCAATATTTATATGTAGTGTATTGTTATAAATAACAAGCAATATTTGCATCAAGTTATGCAAAGTCCCACTGAAGAAATTTATTTAACAATTTTATCGAATGGTCGTGGTTTGCACTTCAAGCGATTTTTACATCAAATGTTCTACCAAGTTATACCGACAAAATTTGTTCAACACAAATCAAAAGCCCCAAAGTCAAATGATTTTTCTCCAACGTTCTTAGTATGCCCTTGGTGCATAAATTATCAAATTACAGTTTCTAGAAAACCCACTCACCCGGTGAGGATGGTATCTACAACGAATTATAGACTTCCAACAGCCGTACGACAGCGTTAAGAGGAATATATTATGGATTGTATTGTCTTACCTGGGCATACCGTTAAAATTGGTTTCAATGTGCCAGCTTTGGTGGTTTGGCATCTATTGAAGAAGGGGACCAAAGTTGAGTAGATAAATCTACCAGCTCCGTAACCTACCAGTAGGGTGTGCATCATGTGAGCTCTTCTGGTCATGTATTAGGCAGCTGCGTGATGGGTACAATTGTGTAAGGGGTAACCTGATCATAATTCGCAAGCGTACGTGCTACCTCCTCATGGTAACCACTGGTAACTGACGCCATTTGGCACTAGCTAAAGTACGGCGCTAAAGGAGAACCCGTTGCTAAATAACCCTAATGTGGATTATCTAAGGTGGAATAGCATATGGCGGTGGTTGAATGGCTGATATCTTAGTCACTCCAAAGTATGCGGGCTCTGGCTACCAGGCACTCTCCAGTTTTATTTGTACTTCCTGTAGTAAAGCTAAGTGACCTACAGACAATTTTCCATTCCTAGCAACTCGTAAGAGTAAAATCAAAAAGGCAGACGGAACATGGAATGAGTGGGACTGCCCTCTCCTCCTTGGATACCAATGCTACCGCCTTTCTAGCTGCGACGTTCTATTTTTTAAATATAGTTAGCTTATAAGTGAAAACGGCAACTCTTCCAACTTATTTTATATTGCAATAGAGGTAGGCATCCATGATGGTTTGTGGCTAGATTAGATTTTAAATAATAATTTTTCTCATATTATTTCTGAGTTTTAACATTTCGCTTTGCACATTCTAAAGTATACTATCTCAAAAACATCACTTTTCAGTTTTAAGACAAATTTTCAAAATTATGAAGTAAAAGTGTCAAAATTTCGAAATGTTTTTCGTAAATAAGTTAGATGCCGGATAAAGAAAACATGTTCTGAAAATATCTGATGTTTCAACCAGCGGGCTTGGGAGATATTTCGTGTAGTATATTTTAGTCCGGACAATTATATGAAAATGAAACTCTATGCCCGTTTAGTTTATTTATCGAGGGAATTATTGTGAGAAAAAGTATATCATACGCCTTTAATATGTTTTTATTTGGACTTTATTTTTCATTTGCTACAAAAAAAATCCCTAGGTCCGGTAAAATTATTTTTGCTTGGAAAGTCTAATGTTAGATATGCTTCTGTTTTTTCTAAGCTCAATAAAACAGTTTTGCTAACTTTTAGAAAAATAAATATTTAATGTATTAAAGTACAGTTAATTTTCAAAACAAATAAAAATTTTACTTAATGAAAAATTTAATTCACCCTGTTAAATAGAATATAAGGACTTAACTTCAATTTCACAATAAATCCTTGGTAGAATTGCGGAATAAAATTTCCATCACAAAGTGATGTTAAATCCTTGTGCTTTGGTTTTGGCACGGGTATAGACCGATGGAATTGCGGTTTTTAGCATGTCAACTTCGAAATTTATGTTTTCTCGACAGCGTTTTGTTTCATCGTTGCGATTTTCGATATGATAGAGCACGACCGTTTTATAGTTTACCTCAAAATTATGTTTATATATAGGACCTTGCATCACAGGAAATGTGTATTTCTCGAATCTTAGCCTTTTTGATTTTTTCTCTATGATCGTTATGAATAAAGATTAATTTCTCTGAGATCACTTTAAAGAATAATGTATCTTGCATCATTTCTATAATATCATATCCCTATCACCTTATAGTATTCCGCATTACGCGTACCATTGCGCTGGTGTGTAAACTGTTTTATGGTTTTTTTGTACGTTCAATATGTCATTTTTCCAAGAATCTAGTGTAATACTAACTTGAAATTTTTGGTCTATACCTATATGCATAATATGGAACTACAATACTATTTTGGTTTTGACCGTGACAATTATCACTCCTAAAAATGAATGTTTTAACACCGGTGTTAACGGAATGTAAATCGAATTTGAAAATGCATCTACATACTTCGTTTGCACCTTTCTTGGCAATTGTTTTATCCCAGACATTGGAATATTAATATAAAAAACGCTGACTTCACTTCAAGGAGTTTGAAAAAAATAAACAATTACAAATTAAAAATGTACTTTATTTTCTTATCTTTCATAAATTTTATATTTTATTGTGCTAACGCCACCATTAATTTCGACCTGTTTATCATTGTGTGGAAAAGTATACTAACTACAAAAACGGCGTTTTACATAACCAACATATATAAAAATCAACTTTATATGTTTTACATTAGCAATAGTGTTGCCACAGTTACTGTCAAATTTACGGTGCTACAAAACAAACACCTTGGCAGTCAATGGTAATAATCCGAACGAACTACATTTTTAAAGTTCAGAAAAGTTCCAATTAGTATTATTCTAAGTTGATTTAAAATCATTTAATCTTAAAATTATACATTCTTAATTATAATAAATGCCACTTAAAATTAAATATTTGGATAAAAAACACAATATTTACTACATAAATTACACTAACACATCATAGTATAGTAAAAATAAAGAAACTTCCGTTTAAAATTATGTCAAGTTAACATAATATAAAAAAAAAATAAATAGTCCCAATCTATCTAGAATATAATAATAGCGTTTGGTATAATTTAGTTTGTAAATATTATTATTTTTTACTAGTATGCTAACTACTGAAAATGTCATAGCACCCACGGGAAGTGTCGGATTGTCCTAATTTTTTGACAGAAGATGAATAACATAATTCCGAACGCAAAGAAACAATCTTTCTAAAACATACTAACCGCGGTTAGAATACTTTAGAATGTGTGAAGCGATTTGAAAATGATCTAATAAGATCGAAATGTTATGTAAGGAAACTACATAGTGGATTTTCCGAACTTTGACCTATAATTAGTGTTTGGTATAGATGTAACTTAATAGAAAAAATATACAGCCTTGAAAACATAGAGAAGCTTTGGGTGTTTAGTAAGCAAAAAGATATTCAATATCATATGGAGTTTTCGAATGTTTTCCGCAACTTAGAAAAACCGGCTAAAAATACTAAGTATATTTTTGAGTAGCAGTGGATGTAAACTAACAAGTTATTGAGACTAAGGGTGTTTAGCAAAATCATATAACGGTCTCTGTTTATGTATGCTTGTGAAGTTTTTCCAAAAATGTTCCGAAAATAATATTCTATTTTAATGTTTTGGTGCATCACTAAACAAGTTGATTGTTGAACGTTTCATTTAAAACTAAATATTTTCTAATTACTAAAAAGCTTTAAACCCATCAGTCTAATGAATATTCTAAGTTAGAGTAGGACATTGCCAACAATTCTGGCCAGTTTGAAGAAAACAATTTGGGGCGATCCCATCAAAAATTGGGATTGAATACTAAGTCGTGTTAAACACGTTGAGTATATAACACATATCATTTTCCTAAACGGTGATAACCTCAATGACCGTCGGTCATCTAGTAATGATTTTCTATTAAACTAAGCCATTGTAAATAATTCTGGGAAATTTGAAAACAAAAATTGGGGCGATCATACTTAAAATTGAGATTCAATGTCATTGTTGAACATTGAAATGGATTTTAATGCTTTTCTCATTGGTGTTAAGTTCAATGTCCATCGTATAAATATTCTGTATTTTTTTTATCTACAAAATTTTAACAATCCAATACAAAATTTCTATGACTGGAATATAATCTATCAACAAATAAGTAAAAAATTACTTCAGCAAAGAGGAATGTTGTCAGCAATCAATGTGTATATATCCAAATAATTTTGGATTTCAGTGCGCTGATATATCCAAATAATTTCCGGAGATATTCCAGTTTGTTGATAAACTATACTAACGCCGACAATACCCAAAGCAGTAATAAATCTTAGATGCAAATTATAACATATGGTAACCAACATTTTTCGCCAGTTACCTACTTCGGTATAAGCATTTAAAATTCTTAGTTATGATCTTTTTGATAAATGGGCTAAATTCTTGAATATGTACTGTACATTCATGTCTGCAAACATTTTAATTCCACATTGGTTAGCCTCTTTACATCTGTGTGTTCTGGACAATAATTGACGACTGAAAGTTAAATTTTCCATTTACTTTGTTTATTAAAAATTTGAGAAGTAGACTACGCTGATTTATTGGCTGCCTCGCCTGTATGAATCGTTCGGGCGTAGAGTTGTTCACATTCCCAAAGATCAATTTTTGTCGTTTTCGAATCGTTGTAAATATTTCGCCTTACGAGCTTCTATGTTTCCGACGGAACATTTTGTTACCCCACGCTTTTCGACAGCTTAGTATAAACTGCTAGTTTTTAAATACTTTAAGACGTAGTATTTTTTCATTTACACTTAAAATTCGTTAACGTTTTTTTATTCATTTTTGTAAAAAATAAATAAATAAATGTAAGTATTGACGGCTCGCAACTGTTCAAACGGAAAACGAAACAATATAAACCTAAATTGGTGTTTAAAATATTTAAACGGCTTTTGAAGTAAAATATCAGAAATAGGGTTTAAAAAATATTGAAGGTATTTATTAAAAACAAAATGGTTATAATGACAATAAAAAACTTTCTATAACGATGTTCTATCCATCTCCAATCCTCCTGACGTATAAATTGGGTCGGCCTATTAATTCTGCATCTCAAAAGGAGGCCGTTGATGGTGTTTTTCTATTAATAAAAACAAATTTAGTATTTTAAGCCGATTTTTCTAAGAATCGGAAAACTACAGAAACGGAAAAATTTACGGTCTTGTTTTACACTAAACACTCTCACTCTCTTTCAAAATGATGTTTTCCGATTAGTTTACATCCACAATTACTCAAAATTATACTTAGCATTTTGAGCTCATTTTAGGCCATAATCATTTTACGGTGTTGTCTTCTTGGCAAGAAGGCAAGCGCGTGAAGACTTCATTCCACTAGATACTCAATATGAAAAGGTGAATGAGTTGAAAACTATATTTCTGCGGACGCTTCATCGAGGCTCACAGCAAGCTATCGAGTATTTGGCGTTAACATCTAACTATTCTTTTCTATTAAAACTATTCATCTATATAAAGCAGCGCAAAATATCTAGGAAATTGCTATAACTGAGCGTAAACCTTAGAGTCGGCACCAATAAAAGTAGTCCATCCGATGGATAGATGACGCTGAACGATACCTAAACACACACGATCATCGTGTCTGGCGTGCTGTTGCGGGCAAATCCTTTCATAAAATATGGGAGCGCCATCGGAAGGAAGAAAATTGTAAAAAAGTCATTTGACTTTGGAACTTTTGATATAAATATTGCTGGCTAATTATATTATCGACCCCAGGAATCAACCATTTGATAATATTTATATCAAGCGCATACTACGGAGATTCTAGGAAAATCATTTAATTTCAGAACTTTTGATTTGTGTTGAACGAACATATTTTAATGCGAACGCTATAATATGGCGTTGGCCATTTGATTATTTTTACATCAAGCGCATTTTACAGATATTCGAGAAAAATCATTTGACTTTTGAATTATGAATTTTTGTTGAATAAATTTAGTCACCTTCATTGTTTGTTCTACAAGACAAAAATCGCCTAAATGTATACTCACACAACTTTTTGACAATCCATTTTGTTTACTCACACAACTTTTTGACAGGAACTTCACTTCCCAAGAGCCCAATTCTAAATTATGGAATAACACAAACAGATGTGAAAATCCTAATTTGTCCTCTTTACGTTCTGTATGGTGCGAGCCAACCTCTGAGAATGGTGTTATTTAGCATAGGGCATTATTTAGCATTATACTGTAAAACAAATGTACACTTGCATAAATTTTGTTAAATAAAATGAGTTATAAAAATGCGTTAAAAATTTCACACCCGCCAAAATCGATTTGTATTGAAGAAAATCCACAAAAAAATTAATTCAAGTAAATTAAAAAGAGCATCGGGCCAAATATTGAACCCATGAGGAACCCCATCTTCAACATTAACAATTTGAAACCTATATCAGCTAAATAAGAACGAAACCACTGTATAAATTATACCTCAAATGCTGCCATGACACAGTCTTTGTAATATGATACGTTATGATTAACCATATCAAAGGCTATTGTTAAATCCATAAAAATAGCCGAGACCTTTATCCAGCTTATAGATTGCATGTTTCGTTTTTTAAATATCCCCGCACACCACGTGTTCTGGAAGACTAACTGGAATATTTTTAAAGAAGAAAGAGTTATAATATTACTTAGAGAGCGGGCTAGAAATCCTTGAAAAATAATTCAGTTACTTGTAAATGAACTTTAAGGTTTCGAAAATTTTGTAGTTTTTTGTTCGACCAGGGTTTTTGACGAAACTGGATGTTTAACTGAAATAAAAATGTCTGATTATTTTTAAGTAAATGGATATTCCTGTTCATCTTCCTATGTTGCTTTAATGAATGATTGCTGTATGTAAATGGTTTGGCGAAACTCATAATTAACAACGATTCGGTTTACGTGGTGTTACTACACTCCCGAGCAACTGAATCGACTAGACCATCAAAAAGCATATTTTTTTAAAATGGCTGGATCGATTTTCGAAAAACAACCTTCTTTTGACAGCCTAGTATTTTATCTTTTCAAGGATACCTTTATCATTAAAATCCATACAGTAGTTTTCAAATTAAAGCAGTCTTAGCAAAATGCGATGTTTCGGTGAAAACAATTGGCGTGATGCAATCTCCTGTATAATGCCACGTTGACCGATATTTTTCGTCACTTATGAGTCAGACGTTGACCTGAACAAATCTCTACCAGTTTAATTCATTGTTTCCTTAAAATTAAAATCATGGATACCACTCCAGAAAAATCCGCACAAGTTGTTGCTTTATTGCAAGAAGGTTCGCAATCAAAAAGAACTCGCTTGTCAGCTTAACATGAGCCAATCTGCTGTCTCAAAAGTATTCAGAAGGTTTTAGGAAACTGGTACCTTCAATCGAAGACCACAAACCAGCCGGTTTCGGTGTACATCAGAGAGGGACGATCGATTTATCGTCCTAACTTCACTGCGAAATCGCCATCTCACGGGCGTCGATGTGCAGCAGGAGCTGAGACAAGTTCGAGATGTAGCTGTTAGTCAATGGACAGTAAGAAGACGCTTAAAGGAAGCCAACCTCACTCCAAGACGGCCCGCTAGAGGCCCAAAATTGACAACGAGCCACCGCAAACAGCGACTCGAATTTGCTCGCGAACACATCAATTGGAACATCGAGCAATGGACGTCCATTCTATTTGCTGACGAGTGCAGAATATGTCTCCATGGTAGTGATATGAGAGACCGGGTCTACCGGCGTCTAGGAGAGCGATTTTCACAGTGCTGTTTTGCTGAAACAGTCTCATACGGCGGCGGTTCGTGTATGGTGTGGGCTGGCATATCGTTTGAGGGAAAAACAGATCTTGTTTTAGTACCTGGTGGAGGCCGTGAAGGGGGTCTGACCGCTGATCTTGGATCATGTAGTGCCCTATGCAGGATATATAGGGGAAGATTTCATATTGATGCATGACAATGCCCGGTGTCACACAGCTCGAACCACTCGACAGTTTTTGGGTGAGGTCGGACTCGAGACGATGAGGTGGCCAGCACTCAGTCCAGACATGAATCCAATTGAGCATTTATGGGACGAACTAAAACGGAGGGTTCGAGCTAGAAATCCGGTAACATCTAACATCAGTGACCTGAAGATTGCGTTAGAGGAGGAGTGGGGTGCGATCCCCCAAGTATTTGTCAAAACCTTAATAAGGTCAATGGGGAACCGCATGCGAACCGTTGTAGACGCCAGGGGGGCCATACTTATTATTAACCAATAAAATTATTTTGTTTTGCTTGAGTTTTTTGTTGTAATTTAATTTTAAACACCCCCAATATTTTTTGCTTAATCATCAATTTTGGTTGCGTTTTCATTCAAAATTCATTACAAAAAAAAAGTACTAAACCAATTTTAATAAAAATAGTGTCATTTTAAAGCAAAAATATCAGGCTTTCAAAAAAATAATGTCTTATGAAAATCGGTTTGACCGTTCTAACAAATATCGCCCTTATGTGAGCGCTTAAGGTTTTAGTCGATTCAGTTGCTCGGGAGTGTAGATGAATAAGCGTATATTAACGTTTCACTTTATATTTACAATATACATAAGACTTGAATTAAATTTCTCAAACTGTCTGCTTTTTTTTTTGAACGGTACTAATAGAATTTAACAAATTTGTGTGCGTATATGGGTGGTAGTATGTTGCGCGCAATTTCTGCGTTTTACCATAAGAAGAATTATCGCGTATATAGATTTTTATGCGAAATAATAAAAATTCAATCAACTGTAATTGAACAACTTTTCTTTTATACATTATAATAAACGTGCAACACCTGATCTTTAGTCTACATATGATACATACTCACATACAATAAAGTGTTGTAGAGAAAAAGTAATTCCCTAAGAAATTTTATATTGAGACGATCATTACACATTTCTCCAAAAATAAATTTACCGCAGACGAAACGACTGTAAAGTCGCCAACTCCTACAGTATTACACTTGTGTAAACACATAAAATACATATACGGACCTCACAAAATGATTTAGCCTCCAAAAGGTTACAAAATACTGTGTGTGTTGTAAATATACATTTGTGCTAAGCCGATTATATGCGATGTTTGCGATCAAATTATATCGACAAAAAAAAACATCGATAAATTATTTTGTTAATGGTGTGTAATTTAGATATATTTCAAGATTTTTCTGATTGAATTTGATATTTTGTCCATATTTTATACACATTGACACAGGTAAACAAATCGATTATATACCATATTTATAGATTATCCATCAAACCGCAGCTAAATTAATATTTAATTTCAAAACCCGCAAACAAAAATCTAAATCCAATTATCCAACACTAATTTCTTTATTATAGTCAGCATGTAGTTATAGTAATTGCTTTTTATATTCATGTACTATATGTAAAAGAAATCATAATTAATCTTACTACACAAATATTAACAATCAAATCAAAATTAAAATATTTATATTTCCAACAACAACAAAAAAGTCAATTTCTAATTAAATTAATTATTTTTTTCTAATTGTTGTGATTTTTTGTTATGTGGTTTAGATTCATGAATGATTACAAGTTGAAAGTATGTATATTAATTAAGTGGATATGAAAAATATTTAGTTCGGTTTTCGGTGTAACCTTCACGCTATACATGTGAATAATTTAAAATATGCCAAGCGCACGTGGAATGTCAATCGTTTTGCAGCACAACACAATTAATAGCTTATTGTGGAAATCGAATAAAATGCTGTGTGCCTTACCTAAATTATGCTACTTTATGCTATTAACCACCAGACGGCAAAGGAAATGTCTCCTCGCGAGGATGCTTTTCGTTTTAGTAGTCCTTTTTATTGAGAGAGCTTGGATTATAATATTTATTACGAAAAAAATTAATTTCTGCCACACCGACCAAACGGCTCAGTGGTTAAAGCTGTGGCGTTTAGATCGGGAGGTACCGGGTTCGAATCCCGATAGGGGCGGGATACAAAAGGGATTTTTCATCATCTTATTACGATCGGTGATGACGATGAACACAACTATGACCCCCTGTTGAGAGTGCAGAATCTATTGGCCGACCCATCTTTCATGACAGCACTATAGGCTGGCATGAAGCAATGCAATGTGCAGGTGGTGTATACAAAAACGGGTCTATAGCCGTACGTCCTCGATTTGGCAACTACTTCGTAAAGTAGGATGGTAAAAGTTAACTGCGAAAGAGTTGGGAGGGCTTTTTGAGCCCCAGAAAAGATTGCATAGAATAAAACGAAAAAAAAAAAAAAAAATCTGCCACAAATTTGTAGCAGAATACAGATGATATAATGATTGTACGAATATCTTTAATTTTTGAATTGAAATACGTTTTTTTATGCAGACTTTCGTTTTTTGTCAATATTGATCCTAATGGAAAAGCGCTCTAATAATAAAACATATCGCCTCCATTTCTACTAACAGTCATATGTATACATTTCACATCGCCTCTTTCTTAGATTATGACCGTCTTTAGTTTGCTGTAGCAATGCTGAAATAATCTGTTTTCATTTTGGAATGAACTTCTCTAAGACGTTGAAAGTCTTACAATCTTCTTATATCGGTGTTATTTAATTTTATATCTTGTAGACAATTTTATGTACGAAATATTGAGAAATTCCAAAAGACATAAACTAACATTGTAAATTAACCAGCACGCGTCTCAAGTCAAAACGAAAAGTATTTTCACGAATTTCAAACAGTAAGCCTGGATATTTCCATCAAAGAATAGTAACTTACGGTTGACGGTCCAAAAGTCGCTATTTACTATATTGAAAAGCCAGACACAGTTTACTTTATTGATGCTATGCCATCTATGAAATCTGGCATGAACTAGTTAACACTTTATAGAAATCAATAATTTAGTCGAAAGAAACGACAAAAGGCACACAGCGAAATAGGATACAATTTTGTTGTTGTTACAAGAAACATAACGCTATCGAAAACGAATCAAAAGTGACTAGCAACATGTCACCCTTGACTTTCCTTTTTATGACATGTGACTTTGCGAATTTAAAATAAATGACACCGATTGTTATGGCTACTTGAATAAATTAACCAGGCACCTACTGCCCTTTTTATTTTACACCCGATACAGCTCAGAGTTTAAACTTACGACATTTGAATCTGAACGTACTGCGGACCCGAATTTCGCTGATACCATTGACAGAATAGAGATTAGCTAATCGTGCTAAGCTATACCTAGTCTGCGCCACGATTTTGCGGTATCGGTACTAATACAAATGTCATCAATCTTGATTGAGCTGTTTTTTTTTTTTTTTTTCATTAAATAAAAATAAAAGCAACATAAACATTAAAATAATCAATTATAATTTAAATGCTTTAATTATTAATGAAAATTTTCAAACTTTTTGTTTATTAATTTGTGGTAATTGATGATACTTTTAAAATGTCAGTGTTAGTTCCTTCTTTTATTGATTGATTGGTTGAAGTGTTCGACCAAGCTTTAAGCAAGACCTCCCGGAGTTTTAATGGCTTGGCCTCACCGAACACCTTGTTACATACAACATAAAGAGGATTTCGATAGGTTTAGTTAGTATGAAAGAAATTAATTCGGTTACAGACACCTATAAATAATTATAGCCAATAGTTAGTAACACAATGACGACACAGTTCTAATCTACTTTTATGTTTATTATAATTAAAATTCCACTGCACTCTAAAATAACATTTATTAGTTTGCTGCATCAGATTCCTGGACTATTCTGAAAATCATAATCATAATTAATAAATATATAATTAATAAGTATATATAAATATGTATATATAATAATCATAAATTAATTTGAAATTTACTTAAAGCTAATAAATATAGTCGAAGCCAACTGTTCATTCACACGATTTCCTCCAAACTGGTCCCTGTCGCTACTTATAGCTATAATTTTGTTCAAGTTATAATACATTTAATACATATAGAGTTTCAGCGAAAACCGCCACTAAGATTCTAGGATTTTGATCTGTAATGGGCGCTGTCCTGTAATGAATTATAATTAATGTTATCACAATAGTGTAATTAAAATTATGTATAAGGCGCTAATATACCCTGTTACTAGATATAACTTAAAATTAAAGACCTAAAATTAAAAATACAAATTTACCCCAGACCGTAGACTAAACAGCCGTTTGCTACAGATCCGGAAAAAGAAAATTAATAACCTTGAAGATCATTATTAATAAAATATTATAATCTAATTTAAAGATGATTCAGTAACGTTACATCAACCCGCAGAGTGCATTACCAATTTAGTGAAGTACTGTATGTAAAGACGTTTACGAGTACGGGCCAAGCAGAAACTTCACCGGCATCTCTAAAAATAACCTAAATATGGTCCGTTCTTACCAAAAACTTTACTACTTACTTAACTATCAGGACCCAACCTATAAGTTTGTTAGTGACCTGAATGATAAACAAGTTAACACACAACGATATCCTATCCCCGCTACATTAAGCAGAGTGCTTGAAGCTTCCGGGTGCTGAGCGAGGAATTATACGAACTTTTGAAAACCAAATCATAATTAATCAATAATATCCAACTGCTACAATAAAACTTAAACTAAATAAATAAATATTCAACTCTCCTTATCCAGTAAATCTGTCTACAAAATTTCTCCGGAGAACTCAACTTAAAATAATAAAATTAATTTATTTGTTTAATTATGAAACTTTGAGAAAAAACACAACATTTCACTCTTATGATTTTGGGTCAGGATTATCTGTCATTGGACGTGTTTCCAATCATAATAAGCCGAATTGAGGTCCCAAATTCTGATATATTTCGTTGTGTCTTCTTATATATGTAGATTATTTATTCCGTTTTCTTCCGCCTTCCGATTATGATTCATCTCGATTATCCTTTAGTATTCCGCTTTAATAACCGTTCGACTTTCCCCCTTTAACGTATTCCTCAACAATCTCCCGATAAATTTTAGATGTTTTGCTGTCTTTTTTTTATACAAAATCATAATTTAAAGATTAAGGAAAATTTAAGATAAAAACAAACAAACTTTTTATAAAATTCTCAGATTTAACGTTAAGATAAAACTTCCAATTAAATTTCATCAGACAACATTGAAACACACACCCAAAATTGATTTTCCAGAATTCTATTGCATCTTTCTACCAAACGCCGATAAAGCAGTTATAATTGCCAAAATACGAAACTACTTAAAATACACACGAATTTTGTTAAACTATTAAGGCTGTATGGTACTCATTTTACCAAAATAAGGGTATCGCAAAAATCAATTTGTGGCTACAAATATTTATCAATTCACAATTTTTTTTTTTATTGATAAAGCTTAAGGTATTTTTGAGGGATTAATACAGGATTATTTCAAAATTATTTATAGTTTATCCGTAATAAAAATTCAAAGTTGACGAAATTTTGGATAATGATGCTTAGGTTAGGTTAGGTTTGGGTGGCGGTCCACCAGGACCAGGCATAGACACAAAAAGTTCCGTAGCCATACCACAAATTAAAAATTTTTCCTCCAACTCATTGAAACCACTTTGAGCTTGCTATGAAGCGCTGGATACTCCTGACGTCCTTCTCGCTGAGCTCCGCCAGGTCGTTGAAAAGGTGTGCCCCTAGAAAATTCAGTCTGTTTTGTGCCAGACGAGGACAGGTGCAAAGAAGATGAAGTACTGTCTCTTCCTCCTCTTCGTCTTCGCAACTACGACAGTAGTCATGTGAGAAGAAACCAAGTCTACTTGCATGTCTGCCTATGAGACAGTGCCCCGTAATCACTCCAACAACCACACTGATCTGACTCCGCTGAAGTGAGATCAGCTGTTTGGATCTCGCCAAGTTCAACTTTGGCCAGATTTGCCGAGTTATTACGCATGAGGTACTATTTGACCATCTGTCATTCGTCAACTTACTGGCTTCCTCCTGAAGCAGCAGTTTACATACCGCAAGAGGAATTTCAATATCCTTTTTGCTGTTTGAAATGTGGTCCGTTGTACCACGTCGAGCCAGTTCATCGGCTTTCATGTTCCCCGTACTAACGAAATGATGCTTACGGAAAATTCAATTTTCTTAAGTTTTTCTCGCTAAACCATGTATATCTTTTATATTGACCTATGCAGAAAGATATTTTTGAGGGATTAATTCACGATTATAAAGATTAATAATAAAATAAGAAAGATATAATCAAAATACTAAGAATATCGATATATTTATCGATACAAAAAAATTCAGTATCGATAAATAAATTTTTTTTTGTCAAAAATGGGTATGACCTCGGCTAATTTTTGATTTCTTTTTACTCTACGAGATGGCTAATCCCAAAAAATGGTGAATGTCCAGGATCTTATCGTTTTATAATAAATTATACATTTTAACATACTGAGTTGCCATAGAAACAACGAAAATGAATAACCGAAATAGTTTATAATTTTATTCTGGAAAAAAGGGAAATAAGACAAGTCGACATACAGTTATATTTATTTTACATCAAAATAAAACAAAAATACAAATAGTACATTGTGTCATTAGGATTAAAAGTGATACTTTGTTTGACGAGCAATTATATTTGCATGCGAGGCGAAGCGCAGCGTAGCCGAGCAAAAGCAAAGATTGCGAGTCAAACAAAGTCACTTTTAATCCGAATAACACATACTATTTTTTCTCCAACGAAGAGATCATGTCGTGTCGGTTGTATATTACTAATTATACGAGTAAGTACAAATTATGTAATTAAAACTTAAAAATTGAAACTAATTTTGTTAAAATATTTTTTGAAACTAAGCAGACCATGACTTTTGTTTGGTTGGAATATTGCATTGTATTTGACGCGTACAATAGTCAAACCAAACAAAAGTCATGATCTCCTTAGTTTCACAAAATATTTCAACAAAATTAGTTTCAATTTTTACTTACTCGTATAATTAGTAATATACAACCGACACGACATGAACTCTTCGTTGGAGAAAAAATAGTCTGTGTTATTCGGATTAAAAGTGACTTTGTTTGACTCGCAATTTTTGCTTTTGCTCGGCTACGCATACTATTTTTCTCCTAGTATTAAAAGTACATACTTTTACACCTAGGATTAAAAGTGTAGCTTAGCAACACACACATTTTTAAAATAGTAAGAAAAAGGTCAACTTTAATACCCAAAAACAGTATTAAAACTAGAGGCTTTTAAGACGTTGGGAGAAAAACGATATTTTTCTTTAGTATAGACACAGTTTAGACGCATTTTTGGACATTTAAATATCGATACCAAAACAGAAATTTTTTTTGAGTACCATACAGCCTTAAGCAATCAACGTAGTTTTTTAGTAAAATACGAATTTACCACGGTACATTTAATTAATTGCTGCCGAAAAAAATTAATTTAAAACACAAAAGTATAATTGATTGTCGATAAGGCAGTTAGAATACTTGCTGTGAGACACAATACAAATGGCCTTGAAATGTTTTCATCGCGAAATTTTTAATTGTTTTGATTAAATTACATAACTATGGAAATCGATGATTAAAATCACAGACACTAGAAAATTTCCATTTGCATCTTGTGAAAACACAACAAATGCTTAAGAATTTTGGAACAAGACAATTTTAAAACTGGCGATTGGAAATTTAGGTATTTCATGATTTTAAAAGTTATTTAATTCACTTTGAAATTTCAAACGTCATACATTTTTTAGAATTCGCTAAAAAAAATTCAATATATCAAAAATTATAATGCTTTGAATTAAATTTCAAATTTTCAATACAAAATTGGTTGATTAGCTAAGTCGAAAATTGATAAATATCTGATCCTTCTAGAGTATAGATCCATAATCATATACGTCATCATTGTGTAGAAGCTGTTTTAGTGGTATAACTTTCCACTGTTCTTCAT
The DNA here is from genome assembly GCA_963556165.1 of Tipula helvola. NCBI lineage: Eukaryota > Metazoa > Arthropoda > Insecta > Diptera > Tipulidae > Tipula > Tipula helvola. Next base: position 105,830,787 of record OY744482.1, read on the forward strand.
ACGAATCCATAGTAAAAATGATACTAATGTCCTTGAGCTTTATGTTTATTCTAAAGGATATTTGAAGGTCAAGGTGTTTTTTTTAAATAAAAACCCCTATTTTTGACGCAGGATTCAAAAAAGAGCTGGGCATTTTAGGTTTCAAATGATATCTGAAAATTTGTCATTGTGATCTTGAGAAGGTCAAATCAAGGTTAAATGTTTAAAAAGCACTCGGAAGCTGTTGATTCGAATTTAAGGAGTTTCCTGAGCATAATAAACATTTAAATATCCTAACAGGTAGGTAGGATTCTAAAGTGTAAAGTCAATTGTCAAAGTGTTATTTTAAACAAACTGTCCTATTTTCACAAGATCAATTTGCACGTTTCAAATAATATTACCAAGTTTATAATAGTGACCTTGGGAAGGTAAAATCAAGGTTAAATGTTTAAAAAGTATTCTGATGCTATTCATTTGTATTTACGAACATTTTATGCATGATAAGTGTTTGGTGGCACTTCGAATAGTAGAGAAGCTGCAAAAAGTTCGAAGATTATTTAAATGTGAAAAATGCCGTATTCTAAAATTCGCTATTTAAAATTTATTATTTGCTCTTCAAGAATCATTATCACATGAAAAATATGGATATTTTTCTAAATACATAATTTGATTATCTATACCTTGAGATGCTCTATTTTAGACAGTAATGCTAACTGTTTTTAAATAGAAAAGATTTCCGATTTCGAAAACTAATGTATTTTTTGAACCGTAAAATGAAATTCTCTGAGGATGTAAACAGCATTTTAAAAAAATGGAAAAGGTTCGGTCCAGAACTTAACAGTTTTGTTCTTATACATATATCAATAAACCAGATACCAATTAAAACATTATAATTTATTTGATTATTTATTCATCGTACATGCGTTATTTTTCAACAAAATCGTAGCCAAATTTCATCACAAATGATCAGAACTTCCATAGTTCAGAACATCTTATAATTATCGTTCAAAGTCATAATCAGTTAAAAAATATCCAAGTTACATCCTTATTGGCTATATTCCAGAACTTCATCAAAATTCAGATGAAAATCACATTTCATCGCACACGTCGAAATTTTGATCACACATATCGTATTTCATCTAAATCGGTTAAGAATTATCCAAGTTCCGTTCTAAATTCATGCGAGAGAATTTTACGTTGAATTTTATCTATATCGGTTAAGAATTAACCAAGTTATATCCTAATTGGCCATATGCCTTACATCATCTTATTTCATTTTAGAATCCCTTTTTCATCGAAAACGCCAGTTGCTTACCTTGTGCCATTTTGGAACGTGTCATTTCAACTGTAAAATGACTGCGATGATTTTGTTGCTAGATAATTTATATTCTTAATTTTTTTCGAATATAGCTACCATTTATGAAAAAGTTTCATCAATACATCTGTTATTTTCCACGCATTTTTAACAAAAACCTTCGTTTAACCGAACGCCCTAAAAGGAGTAACGTTCAAATAAATAGGGTTCTTTCCCTTGGAGTGCTTGGCTAGACGTTTAATGTTAAAGTTAAGTTGATATATCCATCTGTGGCTGCGTCCACGAAACCAACAGACATTAACTACCAATGTATCCATCCAAGCTACTATCATTCAATAAATTATGTCAGAAATCGACATATCGTCCCTACCATCGCAAACCATCGAATGTGAATAAAAATTAATTTGTCATATTTGTTCCTTAGCTCTAGAATTGGCCATGATTCAGTGCCACGTCGATTGTTTTAGGTTTAATAGAATCATAGATATTGGTTTTGGCAAAGTTTCAAATATTATGCACATTTATTCAATATATCGAATATTTTTTACCGTCTTGGGGCCCTATTCTCGAATCCCACTTCCATTTTCCACATGTGGACATCTGTCAAAATTCATTAAAATAAATGCAATCATGGAATTTTTTTGGTACTAAGGGAATATTTCCGAATGAGTATAAGCAGGTGAAAAAAATTCTACATATAAGGTATTTGGTTGCATGGGTAATATAAATAAATTTATGAATTTTGACAAATGTTCACATGTGGAAAATGGATGTGAAATTCGAGAATAGGACCCCTGAAAAGAAAATTTTTGCATTCGATAGTTTGCGATGGTATAGCGACGAATATCAGAATTGGAGGTATCATGTCAAAATGTGTTATGTCAGAATTTAAATTTTTTTTCCAGAAAGAGATATTTCATATCAGGGTTTGATAAATCATATCAGAATTCGATATGCCATGTCAGAATTTGAATCTTTGGTGTCAAAATTCGATATCTCATGTCAGAATTCCATACTTCTTGTTAGAATTAGATATACAATATTAGAATTTACATTTATGATGTCAGAATTCTATATATCGTGCCAGAGTTCGATATGTGATGCCAGGAATCGATAGCTCACATATTCGAGATATTATGCCAGAATCCGATAAATTACGTTAGAATTTGTTACTTTATGTCAGAATTCGATACGTCATGTCAGAATTTGAATATCAGATCAAGATCACATCAGAGCATATCAATCCAGAATTCGATATTTCGTGCGAGAGTTTGTATTTATAATGCCAGAATTGATATATCACGCATGATTTTGATACGTCATGTCAGAATTTAAATGTCTTTAGTCGGAATATACATACATATATGTATTATATCGTCGGTTTGCGAGAAAAGTAACATAACTAAAAACATTATATGTTTGGGGAAATCGATTTGAATTTTTCTTTTGGTATAAAATAGTTGAATTCATCAAATTCAACGTCACATCTATTGAAAACTATGGGTAGTTTAGAAGTGACACTATGCCAGATGAAAGATTGTTACATTTAAGGGATTTTTTTCCTATTATCTCAAAATTGGCCATTTTTGAGATATGTCACTATTCTCGCAAACCGACGATATATGTCAATCATGGCATAGTTCAATATATCAAGTTAGGATTTGAATTTAAGATGTTCTGAGATCGATATATCGTGTCAGAATCCGAAATATCATGCTAAAACTTGGTAAATCATATCAAAATTTGATATATCATCTCAGAATGTGAATTTATGATGTAGTTGTAGTTCGGTATCATGTCAAAATTTGACATACCTAGCCAAAACTCAATTAATAATTTTAGAATTCGATATGCTATCACAATTCGTATTTATATATAAAGTCAGAATTCGATATCCCAAGCCAGAATTCGATTTGTCCTTTCAAAATTAGAGTTAATTCTGTCTTAATTCGATATGTATGAAGTCAGAATTCGAATTTTTGGTGACGGAATTCTATATATCAGAATTCTACGTAAGACGTTAAATTTGTATATGACATGTCAGAAAATGAATTTATAATGTCAGAATTGTATATCTTATGTGAAAATTAGATAAATGATGACAGAATTTGGTATGTCAAGCCAGAATTTGAGTTATTTATGTCTTGATTCAGTACATCAGATTTCGTGATGTCATTCCAGAATTCGAAAGGTCTTTTGTCACAATTTGATAAATCTATCATGAAGCCTTCAGAATTCCGTATATCATCTCAAAATTCGTTACGTTATGTCAGAATTTGAGATGGTATATCAGAATTTCAATTTCGCACATTTAAATTCTACATAATGACATAAGAAGCCGATATCTCAAGTCAAATTTTATATGTCACGTTGATATTTTAACTTTTTACGTATTCGACATAATCGGTCAAAATTCGACATGTCTTGTCAGAATCAAAAGATCTTATTAAAATTTAAAAAATTACCTCATGACTTCAGAATTCGATATTTATTATCTTAAAATTCGAGATGTCATATTAGAATTGGATATATCATCCTCGAATTCAACACAATTTATTGAATTATGTTGCGTACTTTTAGCGTTATTCAGAAACAACAATGTGGAGGTAGTAAGTTCTGTATCCTTTGGGCTGCTTCATTGTCATGAGTCTTCTTGCCTCTCACCGTTGCTATAATTATATCTATTACCCACGGAGTAACTGTTCGAAGTTGGCTCCGTTTGCTTCAAGGCACAAATTTAAACGTCATTTAAACGTTCACACTGTTTTAAGCGTCGTTTCTATAGGAATGGCCCCACAAACTCTACGAATTCGTTCCATCATCTATTCCCCAAAAAAAAAAAAAAAACTAGTGATGTGAGATCTGATGAACCTCCTTGGCCACGCCACTGCATCTACTCGTCCAATCCATCTATCATTGTAACGGTCATTCAGAAAAGCACATACATTGGTGTAAGTAACATTTTATTCAAAAAAGTAAAGGCCAATTAAGCAACCATTTGCAATTCCACACCATACTTTAAGACTCCATTGATTTTGATGACTTAAAGATCTGTAAAAGTGAGGAAATTCAACAATACACATTTCAGTATGATTTGGCCTTAAAACTTGCGTTATACCAATTTCCCTTCCAAGCTGGCGGGTACTAGTACGAAGGTCGAGATGAATAACTGTTTGGACAGTTACAAGCCGCGCATCATTTTCGTTAAATTCATAGTGTTGGCTTTTGATTTGAGCTTTCTATTTTCGTGTTGTTAGAATTCCTGCTGTCTGGAAAGCATTCAGCATATAGCCTTGACGCAGCATGGTAATTATTATGACATTCCCGAAAGACTTTTCAGGGTTTTCCGTTTACAAAATTATCTTAACTTTTATATGACTATGAAAATTGATTTAAAAAAAGTCAAGGTCATTAACACTTTTGCATTTTACCTACCTGTTAAATATATGCACTTCAAACGTTTATTATGGCCGGAAAACCTTTCACATCAGAAGCTGTTGATTCAACAGCTTCTGAGTGCGTTTTGAATAGTTCACTTTGATTTGATCTTCTCAAGGTCACAGTATCGAACTTTCAAATATCATTTCGAACGAAAAATGCCCACTCTTTTCCAACCCGGTATCAAATATAGGGGTTTCGATTTAAAAAAATTATATTGACCTTGAAAATTAACCTGAAGGTCAAGGACATTAGTAGAGATAAATGACCCCCAGTGTTCTTGACAATTTTTATCTATACAATATGTTTGCAGCTAGCATATTTTAGCAGATATTTTGATCCGTCGGTTAAAATGGATCACCCTGTACATAAAAAAATATCGCAAAGACAACAATAATAAATACAGTACTTATCTTTTAGCCAGTAAGCAATAAGGCTTTTAATCATTAAATAAACGCATTAATAAATCTGATTTAAAACAACTCGTGTTCACTAGTAAGATCCCCATTCGTGGTAATCTTTCTAATAAATCGCTGATAACAACAAGTGATTATAAAATTTAGTAATAAATAGTTTAATAGAAGTTAATTGTTTTGTTTAATACTGATTGCGTAAAAAAATGCAATGGAAAACATTATTTACAATTAAATGCAAAACTAGTTTGCACACCCTCTTTTTAACAAAAATACAAATTCCAGTCAGTTTGAGTGAGGACATATTCAATTGTAATTCGTGTCTTTTATACCGAGTAACAAGCCGCCATATTCATAAAAATAAATTGAAGTAAAATATTTATTTAAATGCCTATATTTGTATCTTTATTATTTATGTATTATTGAGTTCCTTCCTACTTGGCCATATTCCAGAATTTCTTCTAAATAACATTTCAGATATCCATATATCGAATTTCAGTAGGATCGGTTGAGAGATAAGCAAATTACTTATTCATTTCAGAACTTGGCGCCCAAATTAATCAAAATAATTTCGGTAGTACCAATTGGTTTACGATAAATTGCTTTACAATTTAAATTGTTTTACGATAAATTGATTACGATATTAAACATATCGTAACCGATTATTTCGTTGCACACCCAATTTTGATAGCAATTCGCCCGCAGTTGTTCTACAATTGTTTAATGTCCATTTCACCATGGCCGATTCCCTGGATCCTAGATTAGACCTCAATATCGCTTGAAAATATTTTATTTAAACTGATACCAAGTAGTTAAGTAGTACATAACAAATAGATATGAAAATAAATCCATAAATAGAAAAACTTTAAGAAAATTGACGAATTACAAGAAAAGAGGTCGGATGGATACATCTTGTTTAACTCAATATTGCGGCGCCTCCACTATTTTTATTACAAAAACTTTTATTTTGTCCATAAAAACATCATTCACTAGATTTTATATTGAGCTTTTTTGCCTAAATTATATGAAGAAAATAAATAAAACAGAAAATTATGTAGATTAAATAATATCCAAGCTTTATGTACGCACATAAATAAACCCGCACAACAAAAACCGGATACATAAGTAATTTAAATTGAACTTGCCAAATAGTTTTTTTTTTATAGCTAGTTACTGTTGTTTTGCATTCAATTAAACTATTTTTAGTTGACGTATTCTATATTGTGTACTCGTATATGTGTTTATTTCTAACTTTAATTAACGACGACATTAGAAACGCATACAAAATATAATAAAAAACTATATTTCGACGTTGTTCTTTTGACTCATCATAATTCGCCGAATTCGCAGAATATCAAAAAAATAACAGCAATTCCATTTGCATTCGGTTTAGCCAGGGTAACATAATGTTTGTATTGACTAACATCTTGATATATTTTGTATGCGTCAAATTTTATTTTGTATAACATTTTCCATGTTATGGTCGATTGTAATTGGTTGACGTTAACCATTTTATTTTTGTATTGGTATTTCCTGCATGCATCATAAAAAGCTTTTTCTGTAACAATATGCAAATGATGAGAAATTCAAAATGTTTTGCACAATATACAAAGAGATTATGACTTGAACTTCTTTCTTTGTATATTATGGTGTATAGCGCAATTAGAAAGTATTTTTAATTACCAACGGATGTACTTTTCAAATATATAGATTGCCATTGTCTGTTGCATTTTATGAGCGACACACTTAAATTATACTCCTATTAATTATTATTATCAGTAAACAAATAAATTATCACATTAGGTCTAACGACTATCTAATGGCAATTCCGATTCCGCACACATGTACCAAAAGTGCCTAATTCCAATGCGTTACTTGGAAAAAAAAAATGTGTGCCACCTTTTGAAATGTGACAAATTAGCACTGGTATGTGAATAGATCCACACATACACACAAACGCACTGCTATATCAATAAATGTATGAGCGATGCGGTGCGCGTGGTTTTTAGCATTCATTCGCCACATGATGCAATTATCGAAATAATTTGTTATGTATAAAGTTTAGAAATGGTACGCAAATAAAGTACAACAAATTTAATTCTAATGCATACATCTGTGTATGTGTAATGTGTATCTATATATAGTATACTTATTATTTCAATTGTGCGCACTCATAAATTGTACTCGTTCGGTCATACTCGCATACATCGATTAGAATATTGAGAACATTAGAAAATGTTAGATTTTTTTTTATTTTTTTATATTGCAAATGTATATAAGTATATTTGGCATTGAAAAATTATGAACGTTTGCAATCCAACACACTAAGTATATCTAAGCGACGACGCGGCGAGAGAGAATTTCGTTAGAATAATTTCAACAGTGCGTAATCATCAAGTGTTACAAACGAACAAAACATACAATTTATTATTGGTATCTCCGCTCGCTGCGTTTCTTTTAAGTGTGTTGGCTTTATGTATATACGAATGTACAATAATATTAGCTTTCGACGGCCAATGTGTGTGCGTCTAAATAAGAACTTTACAATAAATGTATTCTACAGAATATTTATTTTAGTATTTGATTGAGGTTTTTATTGGTTTGTTTTGTCAATTCTAAATTTTGTTTTTCTAAAATTTGCGTTTCGCTTGCATTCAAGGTCAAAATATGGACGCGAAAATCGTACACATAGTAAAGTAAATTGGATTGTTGTTTGATTGCGAGAATGCGGTTTTAAAATTTTAGTTTTTCTGATTAACACAATATTATGATCGGAACAATTATCAGAAGAATTTTTAGTTGGCCAGCAGTTTTGGTTCTCAATTTTTTTAAATTTGAAAATTTAATATTTTTTAATGTTAACCCGCCATCACGTTAATTCACCTAGCTTAAGGATTATAAGCCATTCTTTCCCTAAAGTGTTTTCATCAATCTTAAAGTTAATTGCTCGAACTAAGATACAGTTTGTACTGTGTCCCACTGTTGTCGATTTTTTCGACTAAAGTTCTTACTAAAATATATTTCGCCACATTATGCTATTAACCATCACACGGGTAATGAAGGTCGCCTCGCGAGAATACTTTTCGTATTAGATTCATTTGTTTCCTCCCGATCTAAAGGAAACAGTGTTAAATGTGCGAAACGATAATAATCACTGAAAACTAATTAACAAAAATAAAACATAGATATACAATTTTTATTTATTCACTTGATGTGATTGACAGCTTGATCGAAAACATAGTATGGCAAAAAATCATACAATACCGAAATTTCATATAATGTAATACCACAGATAAGAATAGACAGATGGCGATCTTGTATGGGCCATATTTACATTCTAAATTTCAATACCAAATTCCAATCTAATCCTTTTAGAGCAGGACGTATATATTACAAAATAAAATTTGGTTTATGTTTGCTTTGATATAATCAAAATAGCCATACGTAAAAAAAGATAAAAAGAGACAGAAATGTACGTCCTGCTCTAAAAGGATTGGATTGGAATTTGGTATTGAAATTTTGGAATGTAAATATAGCCCATACAAGATCCACATCTATCTATACTTATCTGTGGTAATACAATAAACATTTTTAAACTTAGTATTAATTATCATAAGATTTTATGTTCAATACAGGGCGTATCATAAAATGTTGTCGATGACATGTTGTGCGTCCACATGTTGTCCATCCTTATCATCAATGGGTAAGGGTGCGAGTTTATGAACAACCCTTTTGAGTGATTCAGAGTTGGTTTTCACTGTGACTACTCTAACATTGCCATTTTTCCCTGGGTGCAATTCGACAATACGACCGTAAATCCATTTCTGTTTGTGAACTAAATATTCTTAATGGCAGAATTTTTTCAAAGAATTCGGCTGATCTCTCAACCGTTCTGATCACTTTCGAATCGTGTAAAGCTTACACTAGACTGATTGTTGCCTCAGTTTATCTTCCACTTGATTCTTCTTATCCTTACCCGTCGGAGGAACTTACAGGACTCTTAAAGGAGTACGGATAAAAATATTCCCCTCTTAATTGGTTGTGATGCCAACGCGCATCATACTCTTTGGGGTAGCACTAATATAATTAACAAGGGCTTTGCTCTGCTCATCTGAGCTAGAAATACTCAATAAAGGCTGTGAGCCAACTTTTGCCAATTCTACGCGAAAGGAAGTTATTGATATAAGTCTTTGTTCGTTGCCTATTGTTGATTTAGTTTTAAATTGGAGGATGACTAATGATATTCTCACGTCTGACCATAGGTGTATCTCTTTTAACATCAACATTAAAAGATCACCTCTTAAACCATATCGTAATCGTAAATTAACCAATTGGGATATATTCTCTCTCGAACTTATTTCTCTAATTCATCCTGCTATGGATATTCTCTCGGTTGAGGACATTGAGTTACAAGCCTACAAGCTGATAAAAGCATGCTCGATAGCTTTTCAAAATTCATGTCTACTTATTACCAAACAAAAGATTGGGAATGGACCCTTCTGGAGATCTGCTCTTAAAAAACAAAGGAAATTTACTAGGAAACTTAAGAATAAAGCATAAAATACTAATCTTAAATGCGACTGGGATAGTTTCGTAATAGTTAGCTCAAAAAAAGTATAAAAAAACTTAAGATCCGCTCACAGAACCGCATGAACAAACTTCTGTGAGGAAATGAATAGTCTCTCTGCGGTCGCTAGACCAAATAGAGCGTTGCCTAAAAATGACACCTGTAGACATTATGCTCTTCGTCTATCGAATGGCAAGTTTACTTCTGCGAAGAAAGAAGCAAACGAGTTCCTTCTTTCTGTTCATTTTCCGGAGTGTGCCATCGTTTACTCTGATTTTGCTCACTCTCTAAGCAATAGGAATTGCAATGAAGCTCCTGGCTAGGATTTAGCGGTTATGATAGTTACGTCCGAAGTTCTGCGTTGGAGTATTTTCTCCTTTAAACCATACAAATCAGGTGGTCCTGATGGGATTTTTCCGGCTGTATTACAGCATGGTTTTCCTATTATTAGGGGCCACCTGCTCCACCTTTTAAAAGCGTGCGTTGCTTTTAGCATTGTTCCTCAGGTTTGGTGCAAGAGCAACGTTGTTTTTTACCGAAGGCTGGCAAATCAGATTACACTGATCCCAAAGCATTTCGGCCTATCAGTTTGTGCTCAACATTTCTTAAAACGTTAGAAAGGATTGTCGACAGATTTATTAGAGATAAATATTTATCTAATTTCCCACTCAGTAACATGCAACATGCTTATAGGGTAGGTAAGTCCTGTGAAACTGCTCTACATGAACTTGTCACTAGGATCGAGAGATCCCTCAATAATAAAGAGTTTCTTGTAGGTACTTTCTTGGACATTGCGGGAGCCTTTGACAGTATATCGTTCTCGTCGATTATTAACGCCTGTACCAATTTCGGTATTGATCCCACCATTGTAAAATGGATTGATTGTATGGTCAAATCTCGCATCGTTGAGGTTGGCGTGGATAATGCTTCAATTTCCGCCAAATTTGCCAAAGTTTGTCCTCGGGGAGGTGTGCTCTCACCTCTGTTATGTGAATGTGTTATCCGACTTAACGCAGAAGCCTTACGTATTGTGGAGTCGTGGTGTGGTGGAAAGTATCTACACGTGAATCCTTTTAAAACTGATATGGTTATATTTACCAGGAATCGAAATATTAGTGGACTAACTGTGCCTTTAATTTTCGGGAGGCCGATTAACAGATCTGACCACGTTTGGCAGTGTAGACGAGCCTTTAGGAAAACCTGGGGTCTAACTCCCAAAATGATGTCTTTCATCTATAAATCATTGGTTCTACCAATGTTAGCTTATGCTTCCATGGTATGGTGGCCAGTGGTTAAGTTAAAGGCTTCAATCATTAAACTTAATGGTTCATTCTTAGCACAGCATGTTCTGCTGCGTTTCGGCTAAGGAGCATAGGAATGTGGAACACTTTCCGTTCAGTCGTGGGCCATAGAACAATTTTAATTGATTTCGCATCATTAGTACCAGAAATTGATATGGTTAATGATAGACTGATATCTGAATTCAATTTCTCTAATTTATATTCAGTGGTGCGACCTTCGAGAGATCAGTGGAAATCTCTGGATTTTCTTTAGAACTTGTATGAGTCGATAGTCTTCTTTTCTTATGGCTCTCGCTCTGATAATAGTTCTGTGGAGTTTACTGCCCTACGTTTGATTTACATTTTTCAGGCTGTCTGGTCTGGTACTGCACAATTGCTTTAATGCTCTGAGAAATTGAGGCATTGAATCTCGCTGTTACAAATAAAAATTTTGTTTTCTATACAGATAGCTTATATGTACTGGATTATTTGGATAATCCCTTGACTCTGTCAAAATTTGTTAAGGACTGTCAACATTTTTTACATACTCTCTGTTCTAGACTCTAGCAATAGAGTGACGATTATGTGGGTTCCTGCCCATTGTGGCACTGGGGGCAATGATGTCGTTGATTCTCTAGCGAAAGCTGGGCTGGGTTTAAATTCATCGGTCCCGAACCAGTTGCTTCCTTACCATTTAGTTATGTTAAGAAGGCGATCAAAAACTGCGCTGTAAGTGAACTAAAACAGCAATGGCTTACTACTTGTAGCTGCCGCATTGCAAAATTTTTTATTAGTGGATCTAATTTGAGGGCCACTAGGTTTGCTTTATCACTCAGTAAGAAACAGTTGAGAGTTTTAATCGCGATTCTTACTGAGCACGGCCATTTTAAGGTACACCTTCAGCGCATTGGGCTATCTCTTGACGCTGTATGCGAGGATTGTCTTGAAGACGATGATGATTGCATTCACTTCGTGTGCAGTTGTCCGGCTTTCAACAGAGTTAGGTTGCAATTTTATGACTCTAGATCCATTGCTGATAATCAGCTGTTTTCCTCGCCTTTACCTAAACTACTTCAGTTTATTAAGGCTGCAGCACGCGTTCACGAGTTAGGATAGAATCACTGGTCAGCAACATGGGCCCATCGTGGCATTGAGTGCGGAACCTCGGATGGTTCCAACCAATTTTAATAATAATAATAATTCTGACACCAACACATTTAGATCGAGTTTGTAGTTGGGACATATATTCCTTTGACCAGCGTTCCCAATCAAGGCGATTAACGATTTAACGTCGATAGGTCAATCTCAATCGGCGTGATGAGTGGCTTGCCAATTAGCAGATGTCCAACTGTTCGAACTCGCAAATGAAAGAGATCAGCTGGCATTGGAGTCAAAGGCCTCGAATTTAGAACTGCTTCAACTTGCACCAAATTGGTAGTCAATTCCTCATTCGTAAGTGTGGAACTATCGAGAGTGCGACTCCGACATGTGGAGAGCGGGGTGGAATGTGCACAAACCGAATGATGTCTTCAGAACATGTGCGAATAATATGATCCCTATAGTTTCATGATCAAAAAACCTCTTGCGAACTTCTTCAAGTTTTCGACGACCTCCAACAAAATTTGTGCCATTGTCACAAATTAAAGTATGACAAAGGATACGGCGACCAACAGACCTCTTCAGAGCGGCGATAAGTTATGTCGGTCACGAGCTCCATATGTGGACGTTCTTTGTAGCGAGACATACTATACAAATGGCGATATATGCTTTTGTTGGGCGATGACCTCGGTGTTTATAGTGAACCATCAAGAGACCATATAAGTCGACTCCAGAATTGAGCTGGCAGGCTGCACTCGCTGAACTGGCAGATTTCCCATTATCTATGCTGATAATGTATAGGACGATGTCGAAAATAGATGATACAGCGGCGCACAATTCGGCGAGCAATGTCCCTGCATCCAATAACCAAGAATTATTGTCGAACTGCAGCAATAAGAGGTTGTGGTCCAGCATGAAGGTTCATTAAACGAAAGTGCTCAAAGAGCGACAAAACAAATGGGCAACAATATAGGATACTTAACATCGTATGATAAGTCTGCTTCCCTATTAGTCGTCTACTAACTCTAACGATTTAATAATCATCGATGAATGGGCTGAGTCCTTTCAAAGCACTTTCTGTTGGTAATGGCTCATTTTTCGAAAGATATTTAATATCATCAGGAAATGCATCATGCTGTATAATATGAATGATGAACCTTTGCGCTCGATTAAGCTCCTCAGATGTTAATATAGGCATGTTGCCTTATTTGATGATCTTACGCTTAAGGCATATGTTGACGAAACGATTAACATATACGAATACACGACGAAGCCCCTGGAATGAGTTCACAAGCTTGCACGAAGAGACTAAATTTTCAGTTGGTTTTGACAACATAGGCATCACAATATTAACCTTCCTCTTTTCTGGTACATTATCAAGATCAGGATCCATTTGATTTGAATATGAATCTATAACGTCTGACAAAAATCCTGGGCCTGCAAACAAAATTGGGCTTTTGATAAATTTCTCAGGCATCATCCCTCGTGAAACGAGATCTGCAGTTTTATTTTTCGTATCCACATGATTGTGATCATGTGTGATTTGTACTCGTTGGTTAGTTACTGAATGGTAGTCACCCGATTCGAAACAAAGATAGTCCAATAAGACGGATGGACCGCCAACCAATTCAAAACAATTTGTGAATCTGTTCAACAAAACACGCGATCCAATTTGATTTCTAACTCCAAAACGATACGATGAAGGAGCTCAACTAAAATTTCTGTTGCCCACACAATTTAAGTCGAGGCAGTGAGATAGTTTTGATTGGTGAAACACGAGGTTTGGTACATAATAAGTGATATGCGACTACCTGATAGTTTGATATACACCGAACGTAAACACAGCATCCGTAGGCGCTGGTTGATACATCCACAAATCCGTGAAGTTGAATTACATCTGATTTCGATGAGAATACGAAACAGGGGGAAATTGGTCAATTTTACTAAGGGCAATTGATCACGAAATTTTTCCTACTGCTCTCGATAGTTTCGTGGTAACTGTTCGTCCCAGCTGATTTTCAATTTCCACAAATTTTGCATGAAGATCTTCGCCAAAATAACAACTGGATTTAGTAGTAATCCCAAAGGATCGAATAGTGTCGCTATATCAGATAAAACGCGGCGCTTAGTCAATTCGTGATTGAATCGCTTCGGTGAATAATCGAAACGTCTTCTTCAGGCTGCCAAAAGAGGCCTAAAGTTTTCACGAAGTCATTACTGTCAATGCAAATGTTTTTTTTTCGAGACTATTTGGGCATTTGCTTTAATAAACGAACATCATTTGAAGACCACTTGCGAAGGTCAAATCCCCCGGATTTCATTTGTGCGTCTTCAATTGTGTCGACTCCCGAAAGCTCGACGGAAAGCTTTTATCGTTTTCGTTCGCAAGCTGATGAAGGCATCGAATAACCAGAAGGAACGCAGCCTTCCATAAGTAACCGTTTTCAAACGAAATACGCCAATCGGTTTAATTGAATTAGATCTACATAAAATACATTACAAATAAGATTGTTCGTCATTTAATTTGAATTGCCGATACTTCTTGGATATATCTGCGGTTAATGCGAAGCGGCGAGAACGAAAACGAAGTATAATTGCAAATAGATTCTTTTGAATTGTAGGACCGATATTCATAATCGAATTTAATGATTTGCCCGACGTCGTTTTACTGGAAACGTCAAAGACGACGCGCAATTTGGTTGATGTGCTCTCGGGTTTAATAATACAGTGATGGTGCAGAAAATATTTAAACTTGTGTCGCTTATTCTTATCGAATTTTTAATAAAATGTTCCTCACACACTTTTTCTTCAACATAGTGAGCCATTTTTTGTCGCTGTGGTAACCTTCAATTGTCCAAAATTTTTCAATCTGCTGCTCAATGCTAAGTGGCATTTCCGGAATTTGACGATCCACACTAATCGAAAAAACAGATTTACAATTCCAAGTTTAGTTTCATGAAAATTTAGTGAATCATGTTCAAGTTTAAAGTGATTGGAGCCTAATAAGCCGTAAAATAGTTCTGCTCCAATCAGACCGTCGATACGCTGCGAACCATGGAATTCTGGATCAGCCATAATGATGTTGGATGGAAAATTCCATGACCCGATATCGATATTAATTACTGGTTGATCCGATGTGATACTTGAAACAATGAACATCTTAATTCCGCCATATAATTACTAGCCCACGTGATCCGATTTTAACGAAAACTTTGTGCCTGATTCGAGTTTTGATGTCGTTTAAGCCATTGACCGCAAAGTCTGTTCTTAACTTTTTAGATGCAAAATATTTGCTAGAGAATTATTTATTAAATTGAGTTGAAACACCGAATCGAGTAATACACGATATTTAACTATATCACCCTCAATATTACGAGCATTTAATAGAGCAGTAGCTAAAATTACAGGACTTGGATTAGACTATACGAATGAAACGATGTGCCTGTTGTTGTAGCTACCTTAGCATTTGGATAAGGTGGTCGAGGTGGGTTTATTTTTTCAAGGTGTAAAAGTATGTGCCTTTCAAAACCGGACTCGATGATTTCTTTGAAGGCAGTTAATACAAAGCGCGAGCTTTCTTGCTTCATCAAATTGCAACCAAATGGAGACAAGATATTAAATTTTTAGCAACGATAAATCTCATGGTCGGGACTGTTACACGCAAATCATCGTTTCTTACCCTCCACGTTACTTACGGTTGTGCTCAAGCTGGTTTTGTATCGAATGTATTGTTTTCATATGATTCTGACTTTGATGATAACGCTGTTATTGAATCGACGGTAAACTCTTTACTCTCCAAGAAAAATCAGAAGAATTCACAAAATTGGAATAAATCAACCTCTAGAGTGTATATCTGAAGTTGAATCGTTTTTATTGGATTTGTTAATAGCTATCGCAGGAAAAAAATTCAGTATAAGTTTCCCGTGGGAAATCGCGGAAAATTCGATTGTGCAAAAAACAAGTCAATAAAATACATCTCCAGACATAACACTCTATACAGAGACTCATTTTATACAACTTTTCTAACGATTTTTGGAAAATCGAATTTTTCGACTTTCCCACGGGAAACTTGTACTGAATTTTTTTTCCTGTGATAGCTATTGACAAGTCACATCAATCTAGTCTCTCTCCAGACATAACATGACATAACTAGAGACTGATTTTATTACAATTAAAATATATTTTTGGGTTTTGCGAGCTTTCCACAATTTTCGAGGAAATGGAACCAGGTTATATGCCATATAAGAATATTACCAAAGGTCTTTATGCTATTCATGCATCGTTAGTCATTTTTAGGCTAAACACTACCGATTGATATCGACTTAATTTTTGTTTTCGGCTGGGTTAACACAATCTGCATTACCGTGTTTTACTTCCGGCCTGAGTAATGCAATCCAATCTGCATTATCGATTTCTCACTTTCGGCTAGCAACTTTCAGCTAACTTTAGCAGTATTGTTCAATACTTTGTTAGGTATTCATATAGATGCTACAGGAAAGGTTACCAAGCAACCGTTATGTCACAGGTACCATAAGTATAAGCAATACCTTTATATGCGTCCGTATTCCGTAATAAATATTAATAGTAGGTATTTTAAGGCCGGTAGGTGAAATTATTTCGTCTACACATGATTTTACTACGATAGCTCATTTTTAATCAGAATTTTTCGAAATGTTCCATAACTGATTGGTCGTGGGCATTAGTCAAATCAATCTTGATTGCTTTTAATTCAATATATGTGATGGCTTATATAAGGAAAACCTATATCATTTACATTTCAGGCAACAAATGATTTAAAATTTGGCACATTTATTTGTTGTTCACATTTTGTAAAAATAATCTCCACTCAAAATAAATTTAAGATACCACACGCTGAACTAAAAACCATGGTTTAGGCTTGTTGTGTCCTATGATAAACTGCAAAACATTGCAAAACATCGACACTCTTTTTGAAGTATACTGCAGTTTACTGTGCGCAAAATTCATGGAAGCAAATGCGTCTAAAGCTTACGCTAAAATCAAAATAATTTTAAGGCAATTACAATACCACATTACGACTGCCTTAATGAATCTGGACTCTTAACTTAATCTTCAACTCAACCTCTCACTCAATTTACACTAACCTCCAACTCAATCGCCTCTAAATCAACCTCGCATCGACTTTCAAATCAATTCTTAACTTAACTCCAATTCAACCCCCAAATAATTCTCCAACCGCACCTCTTACTTAACTTACACCTCAACTGAAGTTAGATTAAACCAAATCGGAACTCTCCATTCAACTCCAGAGTTAACGGCCAACTCAATCGCAAAATCAACTCGATTCCAAATTCACATGCGTGTATGAACTCAAATAAAATCAACTCAACCTAACGTCCTACTAAACCCTAAACTTGACTCCAAATTAAACCCTAAAACCGAACCACTCATTCAAATCCAACACAACTTCAACTCAAACGCTATCAATCCTAACTCGACCCCAACTCAACCCAACCCTAAACTTAACCATAAATCAGCCATAACTCAACCTTCAACTCAACCCCAATTCAACCCTCAACTCAACCCAAACTCTACGCTCATTTCAAACTCTAAACACGGTTTGAAAACTAGATGAGTCCATGATCTCAACAATCTAATCTCCTCAGAAACTCCCGACTGAACCCCCAAATAAACTCCCAACTGCACCGCATCGCTTCATCCCAACTCAATATTCTACTCGACAACTTAACCCTCAACGCAACCTTTAACTTAACATCCAAGTCAATCCTCAATTCAATACGTTCCGAAAAATTAAATAGGTAAATGAGCTTAACTCACAACAAGTCAAGCTAACTTAACACTCAAATCTCAATTAAATCTCCTTCAAATAAATCCCAATAAATCTCACTCAATCCCAGGCCCGAAAAAATACATGCGTACGTGAACTTAACTGAAGCTAATTTTCAACTCAACCAACAACTCTTCCAAAATAAATCCGTAACTAGACCCTCTGTAAACTAAGGGTCAATTCCAATTCAATTCCAAATTCAACATTCAAGTCAACCACAAACTCAGTCCCTAAATTAACACGATCCGTAAACCGCTTGTAAACTCAACTCAATCCTAACTGAACGTCTAACCGACCAACAACTCTACATCAATTAAACCTCAAACTCAATGTTTGACCAATTCCTCAAATCAACGCGACTCGAAAAACAGTTGCACCATCATTCCATCATACAATTATTCCATCATACCATCATTCCACTATACCATCATTCCACTCTTCCATCATTGCATCATTTCACTATACTATCATTTCATCATTCCATCATACCATTATTCCATCAGTCCATTTATATCACACCATCATGCGCTATACTGCCGAACCATCCTAGCAATATACCATTAAACCATTACACCTTTACATCATTATAACATTTTACCATTAAAACTTTATACCATTGCCAGTATGCCATTGTTATTATACTATTTCCAGTATACCATTAAAATTGTACCATTACAATTATACCATTAACTTATAACATTATACTATTATACCATTATACCATTATTATTGTACCATTACCGTTATACCACTGCCTTTACTATTTTACCATTACCATTATATCATTACAATTAAACCATTATACTTGTACCATTATGCCATTATACTATTATAGCATTATACCTGTATAATTACCTTTAGGTATACAAGCAATTACTTTTGTTGTATACCGTTGCTTGAATTCAAAACTACAGATGTTATCGGTTGGCGACCAATTACGCTTGATTTGGTTGGCGGAATACACACGGTATGTAACTTTTCAACAAATTATACACGACAAGTATAATTGGGAATTATTAGGTAAAATAATTCATGCACATAAATATTATTTTTAGTAATTTATTTTTAAGTTAGGCTTTAATGATGGTTACGCACAAACGTTTTTTATATAATGACATTTATAAAATCGGTCTATGTGTGTAGGTACACAGAAAAAATGTACACTCCTAATAAATTCATACATTTCTTTATAAACCAATCCGCCCTTATTCGAAGGATTTTGAACTTAGATCTATATTGGTAGTACACTGGTACCTAGGACAAGCCAATATGAGGTGTTCAACATCCTCCACACTTCCATACAACTCACAATCTTTGTCTTCACTCAAATGACGTTTCCACAAGCAATCCTTCCAATTGCTGTGGTTCGCCTGATTCTCTCAACCGTTCGCAACATTCGCGTATCTCCTTTGAGCTCCTTATAGAAAGGAGTTCTCAAAGGAGTATCACGGATCGCTCTGTATTTCATTCCTTTCCCCATCATTCACAGCCAGTTCAATTCCTTCAAACATTCCAATCAGCTCAACGTTCATTATACAGATGCTTTCATTCACTTTAAAATACTTTTCAATATTTTTACTAGGCATAAAGACACCAAAATCTACCCCACTCTCATTTACACTAGCATCTGTACAAACGATATCTTCTTGCATATACCGCTGATTAATTTTTCCAAACATAAGTTTGGTGATAACTTCATTCATTCCCTTGTTATAGTCCTCCATATTCAAGCATACAATAAAATTATTAGAAACGGGTTGTGGACCAGCATTGCCTATACTCAGAAACATGTTCATATTTTCAAGTGCAATGCTAGTTCTGTATGTTGGTGTGGCGGTTTACAGCCCTACTTTGTAATCTTACTATCATTTCCAATCCAAAATTCATTTTTCTCTCTTATAATCGAGAGGTGAATCACCTATTTCAGACCACAGCGTGTATATTGGGGTTGAGTTAATCGATCCCAATACCACTCTGGCGCATGCATTCTCTACTTTCATTAATTGGCTAAAAGGCTCTTTTGAACCCTTTCCATACACACTAATACCATATCCAATTTTGGAAGATATAAGGGCATTACTTAACATGTCAGCTACACTCGGATGAGCGCTTCACTTATTTTTGCTCACCCGTTTATCCACATTTAAACGATGCGGTTTATCGAACCACGTAATCTTAAGGTCTTTAAATGCCCAAGAATACCGCAACAGCTTTCTATCCTTTTTTATTTCTCACACAAACTTTTCCATACACTAGATTGCAGAGTGATTCTTTCGAAATCCAAATGTTGTCGATGGCAACAAATTATTTTCATTCACAAAATCTTCCATTCGTTCTATATCATCAGTCCATTTAAAATTTTTATAAAAAGCATTCAACATACATATGCCTCGATAATTTGTTGCCACATTTGGATATTTATCCCGTTTAGGGATGGAAACCACCCTGCTTTCTTTTCATTTGCCTGGTGTTTCGAAACCCATCCACGCTTTGTTGAGTATCTTGAGCAAGTAGAAGATACCAGAATTGAACTTCATTGTTCCACCAACCATTCACATTAATCTCTTTCATATTCACAATTTTTGGCCACTTATAATTTATCCGTTCAATTTCACTATCCACCTGGCTTTGATTTATTTTATTTTCTCCGAAATGATCCCCACTCAAATTCTCCTCTTCTACATTCCAAAGGTTTTTTCCTTTCATCTTCATCACTTCATCATGCGCCTGGGTTACAAACACTCTTACTTGTAACATATTTCTTTCCAAATTCGACGTTGAGGCAGGTATTGCTTCAATAACCTCAAATGCGAGTAACTGTATCTCTTGAAGCGTAATAAATTACTTTTGTACATTACTACCACTCCACAATAACCATCGCTTCTTGGTTTGGAAAGAAATCTGTACCCTTTCACATTCTACGTCTTGTTCATTCTTTTCCATATTTCGCTTATAAGCATCACAATCATTTTATTCTTGGCGTTCTACTGGTTATTTATACTTTTTTATGTATGCCTACACTTTTCAGTACACGTGTACACTTTTCATTCTTTTCTCAAAATTTTAGTGAAATTGGCGAATTTAACAGTATCGACGTCTGAGAATTTTGGCTCCGACCCTTTCAAAATGTATCATTGGAAAAGTACATTGATATAGGCCATAATGTAACTAAGAATTATTGTGAAATTTTTGGAAAGCAATGATTTTGGAAAACTCTGGCACCACCCTTGTTGGTTGCACCTCATTTCGGCTCTAAGATCGCGATAAATTTGATATGCAAATTAAAATGTCGTTCTTTTGGCCAAAACCTGCCAAGCAAATAAAATTAAAACCAAAATTCAAAGTATGTTAGATAAGACAACAATCATAAAACAAAACTTAGGCAGGCACATTGAAAACAATCAAACTTTTCATTGTCCACCAAATATTAAAACCACAGATCAAAATAGTTTAGCGCAAAAACAAGTCTGAATACAAAAAAATATTTTTGCAATTTTGTGAGTTATAATGTATTTTAAAAAACGCATGATTACATTAAAAAAACGCCAATTTTATAAATACACGCACACGTACACGAGAATTTATGTCAGTTTGCGTATTTATTTTTGGCTGTATACAAGAATAGCAAAAAAATTAAAAAAAAAAAATTATACGAGGGGCATTAACCTTACGCAAAAAATACACACGAAAACATTTTTGGTTTTTTATTTATTTATTTTTTTTACGAATAGATATTTTGTGTTCTTATCTATCTGCACAAATTACAAAAATAATAACAAAAGCGAGTTTTTGTTTTTCTTTCTGGCG
This sequence comes from Tipula helvola, assembly GCA_963556165.1. Classification (NCBI taxonomy): domain Eukaryota; kingdom Metazoa; phylum Arthropoda; class Insecta; order Diptera; family Tipulidae; genus Tipula; species Tipula helvola. Next base: position 105,852,511 of record OY744482.1, read on the forward strand.
AATATCGCGTCTCGCGCACTTCATAAAATGCTCACACACATACTATGCGTATAAATAATTTTCACATTACTTGTTTTGACGTTATTCGCAAAAATAGATAATAGCGACCTATACGGTGCCAGTATATGATGGTTTGTTTTTTGTTACACCTATTATACATGTATAATAAAATAACGCATTGGCAAACGCATTTTGCGTGCGGCACGTTAAAAATAGCGATCGCTTACATAGAATATTTGGCCTGCGTATAGTCTGGGTAATAAACAAAACAAAAAAAAATGCGTTTTCTAATTTTAGATTTTGTGGTGGGCAGGAGTCGTTTCGCAATATTTTTGTGATGGTTTCGCATAAATTAATTGATGGCATCTGCTGACGATGTTGCGTTTAAAATGTACAATTTTGTTGTCCAATGCGTGCGTTTGTCGGTCGGTCTCGCATTTGCTCTATATGTGTGCTTTGTTGTTTTATTTAGTTCATATAAGTTTTGGGTAGTATACGTATTCGGCATATTAGTATTCTGCATAAAGTGCTGAATAATTTCTGGTGTAACACAAACACACACATACATGTGCAATCGCACGCTCAGTAATAATAGCAGCGAAACGGATGTACAATATGCAATATTTTTTGTGTTTTGAGTTCAATAACATTTCAAGGCCAGGCTAATGATAAGAAGGCGTCATATGTGTTTGCTATACATTGTTGCAGTGTTACGCGATTATTGAACAAACAATCTTTACTTAAATGTGGTAATCGCGTATACTCACTAAAAATAATGGCATAAAGGAGTATTGTAAATTTTATCAGTCAAAATTCAAATGTTTCCAAAAATAATTTGACCATTGCAGTTGATAATTTTTATTGGATTATTAGATTCGGATAAATTCCAATTGATTTCAAGAATTTAAGAATTAGGTTTTTATGGTTTTAGGCAAAACGTATAGGTCCCAGTGCAGTAATATAACTTTTATGAGCATGTCCGTTGTTAGGCCCAAGCGGAGAAAGACTAATTTTCACTTAAAAATGGTTCCTTAGCACGTCACTAAGAAATCCTGAAGTTTCTCCATTGAGCGAGGTCTGTTGACTAAAAATCATCAGATTTGCAGAGAGTATTCCATGAGATAGCTCTATATTTTCTTTTCCCATAAAACTAAGATCACCCTAGACAAAGTGTATTTGTGTGGACATGACAGTGCATGTTTAAAAGTAGGAATATTGTTGGTCAGTGTCAAATTCCCCGGGAATTTTCTATTTCCAATGAGTTATGGCGGGGAGCATTTTTTTTATAGGATATCTAGTAGGATCGATTGCTTTTGATTGTGGAATAAAAACGTCTGAACATTTTTGAAAGGAAGAAAAAAAGCAAGTCGAGTGAAAAAAGTAAAGGTGGTCGAAAAAGTGTGAGAGGAAAAAAAAGCTTACCAAAAATAGCTACGTCGTTTCAAACCAGTCGAGAAGAAAACTGTATAAAATAGGGCCCTAAAATAGGTCTAGTGAAATCGAAAAAAATAAATGAGTACATGAACATTAGCCAATACACTCATACCCCGCTATACGAACGCCCTTTATACGGAATTTCGCTATAACAGAATTTATAATTTATATCCCTTTACCTCTATACGAAAGGAAAAATTCGTTGTACGAATTTTTTTTTTTTCATCGACGACTCAATTAAACCCGAGATAAAATTTTCAAACAATCGAAATTAACCGCGTTGTTAAGTGCTAAAAAAATTAACTCGTCAAAGGAGCGCAATAATGGAGCCAATGGAAAAGCTGTTAGGCATATGGATTGAGGATAATAACCAGTGCAACATGCCAATGAGTGAACTTATCATTCAGAAAAAAGCTAAGAGCCAATTTGAGCATTTAACAGCCGAATTTATTGATTGAAGGACCTAAGGAAATTTCGTTTTCTGCTAGTCGAGGCTGGTTCGATCGGTTTGGAAAACGACAAAACTTGCATTACAATAAAACGGGAGGTGACGCTGCGAGCACTGATACAGAGGCCACTACTTAAAACCCTGACATTTTAAAATCAATTATTGAATGGGGAGGGTACCGTCCAGAACAGGTTTTGAACTTCGACTAGACTGGTTTATAACGGAAAAGGATGCCAGAAAGAACTTTTTTGTCAAAAGAATCAAAAACCGCATCTGGGCATAAAGTGCAAAAGGACTCTTAATCCTGCTACTTGGAGGCAATGCCTCAGGTGACTACAAATTCAACCCACTCTTAATATATTTGTCGGAAAATCCAAAAGCTCTTAAGGGATGTGATAAATTGCAGTTACCCGTAATTTGGAAGTCCAACAAGCAAGCTTGGATGACAATGTCCATTTTCGAAGACTGGTTAAAAAAAAACTTCTGTCCGGATGTGAAAAATATTTACAAAAGAAAATTTTTTCAAATAAAATACTTTTGCTATTGGGTAATGCTCCAGGACATCAAATTCATTTAGCAGAAATGTTTGAAGACGTAGAAGTGGAATTTCTACCTAAAAACACCACAAAGCGATTTTTCAACCTATATGGACCAAAGTCTTATTTCTACTTTTAAGTCATTCTACCTATTGTATATATCCTGTTCTCTCTTTATTCTTAATCGGGCTATACAGACGGTTAAATCTAGACTGCGACTACAATCATTCTTTTTACGTTTTGTTTTTTATCAAATAACTTGTTTGTTCTCAATACATATACACAACATTAATACAGAGAATACAGAGTTTGTCAGGACATTCTATCACTATATATAACAACTCTCCTCCGTTTAAATAACAACTAATTATAAATAATTCCTTAATAAAATAGACTTAACTAGCTCGAACATAATCCCAGTCCAGACATAATAGACAATAAATTTTCTATCCCCGTACTTATATTATTAGAATTAACCAGCACAATATCTACATATTTTGAAAAAGAATCCACAAAGATTAAAAAGGTTTTACCGGCAAAATGAAAAAAATCCAAATGGACTCGTTCCATTGGATATTGACTTTACGTCCACTTTGAGGTTACTATTTTTTTGGACCTATTCTGGTTTCCTTGGCAAGAGACGCAAGACTTTACCACCTTTTCGATATCGGCATCAATCTTATCCCACCAGACATAAGATCACGCTAACATTTTCATTTTAATAATACCCGAATGATTATCATGAAACAATTTTAAAATTTCAAATTTTAGTGAGTCTGGAATTACAATGCGACTGTTATAAAAGAGACAACCGTCATCCGTACTCAAAACTGTCGATTTTGCGAAATAATGTTTGACATGTTCTGGTAATACTTTTGGCCATCCATTCAAGACATATTCATAAACTTGTGACAACACAGGGTCTTTTTGAGTCTAAATTGTAACTTTTTCCATATTTATCGGGACTTCATTCGATCGGCGAAAATAACAAACTTTAATATCTACAATATTGGTGCTGCCTTGGATTGGTAATCGAGAAAGTGCATCCGCATTTGCAATCTTCTGAGCGGATTTGTACTTGATCCCGTACATGAACAGAACATGGATAAATATACAGCCCAGCGCTGTAATCTCGCGATCGCAACTGTTGAATTTCCCTTTTTTGGATTAAAAATTTGTTGAAGAATCTGATGAATCGTGCAAATAGTAAAATTCTTACCAACCAGCTAGTGCCTCCCGGTGTAGTTGTGAATAATTTTTCTCAGCTGGTGAGAGTGTGCTGGAGGCAAACATCGCCGGTTTTTTCGCTCCATTGACTATGTGCGACATTACACAGCCCACTCCATACGGACTAGCATCCGATGTTAAAACGATTGGTTTCTGAGGGTCAAATAACTCTAACATCTGATTACTCAAAATTAAATCTTTACTTTTTTTAAAAGTATTCTCGCATTCCTCTGACCAGACATAAGCTAGATCCTCACGTAGCAATTGATATAATGGATAAAGGTCGGATGATAAGTTTGGAATAAATTTCCCATAATAATTAATAAGTCCTAAGTATGATTGAAGCTGTTTTAAGTTTTGGGGGCCTGGCACTTCAACAACAGCTTCGACTTTTGAACCTGTTGATTTGACCCCATCACTAGAAATTATGTGGCCCAAATATTCAACCGGCCTTTCAAGAAATTTGCATTTATTTAAATTAATGCGCACATTATGTTGCTCTAATCTTTTTAAAATTTCTAATAAAACTTTTCCACCTTCCTCTCTAGTTGCGGCCCCCGCTATAATATCATCAAGGTAAAATCTAACATTTTTAATTTCCTTCAAAATTTGGTCCATAACGCTCTGGAATATAGAAGGTGCAGAGGACACTCCAAAAGGTAACCTAGTATATTTAAACAGTCCTTTATGCGTGTTGATTGTCAAATATTCCTGTAACTGTTCACTTAAAAGAAGTTGCTGGTATGCTCCAGTCAAATCAATGACACAGAAATAGTTGCAGTTCGCCAGACTAGCAAAAATATCCTCACCCGTTGGGATAGGATAATGCTTCGTTTGAACAAAACGATTAATTGTCACTTTGCAGTCAATACAAAGACGAACTTCACCATCTTTCTAACAACAACGACTGGACTTGCGAAACGATAATATCGGACTGGAATTAGAATATTTTGATTTACCAACCTCTCAATTTCCCTGTCCTCTTGTTCCTTAAGACGATAAGGCACAGTGTAAGGTGCATGAAAAATGGGTGTTGCATTGTGCAATATTCGCCATCGGAGACGCCAGGCTCGTATCCAGTATTTTTGTAAATTTAGATTTAATATAATTTATTACCTCTGTTCTACTCGACTCAACGTCAATTTTATTTAGACCAGAGCAATTTGTAGTTACTATTGGTTTAAAATCAAATTATGTCTCCAGTTTGGTCGCAAAACATCCAACCAATCACGTCCCAATAAAGCAAGAAATGGTCATTTAGGCTTAATGATAACCAATTCCAAATTTTTTCTTTGATCTAATGGACCCTTTTTAACTCCCACTGAAATTTTCCCAACAATTTCGATGCATTCTCCTGAAACATTATAGAAAAGTTCAAAATTAGGTTTTAATTTAATTAAACTAAACTTATTTAGATACTCAGCTTCGGAAAACCCTGACACTGATGCTCCACAATACACTTCGAATTCCATATTGATATCCTCGACAGATAACTCCAAAATAATTAGATTATTTCCACACGCAATGTTATTGATACAATAGAATTGTTTGGATGAGGCTTGATTGTATTTCGACGTATGACCTTTTTGATACACTGGACGTATGACCCTTTTGATTACACTTATAACAAATCCATTCCACCGCCGGGCAATTTATTTCCTGATGCCTCCCACTACGATCAAAAACTGTGAATTTCGAAAACGAGTTCCTGAATTGACACGATAACCTTGTTGACCGGAATATCATACTGGTGAAACTTCTCGATTATTACTGGTCGACCTTGTATTACTAGGGGACCTTGCGCTATTTTGACTGCAGTAATTACTCGAAAACGTTGCTCTAGTTCGGCCTTGATAGCCATCTGAATCATGTGCCACAGCAGCTATGGTTTGAGTTACTCCTGATTCAGAAAAACTCATTTCTAAATTCAAAGCGAATTCACATGCAGACTCAAAACTGTCGTCTTACGTTTTAACATTTAATAGAGCTTGAAATATTCTTTTATCTTTCACTCCCACAATAAACCGATCTAAAAGAGCTTCTTCTATTAGCACATTTTAAATATGACGTTGAATATGACGAATCCGATCTTGATTTGCTGCATGCCGTTCGTGAAAATATTGTATCACTTGCTGATCAACGTGGTTTCCAAGAAGTGCAAGAATTTGATGTGATCGAATTGATAGTAATAATCCAACAAAGTTTGACAAATGAGGAACTGGTATAGAATTAGAGGAATATTTACAGACATTGATTACAACAGATGTTAAGGAAGTAAGAAGTTAATTCGCGTCGATTGCAATCAAAAGAATTGGCAGCAGCAATGATGAAAATGAAGATCGTTGTATTAATTCGGTTTGTGGCATCAATGAAAACATTGAATGCTACAAGCAGCTTTACAAAATAATTAAAACAGAAGCCAGACAGAAAACTTTAGATAAATTTTTCATAGCAACTTCATCTAAAACAACGGCTAGATAAAGCATACGTATAAGTTCCAGTTCAAGCTCTAGCCCTTGCTTTAGTAAAAGCTAATTGATTCTTTAATCATAATTTACTCGTACCTAATGATTTTTATGTAGTTTTATGTATTGGTTTTGTTTTATTTATTTAGTACTAGTTAACCCGGCGAACTTCGTACCGCCTCAAAATTAATAAATGTGGTGTTAACTTATCAGCTGAATTAAATTCAATTTTTTATTAAGATAAAATTGCTCTATTGAAGTGAATCGAAATGATTCGCGTAGCATTGTTGCACTACTTTCTGTTAATTGTTTATTAACAGACAGCAATATGATCAGACCGGCTAAATAAATGAGGAAATTAATCATTTCGTATGTTGTCGACGTTGTCTACGTTGTCGACGCCAAAAACGCAAAAAATCGCGAGGTAATCTACGTAATAGATTACGCGTCGACAACCGCGTAGATTACATCACGTAATCTACGTCGCCCATCTCTGATCAGGAACCGAATCGCCTTACTTCCGATGTTAAAATTTCGTCGATGAAGCGTTCCAAGTATAATAACGTGGCATCTCAGAATAGAGCATCGTACATACGGATCACTTTGACAAATCGAAAAAAAACTGATCAATGTTGTCGCTGGAGGTGTTTCAGCACGTTGGGCAACATTCGATGTGTTGAAATAAACTCGCTGACCATTCTCCAGATGCAGCGTCAAATGTACAACAGTGGGATGATGTTCATGAATGGGGAATGGGAATATACGCCAAATTGCCTCATTGCAGCTTACACATATCGACCCACTTGATCAAGAACTTAATAGTGCGTGATTTCATCGTTGGTATTGGAAATTTGAACGCCAAAAACCACCATATTGATGCCTTTCGTGACATATTTGCAGATGTATTTGATGAACTTCACTGATTTGCAATAGACAACGTTGCAATGCTTTGTTTGTTTTGGAAAGAAAAGTGTTGCCGACCACCAAATCGTTTCCTTTCGCTTTCTTTGCGGTAGTTCTACCGTTATCATCTGATGGTCGACACCGATACAGCGGAGAACCATTGTTATGCCAGTGATATAGTCTCCGCCGTCAAACGCTTGGAACACTTGCCGTCGACCAGCACGGTGATTGGGGGTTGATAGCGCCGCACGGACCGTGAATCATGTTCGTAATTACAACATCATGCAGGGCTGGATCGGTTTCGGGATTAGGAATCTCGGCAAATATGATGTCATCTATTTGGTACAAACTATACATAACCTTTCACAATGTTCAACTTATGAAACTGAATTCACCTTTTTGAAATCACTTTTCGCCAATGAATTTCAGAAAAAATCGTTTGAAGTGAATTAATTGAATCGAATTCAAACGTAATAAGAACCGTCGAAAACAGAATGAAAATTGGTGAAAACTCGAAAAAATACGCTCTCTTGTTTTTGGAACCTTGTATGCAGGGCCGGCTCTACAGTGGATTCAAGAGATGAAAAACATCCGGGCACTTTTAAAAAAGGGCGCCAAAATATATCCACAAATTTGTTTTATTGTTGCAAGAGTAATATTTCGTTGGTTTTTTCGAGTAATTTTTTGATAAAAGCGTTTTCCGTAGTAGTAAGAAAACGCGACAAAAAACACATTAAACTCACAAAACCAAGTTTCGTTGGGTTTGATTAGGTCTTAGGTGTGTGTTGTTGAAAATAGTATATATATATGTATATGTTGGGTAGATCAAAATATCTTATGTGTGTATATTTCAAACTTCATTGTTAAACTTAGTTGAATGGAGATAAAATCAAACAAATTGTATCGTGGGGTTACCCTAATTACTTGAGTAGATAATTTCAATAAAAAACTTTATTGTGTAATGTGTGCAGAGTGCGATTAGAAAATCAAAATATTAATTTGCAGTAAATGTTTTAAATTTTGAAGTTTCGTATATTTTATGGGTTTTATTAAACCATGGAATCACCGACCAAACGGCAGAGTGCTAAAAGTTGCGGCGTTTGGATCCGGAGGTACCGGGTTCGAATCACTATAGGGGCGGGATGCAAAAGTGATTCCCCACCCCCCACCCTTTTGAGAGTGCAGAATCCATAGGCCGACCTAGCTTTCATGTCAATATTATAGCCTGGCGTGAAGAAATACAATGTGCAGGTAGTCTACGCAAAACGGGCCTATAGCCGTACGTTCTCGATTTGGCTACGTAGTAAGCTAGGACGTAAAAAGCGAACTGCGAAAGACTTGGGAGTGCCTTGAGCCCCAGAAAAGATTGCAGAGATAGAAACAAACAAACAAACAAACATAAACTATGGAATCAAAGGAAAAATTATACGGTGCAGAAAATCGAAAAATAAAAGCAAAAAAAGACACCCTTGCAGATAGGGGCGCCTTAATTAAGTTTTGCATCGGGGCGCTACTGATCCAAGAGCCGGCTCTGCTTGTATGAATATCACTTGTCTTTTAATTGATATATACTCCTACAATTTAAAAAAATAAAAAATATTCCGAAAAATGGCTTCTGGAAATTCTGCAAGGTCAAAGCATATCGAGAAATTAAAAGGTCGCGAGAACTTCAACGATTCGAAGTTTGCGATGCAGGCGTTACTCCAACTAGGCGAATTGTGGGAATTTGTGTTTGGTGACATTAAAGTCGGTAAAAATGTGAATGCAAAGAAAAAAAATGTGAAGGCTAAGGTCAGATTAATTTTTTCAATTGATCCGGTGAACTATGTTCACATTCAATCCGCAAATTCAGCTAAAGATGTCTGGAAAACTGCCTTTTTAAGACTCCTTTCTTACATGAAAAATGCGTTTAATTAAAACGTTAATAATAACGAGGCTTGGAAATAGCAAATCGGTCCAAGAATAGGTAAATACAATCATGACAACTACTCATAAATTAAACGGAATTGGATTTAATTGGAGTGAAGAGTGGATTGGTGCATTGCTGCTTGCGGGCTAATGGGATCTAAGAGCTCAGGGACGGAAATAACAGGAGATTTTGTCTAAATGAAGCTTTTGCATAATGTTAAATTACCCATTTCCCTTGGGAAACACACAGATCATCAATCAGCCTTTTATGGTAAACAGGTAAATTCATTATGGTAAAAAGGTAAAAATTGTCCGAACGAAACTTGCATAGACTACGCCAAACACAAACAGCTTCGGCAACCATTTGGAAATTCCGGAAAAAAGAGCACAGAATTTTCTTGAGCTCGTATTTTCGGATCGTTGCGGTCCAATGGCAACAAAATCTCTCGGCAGGAGTAGCTATTTCCTGACATTTGTGGATGATTATTCGAAGAAGGTTTTCATTCATTTCTTGGAGACTAAGGACAAAGTCATTGCCATACATAATGGTCGGAGGATGGTTCACCCCGTTGGTTCCTTTTTTTCCGAACAGGAACAGAAGCTGTGTCTTCCATCGTTCGGGGGAAAACTCCCTCTCTGAGACATGAATTATATAGTTCCTTAAACTCATCCGGTCTGGCCTGAATTGCAGCCTTTAGTGCAATATTAGGGATGTTGTCAGGTCCAGGAGCCTTTGAATTCCCAAAACGTTGGCAAGCATTGATGAGCTCTTCTATTGATACCGGCGGTATTTCTCCATGCCAGGTACTCGAATCATGTCAGTGATAACATCATCTTGCTGCGGAAACAGAGTAGTTACAATTCGACGTAATACCGCTGAGCAGGTGGACGGCGATTCCTTTGCCTTTTTAAACCTTTTCATGACGATTCTGTTGGGACTCTCCCATGGGTCGCGATTCACTTCTTCGCATAGTTCTTCCCAGCACTGGCATTTCCTTACTTTAATGGTTTGCTTAAATTTATGCCGAGCATCCCTGTAATTGTGGTATATGCTAGAATAGATCTCTGTACCCCAAGCACGTTGTTGTTATCCCCTTGCATTAAGGCATTTCCGTCGCAATTGTTCAATCAGCTCAGTCCACCAGTATGCCGATGGATAACAATTATCTAGCAGCCTTTCTATCATAGTTGAACTGCAGGCGCTGGTGATCATATTCATAATCTGGGCCGCTTTTGTATTGACACACCCCGTGAGGTTCGGTGTATCCAACGATAGCATAGATGGGTCCTCCTCAAACGTATTCGCCTTCCAGCCTGCCGATTTCCTTAAACGTTTTTTCCGTTTACTTTCCACAGCCAGTTTTATTTCGAAAAGTATGGCTTGGTGATCGCTATGCGTATAATGTTCACTGACTTCCCATTTGGTCAATACTCTCATCAAGCAGCTGCCGAATGTAAGGTCAATTACGGAGGCGGAGCCACCTTTACGAAAGGTCGGTGTATCACCAGTGTTGAACAGTACAACGTCTATGGAAGAAAATGCTTCGAGCAGTGCTGCTCCTCTTCTATTTGTTTCTTTGCTGCCCCATTCAGTTGCCCAGGATAACAGGGCTTCGCATTCGGACATCACCGACCAGTTGGTCCAAAAAGTATTCAAATTCCTCAGTTCTAGTGCTAGGTGATGCATAGCAGCTATAGATATGTAAACCGTCAACTTCTACTCGCACGAATCCTGTGGTGGCATTATTATTGTTCTCCTGTATGGTGCGTCTATTACAGGTCCATATGACAGCTTTACTAGTTTGATCGGTTGCCCAATTGGGTCCCTCCATATTTTTGTATTGTTCGCACAAAATGGCGACATCTACTCTTGTTGCATGCACAGTTTGGACCAATACGTCACTCGTGTAAGCCGTGCACTGGCCACTCCCTGCTGTGTGATTATGGTTCATCCTTCGCTGGCAAAGCATACAATTCGCTTATTCCTTGTATTCTGTTATTTTGTGACAATTTCCTCTGCATTTGTAGCAGAGACCAGAACGATCAACATCACTTCTACATGACTTGGCCATATGTCCATACTGTACGTAAACGACAGACCACCCATCCAATTCGTACCTTCCCTTCATTTTCCGTCACTTTGGCTGTCTAGATTGTTACAGTCACCACTGCTGTTTAGGTGCCTCTAGGCAGCTCTCAATGACTTGATACAATTTATCGGGAGGCCTCTCGCGCCCTCAAACTTGGATGTAATCGCCTCATGTACCCATTCCTTTGTTGTGGCCTCATCAATGTCTTTAATTTCAACTACAATCTCGTCAATCAGCGTAAGTGTTTGGATTTGTGCATTACTCTAGTAGAAGATCGCCTTTCTCGGTTCTATGAATCCGAGCCACCTTACCAGAGTGGTTATTAAGGTTGGGATCCACTTTAATTTTTTTAAGCATATCCGCATACGGCATTGCTCCAGTTTTCGTTATTTTAATAGCATCGAGACGATGACGAGGAATTCTTTCCCGTGGTTTCCTTTTTTTTTCCCCCACCAATTGCCAATCAAGGTCCTTTACATTGCCAGGCTTCTTAGGTTCATCTATAACTGAGTTTGGATTAATGCTTGTAGATCCCAGGGCTTGGGTTTCGCCAGCTCCTTGTTTCCCTTTCTTTTGGATATGGCCACTGGGTGAATTTTGTTTCGACCTCCTCCTTTTGCTATTTGTGGTGGCCTTCATTTCACTATCCAGCAGGGCAGTTACTTCCTTATTATTTACCTGGTTAGTGATAGTTGGGGATGCTTGAGTCTCACAGTATACTCTTATCTGCTTTGCGATCCTTGCAATTACCTGCGTTGTCTCCACTGTCTTTTTATCATTCAACTTTCCAACCTGTGTGTGCAACATACAGATTCTTAATGGACGTGACAAGCCTCTTGATTTCGTGGTGTACGTTGCTCCTTGGATTGACGTAGTCAGAAAGTGCGTCAATCTTCTTTCCCAGCCGGTTAAGAGCATCAGAGTCACCAGTGTCCAATGTTAAACTAGTCGTTCCTTCCGCCTTGTCACCACCCAGAGATCGTGATGAAAAACATCTCTCCAATGTACTTTTCACCACTAACTTCTTCGGAGATCTCGGTATCATAAAAATCTTTTTCAACGGGTTGGAAGGTGTGCTATCTCCATGAGTGGGTTTACCACTTCCTTTCTCTTAGCTTGTAGACATATCTGTCACAACGGCCAAGTTCGCCACCATTGTAACATTGTAGTTGCTGGATCTCGACTGTTGGCTGCCTGCTTGCTCACTCCCTTCAGCCGGTACTGAATTTCCTACTTCCTGCACCGTAACTAAACTCTTCTTTCGTGTACCCATCGTGGATTCATTTTCGGGGTGCCGCCCCTAGCATTTTATAATTGCTGCCAAGTAGGTATACAGCCGCCCCGCTTGGGGAACAGTCGCTGACCATGGAGCCGCTCAATGTGAAAGAGACGCTCCTGGATTTAAATCACATAACTCTTAAGTGCATTATTTGCAAGTGACCCATGTGACCCCCTCTGTGACGTTATCGCCGAAAATACCCCAAAAAAACACAGAAGAAACAAAAAATAATTAATAAAGGCACGTGGCCGATTTAATTTTGTTTTGTTAGGTACGAACCAGGTACAAAGAATTTTTTTTTCACACACAAAATAAATGTTGCGCCGATCATGTTTCTTGTTCTGAACAGTGTACTTACTAGTACATGCTATATTATGTTATTTGTAAGAAAGCATCAATTTTCCATTATTTTAAAATTACAACTATGTACATAATCATGAAGAAGTGATATTATTGTGTATTAACGAAATAAAAAACCCTCCTAGTCGCATATATCCTTAAATTCTTCTAAATATTTACTTGCATACTGAATTAAATTAGCCCCAAATAAGGTGGACTAAAAAATTGCAAAACTGGATTGAACAAGGAAAAAAACTTAACGGTGACTTAAAATTGAGCGACTTAAATAAATTTAGGGCATCGACCCGTAATAAAGAGTTCCTTTCGTATCGTGCAATCATTTCCTTCCGCCTCGTGAAAAATACTTTTCGTCGTGCATTTGCAACAATGCCGTGCCGACTTTATTTTATTTATTAAAAAAAATAAACACCCTTACAGGATCAAAATTACTTCCGCAGGCATTTTTCGGAATTTTTTTTTTTTTTTAATTGTATCGTTCTCAGCAAAAACGACACTAATATATCGTGAGTTTTGATTCTGCACAGCTTTTAGGGCGTAAGACCATAACCTGTTGTAATATTATGGAGTATATATCAATTAAAAGACTAGTGATGTTCATACAACGTTCCAGAAACTAGAGAGCGTTTTATTTTTCAAACAATACCTATATACAAAACATAAAGACATAAACTGGGTGCTAAATTTTATTTTTATTCTTGATGTTAAATTACATACAAACCATACTATAACACATTACCTGCATTTTTATGCAAAAATATGTGGCTGACCTTTGACCTCAATTTTGACCTTGTTCTAAGTCTTAATAAAAAAAGTAAACAATTTTTGTTTGCGGACATTCAATCTGAATTTGAAATTGATACTTTGTCAGCAATCAATTTTTGAAAAAAAGTCGCGTGTTTTCCAAAATCGTGAGATGAAAATTCTGAAAAGCTGGTAATCTTAATATTTTGTATATATGCAACAAAAAACCCAAAGTTTGGAGAGGATCAAAATATGTAAGTTTCCATAATTTCTAGGCGGATTTTAATTGTAAGGGAAATAGCTACTCTGACTCTTTCGCAGATTTCTGAATTTGAGAAACCGTAGTGCGACTAACATTCTGTACCACAATTAAAACCTAGTTTCCTACGTATTCAAAATGGGTTGGTGACGTATTCCCGAAGGAGAATATCCCGGAAAATCAAAATCCCGAAGGTACAAAATCCCGGGGGTACGAAACACCGAGGATACATAATCCAGGTTTTGTTAACAAAAATTGAAATGGGGTCTCCCTTTTCAATGGGGCAGTTTACTTTATATTTTTCGGTTTTTTTTTTTTTGGGATATTTTCGTTCAGGAATACGATGGTACCCCGTTATAAGCATCACTATTTTCGATGTTCGATTTTTCGTGTGTATACATCTTTAAATGAAGGGAAAACTCCACCAATTATGCAACAACTAGATTTTGGAATGTTCATAAGATTTCGGGATTTTGTACCCTACGGATTTTGTATCTTCGCGATTTAGTATCTTCGGGTTATGAATGCTCGGGATTTTGTACTCTCGGGATTTTTTCAAACCCTCAGGATTTTGTCTCTCTGCCATTCAAAATATGAACCGTGTGCCGTGAAGGCCGACAAAATTTGAGGCATCTTTTACGGGATCATTACATTTGCCTGAAAAATCAAAATACAGAAATTTTAAAATCCAGAATACTTGAAAAGTCAAAATCCGGAAAAAAATCTAGAAATTACCGGAGAAGCAATCCAAAAAAATCCAGAAAAAATATTTTGTTTATAATAAATGAAAAAAAAAATCAATTTTATAGGCATTATAAGACTTTTGACATCACTGCATTTGTAGTAGAACTATCAGTAGAAGCAATAAAAGCGATATGATTCCTTTGATCTGTGTCTGAACGGTTGACGAAGTAATTTCCATTATCATAAATATTAACAACTTTACGGGAAAAGTAAAATTCGATAGGCATTTTATAAATTTTAATATTAATTTGGTTCGCACTTTGATAATTATACTTCTGGATTTTAGTTTTCTGGATTTTTGTTTCTCTGAATTTTTTTGTTTCTGGATTTTTTTTTTCTGGATTTTTTTTCGGGATTTTCAATTTCTGTATTATTTTATTCCAGATAAGGTAGCCAACTCATCTTTTATAAACAAATTTATGACGTTCAATGATTGATTCGATTGACTTGCGTTCTCATTGAAAAACTTTTGGGTTCTAATAATCAAAATTTAGCACAAGAAAAAGTTTTTGGATTTTTATAAATTCAATTTACAGGATTTATTAAAATTTACAGAATGTAAGACGTATTTTTGCATCAACGAATTTAAGCCTTAATGTATGTGCTATGTGGCTCCCAAAAGGTTTAGAACCACTAAATCAAACTTTGTTTATGACTTTTTCATTATTCCAATTAAATTATGTTTACATTACCTTAAAGTCTGTCTTATAAATAGGCCCATTTTTTTCAAGTATTTGCAAGATAACTGCGCGATTTTATCAATAAACCATTTTTTTTTCGTTTTTTTTTGTTGTTTAAATCGTGAATGACAAGTTCTCTGCAATTTTATCGCACACGCATGTAAGTGGTTGTCATTTCAATATATGAAGTAGATAACGGTTTGTAAAACTATTTGTCAACAAAAAATATTCACGTGATCGTGATGCAATATCGCCAAAATAAATTGTGCGTGCGTGCGTATTTTCTTATGTATATGTGTGCGCCTCTACACATATGTACATTTTTATTTATTTGTTGTATACGTTGTTGAAAAATAAATTTAGATATTTTAATAAAATTCAATGAAATTTTAAAATGCGTGCCCGCACACATAAAATTCGAGACGAACAATAGAAGAAACCAAATTTTTTTTCTTTTTTGTATTTTGAATTTCTTGAAAGTCATTTTTATATATATAAATATATGTACGAATGTTGTCAAGCCGTCCAATTTATATATGTATATATACATGAACTATGCTATTTTTGAGAATATAATATACACAACCAATATCATACAATAAAGAATAACTTAATAATAGAATACGCATAGTTAAATTTGAATATATGCATACGCATATTTTTTTTTTATAATTTTTGCCTATTTTCTATTTCAACTTCACCTTTGTTGACCGTCAAAACTGACAACAAAAAAATCGTTAAGATATCAAATAAAATAAAAAAAAATGTGTGTATAGAAACTTTTCGTATATAATTCAACATTATAAAAAAGATAACGTCAGCATAAAATTGTCTGTAACATGGGAAACATAATTTTGGTGCGGCAATTTCTACTTAGTCTACAAAATCATATTCATAATTATGTGTCTGTTGAAGTTTAACTAAATAACACCTGAAGCTCAAAAAACAAAAACAAATAAAAAAAATGACTGAACAACAACACATCGCATGTTCGCATGAAAAGCGATAATTGCACGTGATAAGATAAGTATAATTCCTTAACTATTGCTAATTATGTACGCGTGTAAGTAAACAGTTTTAGTTGTAAATATGTAGCATAAATATGAAGCATTATTTAATAAAAAAAAACTGGTCAAATAAGGTCAGATCAAACCAATTATGGTTCAATATTTTGTTTACTCAGTAATTTTATTTAATCTAGACTCAATACTGAAAAATTCAATACCATTATGCTCAACTTAACGCCAATTTTTGATTTTGGAAAACTGAGCTCAAAATTAATGCATTTAGCAAACATCGTATAATCTCAAAAATTGCGTAAACAAAACTTGAATTGTGTAGACAACTTTATGTAGTACCGATAAGGCGACAAAGGCATTGGATCGGCGCCAAACAACTCAATGTTAAATGACAAGTCAAATTATAAAATTTCGAAATAATTCATTAGTTCAGAAAATCTCGATAATTTTGAAAAGATCGAAAATTCTCGAACATCACCTATCCATAGACGGTAAAATTACATAATATTCTCGAAAATCTCAAATAATTTGGAATAGTTTTGAAAGTATCGAAAACACTGGAATAATTTCTTAAACTATTTTAATCTTGGAATATCTTGAATATAATAGTAAGCATCCAGATGAGAACCTCTAAAAATCTAAAATCTCTAAAGCTCGGAAAATTTAGGAAATTTTTAAATTTGAGTAATCCCACCGAAATCGAGACGTTTAACCGTTATTACTGACTCAATTTTGTAGAGTTCAGTGTTGTGGATGGCTCTCTTTGCAATTAGAGTTTGGCGTACGAATTGTGACCTCAATAGGATTATAAAAGTTTGTGATTGGGGTATAGTTACAAAAATTGTGAGCCCTATGTCAAGGTTGTCAATGTGAACTGAATTTTCATCACTTTTGGAATAAAATAAATCAGAGCGAACCTTAATGTCCAATCCAAAAACTACCTGGACTCCACATGATGAATCGATCGATCACCTATATGATTACGGCTGGCTTCACATGGCTCAATAGACTAAACTATTGAACGGTACAAATTTGATGGGTATATCTTTGCTGAACTTAAGGGAAGAATGCTGTTTATTTCTTATTTAACTGTTGGTTTCTTCACAACTGTGACACAAATGAATACGGGTTGGACTACGGATAATACGGATTTGACAGAAGAAAAAAATCCCAAAACAAAAAACTTATTTAAATAGAAACAAATTTTGAAATTTAATTTAATTCGTTTTGTTCCTTAGAAGAGAATGGGCTCCCAAATCTCATTCGCGAGGAGTTTGTCCTAAATTTGTCCTAAAACCAACAACAACATGTTAGGACAAGTTTAGAAAAATCTTCATACGACTAAGTTACTACGGCTGAAATAGATATGTTCACATTGAACTAGATCCGTTCTATCCAAAACATATCACTTTTCCGAAAAATGTTGGGTAAATGTCAGATAGGATCCCACACTTAATTACACCGGAAAAGTGATAGGTTTTTGATAGGACGGATCTAGTTCAATGTGAAAATATCTATTTCATTCATTTAGTAACCTCTTAGAAATATCGAAAGAAATTCATGAAAATTTTGTTTTCTCAATTACCGCCAATCAGTGGCGTAACTGCAAGTTTCAGCCCCCCCCCCCCTCGAAACTTTTTTGGGCTCCTAAAAATGCTTATTGCACCTATGAACAAGTAAAGCTTTAAGTGAAAAACTTATTTCTTCCTATTGTGTAGTCTCGCATTAATTAAAAGTATCTGATTTCGAGAGTAGGTGATACGAAACATCTTGCAACTCAATGCTGTGACGATCTCTAAATATATCGATAAAGCATCACAAATTTCGAATATAATCTCAAACATATCGAATTTTCTAAATATTTTGCATATTCTTGAAAGTTCTCAAATATCGGATTATCCGTAAGTTTTGTTAAAAAATGGTATAAGCATAAAATATGTGTTGAAGTAAAAATGTCAAGAACTATTTGTTTTAAGAGCTTTCAATTATAAAAGCTTTTTAAACCAAACCATTTTGCTCAGAAATTCGATTTTACATAGGGTAACGAAATTTAGGGATAATTTAGTATATTTGTTCTGAATGTAAATTTTCAAGAGCTTTTAATCAAACCAAACCTAGGGAACTTGGTATTATAATATAATCTTTCGTTTATCGAAGCTTTTTGAATCAAATCAGTTTACTTCGAAATTTGGTATTAAAAAGTAGTACGAAATTTTGGGATAAATTTAGAATATTTTTTATAATGAGCTTTGGGCTTGATAGGTATAAATTAATACAATGTGTTTGGGTTTAAACTTAATATTTCTCAGACTTTTAATTATTTCAAGTTTTTGTTATACTGTTTTATGTGCAAAAATTATGTATGTATTTGCAAAAAGTTTCAAGAGTTGTCACTGATCGAAACTTTTTAAACAATTTATCTCAAAATTACATTTTGTAACGAAATTTTGGGATATACATATATAGAATGTTTGTTTCTAATGAGCTTTAAGATTGATAATTAATTTATACTTTTGGGTTTGAACCTAACATTTTTGAGCCTTTTCATAATTTGAGGATTTTGTTAAAATGTTTTATTTTTTATTTACAAAAAATGTCGAACTTTTAGTTTCAGGAGCTTTTACGTATCGATGCTTTTAACACAAATCATTTGCTTTTTATTCTGAAATTCGATAGTTTAAAAGAAGGTGGGATTTTGGAATAAATTTAGAATATTTGTTTTCAATAAGCTTTAAGATGATAATTCATACTTTCTGTGTTTGAACTTAACATCTTTGAGCTTTTCAATAATTTCTGGTTTTTAATAAAATGTTTTATGATCATAAATTATTTATTTGAAAAAATTGGCAAGAGCTTTAGTTTTAAGAGCTTTCACTTATTGAATCTTTCTTTATTGTACTTCGAAATTTCATAAAACAACGGATGACGTAATTTTGGGTAGGATTTGTATATTAAGAGATTTTCCAACCATACCATTTGACTTTTAAATTTGATATTATAAAGGAAGGTTGTATTTTGGGATTAATTTAGAGTTTTCGTTTTCAATGAGCTTTAATCTTAGTAATTTATGTATGCTTTGTCGGTAATTTTTTACTTTTCCAATTTTCCATAAATTCTGTCTTTCGTTAAAATGTTTTAAGAGTTTTCACTTATCCAAGCTTTTCAACTCAAATCGTTTTACTCAGAAATTTAATATGTCAAAGGGTATTTTTTGGAAAAAATTCAGAATATTGGTTCTCAATGCAAATATCCTTCATCCAAAATGTGTTTCCATTTTCGAGCGTTCCATGTATAAGAAAATCAATTGGTTTACTTAGATTGAAAAGTAGTTAGTAGTTCTTCGTTCAAAAGTAGATGAAACAGAACATCATCATTGGAATGGCCTCAAATAAAACGAAACATCTTGCAACTCTATGCCATGGCGAGTTCTAAATATATCGATAAAGCATCACAAATTTCTAATATAATTTGAAAAGTATCAAGAATTCCGAAATAATCTCAAAAATTTCAAATTTTTAATGTATCTTAAATATTCTTGAAAGTTCTCAAATATCAAATTATCCGTTGTTATTTAAAACCAAAGGAAATCCTATACGTGCTAATCACCGCCTTGTTCAACGTAAATAACCTGGACATTTTTGCATAATTTCGAATAACCTACAGGAAATCGGAGAAATATCGAAATTTTGGCATAATCTCAAAAAATCTTTTTAATAACACCATTTAGATTTAAATGTGTAACTCTGGTAATTACAATTCAAAGCTAAGCGCAGAACATTGCCTTACAAAATTCGAAGAAATTCGAAAATCTTTAAAAATCTCGAATAGTCCAATGAATGTCGTAAAACTTAAGAAATCTAGAATAAACCGCAGAACAATTTCGATTACCCCAGAAAAATTCGAAACATCTAAAGATCATAAAATCAACTTTTTGGAAGCCCAGTTGGACCGTGCCAATCAGACATCAAATTTGAATAATCTCGTCATATGTAGTATTCCGTCTAAGTGTGCCGATGTTCCTCTTTTAATAATCAACACAGCGGGTAAAATTGGGGTAAATATCACAAAAGATGACATAATTTCAATTAAGCAAATGGTGCATAGTAAGCAAACCGGTTCAGTATTAAAAGATTCAGTTATTGTCACCTTGAAGTCAACTGCTACAAAAAACAATATACCCAATTTATTTTGGAGGAAAAAAAATTATATCTCAAAGATCTGGTCAATGATGTTTCCAGCTGAGCATGCTGATAGTTGGATTTTCATTTTGCATCACCTTACCAAATTCCAATCGAGGTTATACAATGAAGCGAAAATACTTAAAACTAAATATAAGTTCCAGTTTTTATGGTGTAAAGATAATAACATCTACCTACGAAAATCATCTGATACAAATGTTCATCGTGTTTCGTCATTCAACGATATCTGTCGGATTAAAGAGATCATGCACTCAACTGATTCCTCTGTGCCAGTTGAAAATATTGCTGCTGCTGACGTATTCAAGGGTATTGGGATGTAATGTTAAATTTGGTAATTTGTTAAGTTTTTTATGTAAATTTTTTTTAAAACCCTATAAATTAATTATTTTTTTGATGAATTTACTGCACTTACTAATACATCTATTACAGTACGGTTTGGATCTACGCTGTATAAGCATTACTTATTTTTATTTATTTTTATTATCAAAACATTACAAATGCAATACTTACGTATTGGTTCTGAACTTTACTGCAATAGTTTGAATAGCTTTAAGAATTTTATTTTAGTTTTACTTCATTTTTTATTTATGCTTTTTAGTTTTTCGGTTTTGAGTTTTGATCCTTCATTTCAATCATTTTTCATGTATTCAACTGTTATCATTCTTCTTGTTTTATTAGAATTAGATTCAAAAGAGTTCTGATATATCGAATTCTAGTTCGGATTTATTCAATGATTTACTTTCCTCCTCCTTACATTCAGGTGGTTCGGATTTTGAATGCAAGCTACTGATTCAAAATATCCGTAGTTTACGGAAGAATTTTGACAATTTGGTGTGTCATATTCAAACACTAGACAAAATGCCTGGTTTAATTTTTTTTAACAGAAATCTGGATACACGATTATGAACTTGTTAATTATTCAATTACTGGATATAATATTTTTGCTAATTGCAACAATATTTACCGTTCAGGTAGTGCAGCTGTGTATGTTGATGTGAATTTAAATGTTAAAGTGAATAGTAATTTCAATTTAAGGTCAGCTGATTTATTACTGGTTGATGTATTTTTTCCAAGTTTCAAAGTAACGGTTGTATGTGTTTACAGGCTTCAATCATATGACGCTGAGTTGTTTCTGGAAGAATTCAATTCATTCCTTATTAAAATAAAATGTAATAATTTATTAGTTTTGGGTGATTTTAATATTAACCTTCTAAACAATTCTTTGCTATTTGATGAGTATAAATTTTTAATGTCAAGTAATGGTTTAGTCTCTAAGGTAAATGTTCCGACTAGAATTTCTAGCTTATCTTCATCATGTATTGACCATGTTTTTTACAGACTCTCTAATGTTGCGATAAATTCTTTAGTTGAAGATTTATGCATTACTGATCATTGCGACGTTTTTATCAACTTGATGTTTAAAGAAAACTTTGTTTCCCGAATCAGGAGGTCTAGAGTTAATCATCAATTTCGGTTAAATTTTGAACTTTTAAACGATATGTAATTAGTAGAGTCTTGGAACGCTGTGTTATCTACAGTTGATATTTCAGAAGCTTTTGATTTGTTTATTGCTAAACTCACTCACTACATTTCCCAAAGTAATTTTTTTATTAAACCACCTAGGAAATTTCATAGATTGAAACCTTGGATGAACTTTTCGTTGATCAAGAAGGTAATAAAAAAAATTAAATCAGTAGTAAAGTAAAAAAAACAATCCAATAATTTAATTTTGAAAAATCATTTTCACCAGTTTGCCAAAAATCGGAATCAGGTTATTAAATAAACTAAAAATAGATATTATTTTAGTAAATTCCAAAAAGCAGGTAATAATAGTAAGCAGTAATGGTCCTTATTGAATGAAATACTTAACAAAGGTACTACAAATAATAAAATTAATGAAATATTAGACGAACAAAATTATAAGCTATCATCCCCAGCAGACATTGCTAATTGTTTTAACAATTACTTTTGTAATATAGTTTCGAAAGCGCGTCTGGAATTTAACAATAATTCACAGCTAGTTGATAACTCCGTTATACTTGATTTGAGCTCCAACTTAATTTTTTTCTTTCGTCCAATTTCTTCCATGGAATTATTTCTCATTATCAATTCCCTTGAGGATAAACATTCTACAGATTTGTTTGGTTTTAGTAGTGCAATTATTAAAAGTATTAGCTTCAACATTGTTGACATTTTAAGTGCATTGTTTAACCGTAGTATAACCGAAGGTACATTTCCGGAATCACTGAAAATTGCCACGGTTATTCCTCTCTTTAAGAAGGGCGATCGTCTGTTGTTGAGTAACTATAGACCAATATCCATCCTTTCTGTTATTTCCAAGATTTTTGAAAAAGCAGTTAAATTACGAATGACAGAATTTCTGAATAACTTTAACTATTTCAGTAAATGTCAATTTGGTTTTCGTTCTGGTTTGAGTACAGATGATACTTTGATCGAACTTATGAATCCACTTCATGAAGGTATTAATAATTCTAGTACAGTAGCCGGCCTGTTTGTGGATGTTACTAAGGCTTTTGATATGGTAGATCATGGTATCCTTTTGGATAAGCTGATGAATATTGGTTTTCGAGGTTGCATATTCAACGAGGTTGGCTCAAGTCATTCATCACTAATCGGTCGCAAAGGGTTACTTGTAAAAATAGTTTCAGTGACTTATCGGTGCTACAAGCGGGTGTCCGCCCAAGGATCTGTACTTGGACCAATTTTATTTTTAATTTACACTAATTCTATTTTTAAACAAAATTGTAAAGGTAAAGTTATTACCTTTGCTGATGATCTAGCGTTTGCATATAATAGTTGTGATTATAATTCTGCAGTATCATACATTAATCATGATTTAAAAATTCTGTCCAATTGGTTCGCGGCGCACAAGCTATTATTGAGTTCTAAAACTAAAACAATGCTCTTTAATTTAAATGATAATGGTTCGTTTAATAATGACGTAGTTTATCACGACCGGCATTGCCCTAGGAATGGCCCGTGCATTAATAAATGCTTGCCTATTGAATCTGTTGCTAACATTAAATATTTGAGCCTAAACGTTGATTGTAGATTAGACTGGAAGAATCATATGTTAGAATTGTCAAACTCTCTGCATTCTGGTATTAAGCAAATGTATCTACTGCGGTCACACTGTCCACCTGGTATTCTTAAAATATTTTATCACGCCTTAATTGAGTCCAGACTGCGTTATGGTATTTATTGATGGGGTGGTACATATTTTGAGACGATCAGACCATTAGTAGTAGCTCAAAAGCATGTAGTTAGATTGATGCATTTCAAGAATAAACGTAGCCCTTCTTGGCCATTATTCTTGAGCAGTACACTTCTTCCATTGAAACATCTTTATGTTTTTAAGGTTATGAATAAATATTTTGAAATTAGTGGCAATCGTTATTTGAGTTGTCACAGTTATTTACTGCGTAAAAATGTTATGCATTTCAGAAGTGTTCCAAAATTTTGCAAAACGCATTTTTATAATTATTTTTAGTAACTGCTCCAACCATCTTTAATAAACTTTCGATTGATATCCGTAGCTTGAATTCTAAATCTAATTTCCTGGCAAGTTTGAAAGTTTGGCTAGTCCAATTTAGTAATATTGATTTTTTGTTTAAAATCATTATTTAATTTTTTACTTATAATTTTGTATGCTAGTTATTTGAGGAGAGGTAAATTTTTGCATGAATAGGGAATGATGTTGTCTTTGAAATGAGGGGTTCAATAATTTAAAACTGATTTTTTTTTGATTTTTTTTTTTTGATTTTTTTTATAACAAATGTTTTTAAATTGCTTAAATTATTTTTTGTCATATAATTATTTACATCGTATTGGTTGTATTGTATAGTATTTTTTTAACTATTATTATTCCAATTATTGTATTTTATTATTTTATTATTATTAGCTATAGGGATGCCTGCTACCGACCTTGTGGGTCAAAAGGTACTTCCTTATTTATTTCATTTTTTTTTTCCTAATTATATGTACTTATATGTGATATAGTTATAATTTTTGTAATGAAATTAATAAAAATAAATAAAAAATAAATAAACAAAATAAATAAATATTATGTGAATGTCGATTGATTTCAAACAATTTCAATAATACAGAAAAATCTGGATATTAATGAATAGTATCGGAAAGACTGCAAAAATCTAGAAAACCTACGAACATTTTGAAAAATTTCAAAAATTCGTGTAAATTTGGAATTACATAGTTGTCAAGTAACTTAATGTTACTAATACTACTAAGCAAGTTAAGGCTTAGCTCAAAAAAACGATATGCAATAAGAATGGAACGCTCGGGTCTTACTGGGTAATTTTTTTAAATATTGAACAGTCGTATTCTTCGAATAGGCTCAAAAATTCTCGAAAGAGTCATGTCGTCGTCTCAGGACTAGAGTTCGCTAACCACCAAATTGCCATTTTTCGGGTTTTGATGGATTCTGAGGATTTAAAATATCCTCTTTCGTTTGCGCGTATTTACGTCTTAATCAGTCTACCCATTCCTGAGGGAACTGGTTTTGTGTTTTCCGCTATCCACTATGTCATAATGACCTCGCAAACTTTAATTTTCATTTTTCTCAAAATAGTGATTTTGTCGCTTAGCGTACTCTAGTCCTGAGACGACGAATTGTGTTTCATAACACTGAATCACAAATTAAGTCTAAAACATCATGCATCGAGAAGCGAGAATTTCCAAAATCAAGAAAACTCCACCAAAAACAACCAAAATAAAAACACCATCTAAATTAGTTTTTCAAAATAAACCGGTAAATTTAATTTTTATTTACGGTTTACTGGTAATCAAAATATTCGCTAAATAAGACACTATAAGTCGAACGAACGCTAATTGAATATAGAGACTGACTGGTTTAGCTCAAGTGATGAGGGAAACAAAAATTTATTTTCAGTTGCGATTATATGTTTTTCTAGTTCTTTCTTCTAGATTACTATGTAAGCTCCCTTTTTCAAATCAAATTCAACATTTTCTAATCAAAACTTGTTTGTAAAAGGTTGAATTGGTTTGACTAAAGACTTAATTTGATTTGTAAAAGTTTGAATTTTAAATGCAAAAGATGTAAAGTTGGAGTTACGCAAAACGTATCATACAAATAAATCAACGCGGTAAACACTAAAATTGTAGTCATTTGATGTAGAAAGCTTTGATTTCAAAGGAATTTCTAATCTAAATATCGGCCAGAACCTAAAGTAATTTTTACTTCTATGGAGTCAGAAACGAGAAGAAATTGTTGAGCCGGTCTTAAGAAAATACTTTATAGCAAAAGGAACAATTCTTTTTCCTACAGAAATGTACCGTTCTGCAAATTTGAAAAGGTAAGCTTAATGTGAGCTATCTAATCTTAAATTTGAACTAATAAAGAAAATCTCGTTTTAAAAATTATGAAAAGTCGGATCAATTTGAGAAAGTAAATCTATTAGGTCTCGTTTTTTTTTCTACACTAATTTTTACTTTTTCACTGTAGTATAATGTTAGATCACTTAGCTTAAAGTCGGTCACCCCCCGTTTCTTAATATTAAAAATTTTAAAAGGTTCTTCATCGTCCAATTTAGTTTTGTGTTGTATAGTCCCAAAATCCTTTGTGTATCATAACCATTTGACGTCTTTCCATATAAATCGATTTCCGCCTTTATCTACATTTCGCCAATTAAATTTATTTTTCACCACTACTGCAAACTTAAAAAAATCCTCTCGAATCATATCGTGAACCGTAAGTTTAGTTTTCGTGTTACGACACCGAATAAATTGCGACCAATTTCGCGGAATATGAATTTTGAATGATGAAGTTTTCTTTCTTCGCTCGATAGTGGCACGGTCGACATCGCACTTCATGTGAGTATGACCTGGCTCCAAAAACTTATGGTCAATGATATTTATGATTGATTGTCCATTACAGAAAGGTAAAACATTGCGGCTACAAAATAATTTTAGTGTTGACTAGCACACGAGTCCGAATAAATCACTATTTGCTCAGTATTTGATGGTACTTAATTCATAATAAGATATTGAAATATGCAGGAAGCTATTTCGCCTCCACCCCCCCCCCCTCGCCGCGCTATTATTTCATTCCACAAAAAACAATACGGAACATTCGAAACGCAGTTATGAACAGTTAGACTAAATCTCCATAACTGCCTCTTATAAAAAGAAACTGATGTTTAGGCTTTGGAGGTAGGCCGTCGAAACTAGCAGCCTTGGATTCGTCTTAGCCAATAATTTATCATTTGACTTCGCCGTGTACGCCAAATCAGCTTGTTTATAATGCTTTTTGTTCCAAGTGAATATCGTCTTTTGTTATTTCTGGCACATAGTTGAGTTTTGATGCAAAAGTGTAACATTTATTACTTGTGTTCACTTTGGGCTTTTTAAATTGAATGCCCATTATATGAAATACTTCGTGGTATTTTGACAAAGAAGCTGCAGTGGAAGTCTCTTCTGTATAACTCGTACATTTTACTGAGTGTAAGATCTGCTTGAAGATATTTCTGAGCTGATCTTGATCTCTTACGGGAGTAGTGTGACTCTCATAAGCGGGAAACAAATTAATGTGGTCTTTAATCTCTTGGACTTTTTCTTCACTTAATTTAATGACAGTTTTCAAAAAGCGGTTTGTCTCACTCAATATTGTGCGAAAGCAATATTGACATAACTGTACTCGTTGAAGGTTTACATCTAATTTACAACATTTTTGTTACCGTAATTTAATCTTTCTAGGATCAAGTAACTAACGAAGAATATTTAGAGAAATCAGAAACAAAATCTCCTTATATCAGTCAATTTTTTGTTGTGTTGGATTGCAATTTAATATGTCTTCACAAGCAACTTCAAAATTGTTAATGCGATCAATTTTATATTCAAGCTGCGTTTTATATTAAACATACAATATGATACAATTCTAAGATTATTTATAAAATTAACTATCAGGTAACTTTAAAAACGCAGGACCTTAATTTAAAATTTTAAAAACTGATTTCTGAACTTAATATGACAATCTAAGCCATAATTATCAATTAATGTAAAACAATTAAAATTGGAACATTTTTTATATGACTCAAAATTTTTAAAGCTAAAATGTGTTGCGTTTGATACCTGCGAAAGGACATATAGTTCTTATTATGGCTTATAAAAAACATTCTTTAAATTACTCAACGAGCACTATCTGTTTAATTTCAAATGAACCTGAAGTTTCTGTTGCCAATAGACCGAAATATCAATCAGAAGACGTTACTGTTCTGAATGAAACCGATATTCATTCTGTTAATTGGATTCCAATTGCTTCTAGTTCCAGACAGATTTTTGGGCAGACAGATATTTCAGGAATAACCAATTTTATCTCGCAAATCAAAACTATGGGGTTATTAGAAGCAAGTATTACTAAAATAATGAATCACACCAAAGAACTGTTCAAAATCAGTGTAGACAACGTCTTTAATATTTGTCAAAACCAAATAGATCAGCACTGCTCCAAATATAATCGAGAAAGGGAAATTGGAAATATTCGGTTTTTCGTTCAGTACACCTTGGTTTACGTTGGGATAGAAAATACTGTTCTAAATCAAAAACATACCGATGCTTAGGTGACTATAGGCCTAATAATTGTTAGAAATTACCAGTAGATCATTTTGGTTGTAGCCCCCAAGTATGTCCATAGAATCTCTAACAAGCCCAAAAAGCCATCTTGGCTCTATTTTGAATCTCTATTTCTAATCTTATTGTAGAATGTTGACAGGTCTTTATACCTGCGACGATTTAATTCCTGAGGACATTGCCAAAAAAATTGCATACCGCTGCAAAAGCGGGTGAAAAGGCGGACAATGTCGTTGGAAGAAAAACGGTCTCAAATGCACGAATGTTTGTTTAAAGGGTGAAGAATTTAAGCTCAGGTATGGTTCTCTTGGCAATGGCCGATTTATCATACTTGACAGAGGTAACATTTTCATCGAACAAGACATAGTTTAATGTGAAATTGTAAAAAAGAAAGCAAAAACAAAAATCCGATTTTTCACGATATTTTTGGGTCCCAAATTTTTTGGTTTTCTTCTTTGAAATTCTTTCTTCTAGGTGACTCCATTTTTTGTTTCTGGGTAGAATCGTTATTGTATACTTTTTCCTAGAATGACTGTACTATACTGTATTTGTATTTTCTGTGTTTAAACGGTTTTAGATAATGTACTCATGCAATGGTACATTCACAGTGAGACAAAGAAATTAAAAGGGGCTGTAGATTAATTTGAATTTGAAAAATACATTGCAGAACTGCAACATAATATGGTGTTACGCTTAACATTTGTAGCGCTTAACAAAACTATCTGTGTACGAGTAAGTCAAATGTTTACAGCAACGTTAAACAATCTTTTAAAAATTTTATAAATAACAAACTTTTTGAAACAGTAACTTAACTATTCTGCTTTATATTCCAATCAGAAAAGGTCTCTTTGTCATTTCGCAAGATGTCTAAAAGATTGATTTGTTAAAATCAACTAGACTTTTATCCCACCTGGTTTTATTAACCTAAATAAGAAATGTTTGGATTTGCTAAATCGCGAACATTTCCCGCTTTGATTTAAGCTGTAAAACTTCCGGGGGTTTAAATGAAAGCTCATGGTCTAGGAAATTAGTTTCAAAGATGTTAACGATTTGACAGGAAGTTGTTGTAACCATCTGTACACTAGTGCTTACCGTAGTATGCTAGTACAGTCACAATCGGCTACTTTTCATTCTATGTAAAATATTGTGTTGCAACCTGAGTACCTGACGATAACGAATCATTTCTCTCAGTGTGTAGGAGATAGCTGGCTTTTTGTTTTCATCATTTTCTCAAGTTTCATTTGTAATTTTTCCCCTTTATAAAAAAAGTTAAAAAGCTTTTAGCTTTAAGCCAAAAAAATTAATTTCTTGCTATTTGCTGGCAGTCATTTTAGCAGATATGTCAGTCATTTTAGCAGATATGTTCGAATCGAAAGTTTTAGACAGATATAGTTTAGTCAAATCCAAACGTCGTTAAATATTGTCCGGTAATGGTGAATAGCTGCAGAAAATGAATTTCATTCAAATAATCAAGTGGCATGAATCTCATAACGTTTTAACCAGTTAAAATATTAAGCTCGGGTGTGGCATGGTGGCAATGGGATGACCAATTAGAACAATAACTTAAATATTTTCTCTTATTTCTATAAAACACTTGCTGATTCACCTTTTGTGGAAATTGTCCAAATATCCACTGATCAGGTTCAAACTGCAGGAAAATTATTCTATTCCTTCTTAGCGGTTTCTTAGCGTTCGGTTTTTGGAGTAATCAAATTAGTGAAGTGACCCAGCTTCTATTGTGATATGTTCAAAGATAAACACTAGCCACAAACACCGTTTCACTCGAAACCTAAAATCGTTGTAATTGGTATTCTTGATTAGTCACAAACAGCCATTTCGGTATTGCGAGAGTGGATAGATCGGCATATCGCTTCGGATTTTCACCCACTGCTCTTGAAGTTGTCCCAAACTGTATCTAGGAGCCACAACGGTTGGAAGAAACATTTCATTTAAATGATAAATTGAAACGCTAAACCAAATGGGTCAAAGCCAGCTGCTACTATAACCACAACACTTTTATTCCGATAAGATCTCACGGCGAGTGTCTTTGGAAGAGATGAATTTATTTCAGCTGCTTTCATTTCTTTCATAAATTCTGCAGAATTGGAATACTATTTTCTTAGGTTAAGTCCTGATTCGTCATTAAGGTCGCAAGTTGTCCTGCTAACATAGGCTGCTTCAAATACGAATGACGTGCCGGTTAACATCACATCTATATACATATCTCTTGATAATGCTCAAAAGCTCCCGGAAACGGCTTAGAGTTGATTTCGGGTATACGTTTTTAGTTCTTAAAGTTATGCTTTTAGACTCCGGCTTTTATAATTATGTCCCCCAATAGGTTTTGCAGTTTTGTTCACGTTAACAAGTTACTATTTAGCGAATATCTGGAGTTTGGGTTTGCCGGCGCCTGAAAGACTACCCGTTGCGTAATAAACTGAATACTCGTATTATATGAATATTAGCCACAAGCGCTACAATACTTTAGTGAATCGCTGGAACGGCTCCTTAGTAAAAAGTCCAGCTTTAAAAAAAAAATCCAAAACTTTCAAATCACATAACCTTGGTGACCTGCTGATGTCGCCATTCTGAAGTATTGAGCTCCTTATCTACACTCGCAATGAATCCATAGGCAAGTCAAATTTCATAATGT
The DNA here is from genome assembly GCA_963556165.1 of Tipula helvola. NCBI lineage: Eukaryota > Metazoa > Arthropoda > Insecta > Diptera > Tipulidae > Tipula > Tipula helvola. Next base: position 105,883,082 of record OY744482.1, read on the forward strand.
GAATGAAATGTATTGCAAACGTTTGGCACAATCAATATTTACGTTCTCGTTCATTAACAGACTTACCCCCCGATTCTGACGTTAAGACTCCTAAGACTGTCTTAGCTAAGACATTTTTTGGGAAGACTTTTTTTTAAGACTACAGATTATATTGGTATTCTGATCACAGCAGTCTTAATTTTTTGGTTGCAAATTCTCTAAAACGTTTGTAGACCTGTCAAACACTAATGTTTTCCTTATTTTCATTAGTTTTTCAGCTTTAATTTGTATTTTGAGATATTTTCACTATTGGAAAATAAATAAACAAACATATTTAAATGCTTTTATGTCGATACATACAATTTATGATGACACTTTGTTTTAAAAGCATCATCATTTTGCTACAAGAGAAATGTCAAATTAAGACCGTTAAGACCATCAAAATTGTTGGTCTTACATAGGACTATTTTGTAAGACTAATGACAGCTAAGATTACTTGTAGAATACGAAATGGGTCTTAACTAACAGAAAAAGTCTTACCTAAGACTATTTTTTGATCAGTGACTGGGCATCAGAATCGGGCGGTTAAGTGCACTCGACAAATGTATTGAAATTTTTACTTCGCCCGGCTGAACTACTACTATGTTAGAATGTTCGAAAGCGAGCTTGTAGATTGTGCTCGAGTGAATAGGCCTTACATTTTCACCCAAGAGTATTTCGAGTTGGAACTAGATTTGCTAAAATATAATTTGATCGTTAGAAGTAATTTAGAACAAGAGTGGTAATGGACCACCACTCCATTTGCTACGAGAAACAATGATTAACTATATGGAAGTTAACGAGTTTTATACTAGTTTACTCAAAAAAATAACTTTATTTCTCAAGATACAACTTAAAACTAAAAAACTACAAAAATATTTTATATTTTTATACAATAAAAATAGTTGACATTGCATAAATGCATGGAAAATTACTTAAAAATGATGTTATAAAAAATATATCATCTTTCAACCGGACACAACACACGTTGTGTTGATTCGACACATAAATGCATGGAAAATTACTTAAAAATGATGTTATAAAAAATATATCATCTTTCAACCGGACACAACACACGTTGTGTTGATTCGACAAGTTTGCGCGTGTCTCATAGGCACGTTGTGTTGACTCGACATTAATGGTGGTGTTAACTTCTCCCTCCTTAAAGACCTGCGTCTCGTGGGTCAGAAACTCAATTTCCTGGGTTGAATTCCTGGCTGGTCATTGGAAATTTTGTCTTGATACATCGGCTTGTTGATAAACAGCATTCTTCTTTGACGTCTCACTCTAGCTTTGTTGGCGAGAAAAATGACAACTAAGCAGATGACAATGGTTACGATACTGAAGTCGATGAGGATAGCTTCTTTATGTTCGTTGGAAAGTTCTTGAAGTTGTTCAACGTTATTTAGATACAAGTTATGTAAGTATCCTGGGTCAATTTTGACGCTTTTCTCCGTTATATTTGCTTTAAGTACCGGTGGCAATACTTGAGACGTCCTTACTTCCCTGTTCGTAAAAACTGATTCGCCGATTTTTATTGTTTCGTTATGATATTGAATTAAAAAATTTCCCTCTAAATGTTCGCTTCTATTGCTGTAAATGATGTCTCCTTTAAAGTTGCTTATGAAGATTGTATTGTCGTTCAAGGGTTCGATGATTTGATTCTTATTGAACTGGTAATCACATTTAGCATTTAATCCTTTCATAATTCGGCTGATACAATGGTCTTTACTTAATTCTTTTAGTTTATTCATTTCGCATATGGTGATATCTCGAAAGAGGTTGCATCTCTGGGTGATTCCAAATACTTCGTTTTGGTTTATCAAAAGTTCATTGAATTCCAGATGTATTTGTTTGTTTTGATTAACCGTTGATTTTATGATGACATGGTTGTAGTTCTGCTTACTCGTCTTAGGTATAGATATGACGTATAAGATTGTAGAATCTTTAATCATCATCATTGGTTCCGCATATTCTATAGCCTCTATTTCATTGGAATACGGCAAGGTTTCTATTTCTGTGATTAAGCGGCTAATTTCTCCTTTATCCAGTAGATTGGTGTTAACTATTTTTCCTTTTGCTAACTGTACGGCTCGAATGATTTCTTTTATTTCTTCTTTGATTAGAGTAAGTCGGTTGTACAGAGTTTGTTGCATCTTATCGTCTTCATCTTCATTTAGATGTTCTACAATTTTGTTGAATTCGTTGAGCATTTGTTGAGCTGTGTCTATTAATACTTTATTGATTTTGTATTGTTGATTGTTATTGTTAATTACTTGGTTCTGACTTTTCACTATCTGGTCCCAATCCGTGGCGTCAGGTGAGCCTGCGATCCATTTCCACGCGCTTCCGATCCAATTTATTGCTCTTTTGCTTCTTGACTTTTGACCTTTAAGTTCTGAAATCCATTGCGAGATTTGTTTTGTTTGGTGAACCAATTGAGCTCGAATTTTGCTTCCTTGATGAATGCTATTGATCGTTGGTGTTAGTCGTTCAATCAGTTCCTCATAATTGTCCAAATTGATGATGTGAATTAGTTTAAAATTTCCGTTAATAATTCGCCCATTTCCTTGTTTTACAGTGACTACTGGGGTATTGTATTCGTAGATGGTCGCAGAAGATGTTAAACCCCATAGCCAGGAGCTAAAAGTAGATGAAATTATTGTGTTATATTTTTAATATGGGCTTTATGAATTCGTTTCCCGGTTGTTGTTGTAATGGTAACATTATTGTCTCTTGCTACTGTTTCTTTTTTGAATTTCGGTTTATCCTTTGCTTGAATTTGTTTAACCGAGGTGAATATTGTTTCCCCAGGCGTGTATGTCTTCGGTTTTTCTCTCTTTGTCTTCTCTCTTTCAATTTTGTTTTCTTGGCTTCTCTTGATCCTTTCGATTATATCTTCGTTTATTCTATTTTTGAAGTCAGACAGATTTTGATAGTTTATTCTTTGACTCCTGCCAAAAAATATGTCGCTTGGTTTTTGTTGAATGACTGAGTGTACTGAATTATTATAGCGGTCTGCTGCTATATTGATTAATTCTTTTACCGTTAGTTCTTTGTATTCGTTTTGGATGCATCTAACGATTTCAATTATCGTAGAATGGACTCTCTCGACAGTCCCATTTGTCTCACTCCTTTGTGATGGTGTCAGGTAAATCTTAACTCCCAAAGTTTTTAGATAGTCCGTAACTATGGGACTTATAAAGCTTCTTTCATTGTCCATCACAAGTATCTTGGGTACAGAGAAGAAATGCATTGCTTTAATTATTTTATCCCTCACATGTGGAATAGATTTAGTTTTGATTCGAAAAAATTTCACAAATTTTGTGAATTTGTCCACACATGAAATGAACTTCTCGTCTTTGATTTCCATTATATCGATGTGGAGTATCTCCGTCGGATACGTCGGAATGGGTGTCTCTTGGATTTCCACGCGACTAGGGTGTCTATCATATTTGTTGATGTTACAGGTGTCGCAAGTTTGTGTATATTTCTTTATTAGACTGGCCATCCGAGGGAAGTAGTATTTTTCTAATATTTGTTTTTTATTTTCTACTTGATTTCGATGTGCCCGTTTGTGTTCTTCTCTTATGATGGCAAGCTGGTTTTCTTCGTTGCGTATATCTGTCACCACTCTTTGTGTTAGCCGTATTTTGTAACCCGAGAAATTTTCCTTAACGGCCTCCTGGAGGATTTGAATATATTCTTCCGGCATTTTTACTCCATTGATTGTGTTCGGATTTAGTTTCTCTCGTAGAATTTTCTTTAAGGTTTCTTTACTTAGTTCAGGCAGGCTAATGTGATGCCTGTGGTAAGATGGGTGTGGTTCTTCCTGAGCATAAATCTCTTTCCCTTTTTTGAATATAAGTTGATTTCTAAATGCGTTGATTGGTGCTTCGCAGTATCGTATTAGATCCGTGGAATCTTCCTCAGCACTGTGAATCGTTCCATTTGTAGATAGGGTGTTTGCTCTGATTTCCGCTCTTACCCCGGTATCGATTGTTTCTATATTGTTTACGGGTCCGAATAAATCTTTAAATTTTGATATTACTGTTTGGAGTTGCTTCTTTGTTTCTGATGAAAGATGTTTATCTCGGATTTCTATACTGTTGACTTGGAGTGATGGTTTTTCTTTTAATGGAATTTTAATATTTGGTGTTATTATTAGAAGATTATTTTTCCTATCAATTATTGCTCCTAGTTCTTTTAACGTGTCGTCCCCTATTATTCCATCAAATGATTTTAATCCCGGTAGAATGAAGAATTCAATATTATTGTTGATGCCAATACTTTTAAAAAATTTACCGCTAATTTTCTTACTAATTTCGATGTCGCCTCCAGCTGATCTGATTTTAAATTGAACCTTAGTTGGGATGGCGTTATTGGCTAATTGTGGTTTTATAAAATTTTTATTTGCTCCTGTATCGATCAGGAACTTGAGGATATCGCCATTTTTTAGCTTATACTCTAGGTATGGTACGCTAGAGAGGCTTCCGTCATAAAATTTACCTCAGAATCATCTTCGGTATATTGGTCATCATTGGTTATTTCGCCTTCCATGTTGTCGTTAACCAATTGGTTGTAATAGTCTTCTTCTAGTTGTGTTTCTATGTGGTTGATCCTCTGTTGTCTACTTGGTTCGTAACGGTGAGAATAATCTCGTTTTGTCACTGGATTATCTTGATTGGTTGGACGGTTAATATAGTTCACCTGTCTTGTTTGTATTGATGGGTCGATATCCATTGGTATTGGTGGCTTCGGGTTGTTTGGTCTTGGTGGTGGTAAATTGTTTTGATTTTGGTTACCGCTTTGATTTTGGTTCACATATGGTATTCGGTGATTCTGGTGTTGTATATTGTAGGCCATGTTTCTCTGCTGTATTGGTATCATGCCATCATTTGTTCGCAGATTTGGTGAGTTGCTATGTGTAATTTGATTTATTGGAGCTGTTACCATGTTGTTGACATTTTTTTTGTGTATTGGTAAGTTTCTAAAATTCAGGTTTTGAATTTCCAGACAGGACGCGTATGCTTCTGGTAGCGTGGTTGGTTTTTGAATTATAAGCATCTTAGATAAGTCTCCATTCAGCCCCCGGACGAAAATGTCTAATGCTCTATTTCTGTATGTGTCAACCAAAACATTGATTGTTTCGGCTGAATAATCCTCCGTTTTGATTTTGTTGACTATTAGTGAGAATTGGTGATTAACAGTAGCATAAAATTCATCCACTGTCATATTCTTTTGTGTTATATTGCTGAGCTGGTATTCTAGCGTACGGAGGTCCCTTTTATCCGCATAGTGAAGGGACAGGCATTTCTTTATTGACGTCCATTCTTCATCAAAAATATTATAGGATATTAGAGCGGAGTCGGCGTTGCCTCGAATTTTTTGTCTTATTTGTTGAAGTATAGCTCTGTAAATCGGTTTATCTCGCATAATGTTGTAATCGCGTAGTATAGTTTCTACATTATGTACCCATGAGATGTACTGCGTTGGATTCCCATCGAATATCTGCAGTTCTCTTACACAATCAGGTAGCCTGCTAATATCTTTCAGGTCTTGTTCATTTCTTGGTGTTACCAATGTCGTTGTTGTTACGGGGATAACAGGGTTTTCTAATTTTTCGAGTCGTCTCTCGATTTTTTTTGTTAGTTCGATTTGGGCGTTCAGGGCCCCAGTTAATTGTTGCAAGGCGGTTTGAATTTGAATTAATTGTTCCGTCATTTTATTAAATTGGTTTGTTTAATATTCAGATTTTAGTTATTATAATTGTATTAACTTTTTATTATTTTTATTAAAATTTGTTAAAAAAAATATTGTTGCTTTTTTACTTTTACTTTTATTATTAAAACTTACATTAAAATGAGTTGGATTTTCATTGCCAATAAAATGTGGTTCAATGTTTCCAACAATTTTTTTGTGTGTACTCCGGGTGATTGTACACTTGAGACCAGTCGATTGTGCTCTGGACGGTACGTAGTCTTCCTTTTTGGCTGTTAGTGTTAATATTTACTATCGGCTTACTGCGGTACGTTTTAACTGTCACTTGCACTATATTTGTTGCTATAGTTTAGTATTTGCTATAGACTTTCACTTTTTTGTTAAGCACTGTAGTTTAATTTTTGCTACACCCTTAACCTGTTAAATACTGTGGTAAAACTATAGTATAATATTTGCTATAGGTTTTCACTTTTTTGTTAAGCACTGTAGTTTAATATTTGCTACACCCTTAAACTTGTTAAATACTGTGGTAAAACTATAGTATAATATTTGCTATAGGTTTTCACTTTTTTGTTAAGCACTGTAGTTTAATATTTGCTACACCCTTAAACTTGTTAAATACTGTGGTAAAACTATAGTATAATATTTGCTATAGGTTTTCACTTTTTTAAGCACTGTAGTATAGTATTTGCTACACTCTTAAAAAAATTTTCACAATAATAACTTTACCGACTGGTCCCTGTTTCGGCGCCAGTTAACGAGTTTTATACTAGTTTACTCAAAAAAATAACTTTATTTCTCAAGATACAACTTAAAACTAAAAAACTACAAAAATATTTTATATTTTTATACAATAAAAATAGTTGACATTGCATAAATGCATGGAAAATTACTTAAAAATGATGTTATAAAAAATATATCATCTTTCAACCGGACACAACACACGTTGTGTTGATTCGACACATAAATGCATGGAAAATTACTTAAAAATGATGTTATAAAAAATATATCATCTTTCAACCGGACACAACACACGTTGTGTTGATTCGACAAGTTTGCGCGTGTCTCATAGGCACGTTGTGTTGACTCGACATTAATGGTGGTGTTAACTTGGATCAATAATTTTTGCAATTCACTGTAATAAATGTTTTTGCATTATATATACAAGATTGGCATCGGATGAAATATGTTGGTAAATGAAATTGAACGGTAATTCGTTTATCTCATTAATTCGATTTTCGACAAAATTCTTAAAATTGTACAGCGCTGAATATTAATCCAACAGAATGTAATTTCCATAGCCATTAATTTGATTGCAAGGTTTTATAACAACTTCACCTATGTAAGTGCTCCAGTTCATAGGTGCATAACTCTTGATGTGTTACAAGGTAAATAAATTGAAATATTATCCCCGCATGGGTTGCAGGTCGAGTTAAGGTTGAGTTGGGGTTGGACTAAGACTGAGTTAGAGTTAAGTTGGAGCTGAGTGTAGTTAAGACTGAGGTAGGAATTGAGTTTAGTGTTGAGTTGAGTTGGGTTTGATTTGAAATTAAGTGAACAGCTAGCGAATTTCTTTGGGGAGAGTTGTAATTTGAGTTGGAAGTTACCTTCAGTTGAGTTCATGTAGCGGGTTGAGTTTCTGATTTAGTTGAGGGTTGAGTTGTTATCGAGTAGGGTGTTGAGTGGAGGGTTGAGCGTTGTGGGTTATAAACCCACGGTTTTTCGAACCATGTTGATTTAGGGTTTGAGTATAACGTTGAGTTTCGGGTTGAGATGACGATTGAGTTGGTTTTGACTTATAGTTGAGTTTAGTTTTGGGCTCAGGGTTGACTAAAGGTCGAGTTATAGTTAAATAGGGCTTTAGTTGAATTTGAGTGAGTGGTTCGGCTTGTGTTAAGTTAAGGATTTAATGGCTCGTTAGAATTAGTTGAGTTGAGTCGAGTTCATAAGACTATGTAGTTTTCGAATCGAGTTGAGTGTGGAGTTGAGTAGATAGTTAAGATTTAGTTCGAGCTAAGCTGAGCTGGGATTAAGTTATTTTGCGTTAGGGTTGAATGAGGGGTTCAGTTTGTGGATTATTTAGGGGTTGTTTTATGGAGTGAATTAAGCGTTGAGTTTGAGGTTAATTTAAGGGTTGATTTGAACGTTAATTTGGAATTGAATTGGCGATTGCGTTGGAGATACGTTGCGATTGAGTTAAAGGTGAGTTGTAAATTGAATTGGTGGTTGAGTTTAAGATTGAGTTAAAGGTTCAGTTAGGGATTGATTTGGCTATTGAGTTAATTTTCAGGACCAAAATTCTGACCACATCGTGAGTTTCAGCCTTTTATATTTTTATTGCCCTTTGTAACGGAGCGGCTTGATATGTATCAAGATGCGACTAATATGCCACATCTTGGATGGTAAAATTTATGTCTTTCACCACTCCGTTAACAGAATCTCTCTGTAGTTCTAAACACTGATGACCGCAGCACGTTTGCAGGCTAGTAAAAGTCGGTGGGTAGGATTTTTGTCATCAACCACAGAGAGCTAGAAGTGCTGCTTTACACCTTATTGACAAATTGTATGATTTGAGAGATATGGAACGGTAAATAAAGCTAATCCGGTTTACATACACTAATACAGATTGCTCTTGAACGTTAATTTGAATGCATGCAAAATAGGTGCAGAAAGATCTAGAAATATAAACATTAAATAAGCTAAGTCACAGCCGTACTTTATAATGGTCATGATGTTGGACCATAGGCTCACCTCCCTCCCTTTATAGGCAATATATAGCATAATTTGATATTACCCCCTTTTTTTGTATGTATGTACTAGCCTACCTCATCTAAATAATTATAGACACATCTTGAAATATATTCAGACTGTCATAACACGCATTATGATATCGGAAATTCGAAACGAAACGGCAAAGAAATTAAATGGCTAAAATGGATGATGTTTTGTAGATGAAAATAACAAAAACAATTATATACATTTGATGGTGGTTTGGCGTCTATTGGAAGGGGCTCCGTATCCTTCCAGTAGGCGCAAGTGTACGTGCTGCCTCCTCGTGGCAACCACCGGTAACTGTAACCATTAGGCTGAATATAGACTTTTGTGACAGGCTAAAGTACGGCGCTAAAGGAGAAAACCTTGACAAAAAATCCCTAATCTAAGGTGGAACAGCATATGCCGATGGATGAATGGCTGATAGGTTAATTAGTCTATATATGCGGACTCTGGATACCAGGCACCCTCCAGTTTTATTTAGCCTTCCTGTAGTAAACCTGGGTGACCTACAGGCGACTTTTTTTTTTTTTTTTTTTTTATTCCCAGCAACTCGCAAGAGTCAAATCAAAACGGTAGACGAGGCACGGGAAGGAATACACGAGAGTGGGTCTGCCCTCTCAAAGTCCTTGAGTCCCAATGCTACCGCTTTTCTAGCAGAAGTAAATGTTATTACATCTAGAAGGGAGAGCAATGAGCCCAGATAGTATGTAACGCGTGTAGAAGTATTTCCTACAGTAGACATCTAGGAGGGAGAGCAATGAGCCCGGATAGTATGTATCACGTGTAGAAGTACTTCCAACAGTAAACATCTAGGAGGGAGAGCAATGAGCCCAGATAGTATGTCCCAGCAACTCGCAAGAGTAAAATCAAAACGGTAGACGAGGCACGGATAGGAATATACGGGAGTGGGTCTGCCCTCTCGAAGTCCTTGAGTCCCAATGCTACCGCTCTTCTAGCAGAAGTAAATGTTATTACATCTAGGAGGGAGAGCAATGAGCCCAGATAGTATGTATCACGTACCGGTCGGCAGTATTATCAGGTTCATTAAGAGCCTGAATATTGGCTGGACAGATAATTAAAACATCTAGGAGGGAGAGCAATGAGCCCAGATAGTATGTATCACGTACCGTTAGGCAGTATTATCAGGTTCATTAAGAGCCTGAATATTGACTGGACGGATAATTAAGTAGGGCTTATGCACAAAAGATCTTTTAGGTCGCAGTGCGGGGTGGCTTGAGCCCCCACATGGCCCTCAAGTAATAATAATAATAATAATATACATTTGATTTAAGGTAGTTAAATAATTATTGATGCAAATACCAATGAAGTTAACAATTTACAATGTATGATAAATTTACTTAACAATATAAATTAATTGATTAATATCAATAAGTTAATAATACAAAAACAATATGGTGGTCAACCTATCTAGTCTAACTTGCATTAAATACCACCATTTAACAAAATTAATTTAGGGATCCGCGGTCCTCACTTAATAGATAAGTTGTTATTTTTAAGATAAATGGATTTGATAGTATATAAATAATTTAATCATATAGAGAAATAAATATAGCAATGAATATAATAAAATAAAAATATAAAGGGCTGAAACCTCACGAGGTGATCAGAACTTCGGTCTTTGGTATCTTCAATAATGTCATAAAGTTGGTGTGACAGTTTTGACATTATTGATTTCTATTTTAACCAAATTATATTTACTTATACAACAACAGACAAACAGGTCAAAAGCTTCAATAACATGGGTACAGGCATCCAATTTAAAACGAAAAATCGTATTCTAGAACTTTATACCGAAAATAGTATAACAAACTATACTGATACTTCTTACCGTTTAACTGACTACATATATTCCAGGAACTTATCCAAAAATTCATTTTAGAATCACATTTACAAATTGCATGTCAAATTTCATAACAAACGGGTAAGTAATAACTAAGTTCCATCCTACAAAGCCATATTCCAAAGCTTTATCCAAAAATCATTTTATAATCCCATTTCCAACACACATATCAAATTTCATCATAATCGGTTAAGAAATAGCAAAGTTCCATCATACTTGGCCATATTCCTGAACTTCGTTCAAAACTCATTTCAGATTCCCAATTTGAATACACATGTCGAATTTTATCATAATCGGTTGAGAAATGGGCAAGTTCCATCATATTTAGCCATATTCCAGAACCTGATACAAAACTAATTTTAGAATCCCATTTCCATTACACATGTCGAATTTCATCATAATCGGTTGAGAAATAGTCAAGTTCCAACATACTTGGCCATATTCCAGAACTTCATCCAGAAATCGTTTTAAAATTCCAGAACTTCATCCAAAAAACATTTTAGAATCCCATTTCAAATACAAATGTCGAATTTCATCGTAATCGGTTGAGAAATGGGCAAGTTCCATCCTACTTGGCCATATTCCAGAACTTCATCCAAAACTCATTTTGGAATCCCATTTGTAACATACACATTGAATTTCATAATAATCGGTTGATAAATAGGCAAGTTCCATCATATAAATAGTTTGTTAACTATTCACTACATCCAAATCCAACCCCAACTCAACTCCAACTCAACTTCAACTCAACGCGCATATTGACCCCTAATTTAACCTTCAAATCAATTCCCAATTCAATGCCCAATTCAATAATCAAATAAGCATGTATAAAAAAATCGTAAATATTTATAAAAGCAGGTATTTTGGGTCAATTCGTATGGCAGGTACCCCACCCCTTTGACGTACAGTCTCCAAAAGCTTTTCAAATCTCCGCCTTGACCATAGAAACAGATTGGCGTAAAAAAAATCCAAATCGGACAAGCCGTTCTCGAGATACCATGGGTCCAGACACACAGACACACAGACAGACGGACGGACATTTTTTTTTTTTTGCATTTTCAGACTCAGGGACTTTCAAAACGTCGAGAAAAGTGGTTTTGGACCAACCAAATTTTTCGTCATTTTTGACAGGATTTCAATACTTTGGTCTTTTTAGACCGAATAAATAAATAATTTTTAAAAACTCATCCTGTGATCTGATGGTGATGATCAGCACTTTTTGGATGCGACTGTAACGCTTTTATTCGGAAATGCTATTATCCGCCATGTTCATATACTATGCGTTTTCGTATAAATGTTATATCCAATTATTCTTTAATCTTCCAGCAAAAATGATTCTTGTGTTTAGATAATATACGCAAAACCAAAACAATAAAAATATGTCGCGGAAAAACTTTGAGGGCAGCAGAATTTTGGCCGCTTTCCTTTTTTTTTCTTTTGCTTCCTGCTTATTACTTTTCCACGACGGTAATCTATATTTTATACATACACAAACAAAAAAAAACAATAACCGTGTCAGCTTTAAAGCGAAACCAACAATGAATTTACAATAGCTTACATGAATGTATAGATATTATTTGATTTTATTTTTTATCACTGATGTATCTCAAAATTGGAATTATATTTTCCTTTATTTTTTTTTTTTTTAAGATACTAAAATACACTCTTGTGCTTAGCACAATTTATTAAAAATAAATAAATTACAAACACTTTATGCGGCCACTGTTAACATGTATTATCTTTATCAAGCACAAAAATCGAATGGCCGATCAGACTATAAATAAACCAATATTGGTTTTTATGTAGAGGGTGAACAATAACGACAAAACAAAACGATGATCATCACCATCTATCACATTTTGCTGTGATTAATTCATTACATCAATAATTATGGCACATTATATTTATCCGAGAAACCAACTCACAGTAGTTACAAAAATATGCACAGTGTTAGACGAATTTTCATCTACAAACTCATCATAGCATTCAACCATTTTAGCATTGATCAATATATATGGACAACAACAAAAATTTTACCATCTAAGTACATTTCACCAAGCCTGGAACATAACCAATGTTACACCTTCATGAAGAAGTTTAATGTAAACTTAAGGAAGGAAGGATCAAAATAAATGTTAATAAGGAATTGGGTCTCCCCTAAATTGGGATGGTTTCAATTTCTCAAAACATTTTATTTGTTTTGTAAATGCTTCAGCAGGTTAAGCCTCATTCTATCAACCATCCATCCAAACAAGGATTCGTTCGTTGAACCGAGCGGCATTTAAACGTAAAAGAGGGGATCCGCTAATGTTTAGATTTATAAGTATCACGCACGAGTAAATATTCAAATTTGTCCGTGATAAAAACCTAAAATCTGCATAAATGTTGATATTTGTTATACCAGCCAAATCGAGATTTTATAGTTATTGAAATACTAAACTTCGGCAAAAAAGTTAGCCACAGGCGAGGGTGTTGTGAAACATTAGGATACATTTTAACATTCAAAACAATAAAAACTAACAAATCGCAAAATATTCCAAAATAGATAAGAAAATACAAAGAAATAAGAAAGGTAATAAGGGTATGAAATTTGCCAGGATCTGCATTCATAATACTTCCCTGACTAGTGACATGTGCATATTTTCAGTATCACTGTTAGTTGAAGCTAAAACTTCCGCTGTATCATTTCGTAACGAATCGTGAAATATTGAATCGTATTATTGAATCAGCATTTACAACCAAATAATTTCCAGGCACCAACAGAATAGAACATTCCAAAACAACTGGTCCAAACCTTAAAATCACTTAACAGTTTTTTAAAATTGTTATAATTACTCGTTACTTTACTATTCCATTTATTTGACCTCGCTAACGGAACATCTACCTGTTTCTTAGTGTGTTTAACCGATTACAGAATTCAAAACTTCAACCAGAGTTGGACGTCAAATACTTTGGTAATAATGTGAACTAGAAACCCAACTTTCAAATCTCTGGCTTCAAGAGACGACATATGACTGAGACGGACATTCGAAAGCATCAGAAGTATCTTGTGCACTATCTTTTGACCCGTGACAGTTGAATCGTGCATTGCCGCAAGTCTGGATTGGATATTGGCCCATATGCAGCAAGTAAAACGTTTGATCTCAATGCGGTTACCAAAAATGCATAGTATATGCAATAATAGTACGGCAAAAATATGTGCATAGTTTGAGAACCCCTGTTTTGTTTCGTATTTTCTTGAAAATCTTGTATTTATCTTTTAAATTTACCTTAACCTTCATACAACTACGCACAAATTTCATATTATCACGTTAGTTATGATCGAGCCCTTGAGAAAAACTTATAATTTCAATAAAATGTATTAGAGATGTTTACGTTTTTTTTTTCGTTTTCATGTTCATCAAGACTTCAACGAAATATTGTATCAACTACTAAATCGTTAATCTTGAACCGTTTTCTAAACGTATTGCCATTTTACTTTCGATTGTGGCCACTGATCACTAATTATAGATCACTTTTGTGTGCACATTTTTTATACGGAAGAGATATATAATATGGACTGACATACTATGGTAAGTGGTAAAGCACGCATTACGCATGTAATTTATTTATTTTTTATTTGTTATAACTTGAATCTTTGCCAAATCAAAATATTATGTTTTGCTTAAAAGATATTATTCTCTGCAAAATTCTAATTATAACAACAAAAATATAAAAATCTAAATTTCAACAAAAACAACGAATTCATAAAGAAAATTACTTTGTGTTGTACTGTAGTGTGGAGATGAGATCTTAAATCACGATATCATCTTAATTTTTTTTTTTTTGTTTTTTGGATGGATCTCTTCTTTTTTTCTCTCAATTTTCTAAAAACAAAAAATTTATTTTGCATTCTAAAACCAATTGACTTAAAGCTAAACGAAATTGTATATAAAACTAAACACACGGATGCCACGTGGAATTTATATTTCTGTTTTATGTTCCACCCATATATTGCACGCGTTTTTTTTTTATTATGTGTTAAATCTAAACGATGCGTATGTGTATGTATTTAATTATGCGTAAATATTATACAAATGTCATGAAATATGTTTCATTTCGATGAAATAAAATATGATAATTTATTGATGCAGTTGGTAGATTATTCCGAGTACGATTTGATCGGATCGTGTGTGATCGGTGCGTAAAAAATGTTTTGAAAACTTTAACCGTAAATTTTGTTAGTACATATGTATATTATGTACATATTATTGTTTAGAACAGATATTAATCGTCAGTTATCATAATCGGTCTCTTTTTCCTTATTTTCAATTAGTTCGGTTTTGTGTGGAACGTGTTTACATGTTTGCAGATAAATCTATTTATATTTATATAGATATAGTTAGTGTTAGACCTTGTTTGAAACTGTGGAACCTATGGTCAGACAATTATTTTTCGTGTAGGGCAAGTTCGCAGGTCTCCAAGCTGTGGAAAATTTTGAAGCTAAGATGCTAAACATTTATTTACCCATTCCTTGCGAGTATGTTCATTCAATTTGTGAGGAATGATTGAGATGAAACAAAGAGTCCATTACCCAGTATCAGAGCCTATTGCCTTAGAGGCCCTAATTACCTCATCAGAAATATTGCATAACTTCCGAGTAGAATTTACAGAATCCTTCGTTCTTAATGTAATAAGTTGAATTTGATTAGTGATTGTCTTACTGAGACGCAAGTTTCGTTCCGAGAATGTTTTTCTAATTCTGAAAAAGATAAAGGATTTAGACCTTATGTGGTGACCAAAACTTCTGTCTTGAAAATTAATTCAACTCGCGTTCAATCGTTTTATTCTATAGAATAATGCATATATGCAATCTTTTCTGGGGCTCAAGGCACTCCTAACTCTTTCGCAGTTAACTTTTACCGTCCTACTTTACGCAGTAGTTGCCAAATTGGGGACGTACGGCTATAGATCCGTTTTGTGTAAACCACCTGCGCATTGCATTTCTTGATGCCAACCTATAGTGCTGACATGAAAGGTGGGTCGGCCCATGGATTTTGCATTCTCAATAGGGGGTCAAAGTTGTGTTCATCATCATCACCGACCGTAATCAGATGATGAAAAATCCCTTTTGCATCCCGCCCCTATCGAGATTCGAACCCGGTACTTCCCGATCCAAACGCCACAGCTTTAACCACTGAGCCGTTTGGAACTGAACCTCTTAAGTCCATCTTTAGCTCAACCTCCAATTCAATTTACAACTAAACTCTCTGGTGATGGTGATGGTGATGGTGATGGTGATGGTGATGGTGATGGTGATGGTGATGGTGATGGTGATGGTGATGGTGATGGTGATGGTGATGGTGATGGTGATGGTGATGGTGATGGTGATGGTGATGGTGATGGTGATGGTGATGGTGATGGTGATGGTGATGGTGATGGTGATGGTGATGGTGATGGTGATGGTGATGGTGATGGTGATGGTGATGGTGATGGTGATGGTGATGGTGATGGTGATGGTGATGGTGATGGTGATGGTGATGGTGATGGTGATGGTGATGGTGATGGTGATGGTGATGGTGATGGTGATGGTGATGGTGATGGTGATGGTGATGGTGATGGTGATGGTGATGGTGATGGTGATGGTGATGGTGATGGTGATGGTGATGGTGATGGTGATGGTGATGGTGATGGTGATGGTGATGGTGATGGTGATGGTGATGGTGATGGTGATGGTGATGGTGATGGTGATGGTGATGGTGATGGTGATGGTGATGGTGATGGTGATGGTGATGGTGATGGTGATGGTGATGGTGATGGTGATGGTGATGGTGATGGTGATGGTGATGGTGATGGTGATGGTGATGGTGATGGTGATGGTGATGGTGATGGTGATGGTGATGGTGATGGTGATGGTGATGGTGATGGTGATGGTGATGGTGATGGTGATGGTGATGGTGATGGTGATGGTGATGGTGATGGTGATGGTGATGGTGATGGTGATGGTGATGGTGATGGTGATGGTGATGGTGATGGTGATGGTGATGGTGATGGTGATGGTGATGGTGATGGTGATGGTGATGGTGATGGTGATGGTGATGGTGATGGTGATGGTGATGGTGATGGTGATGGTGATGGTGATGGTGATGGTGATGGTGATGGTGATGGTGATGGTGATGGTGATGGTGATGGTGATGGTGATGGTGATGGTGATGGTGATGGTGATGGTGATGGTGATGGTGATGGTGATGGTGATGGTGATGTGATGGTATGATGGTATGATGGTATGATGGTATGATGGTATGATGGTATGATGGTATGATGGTATGATGGTATGATGGTATGATGGTATGATGGTATGATGGTATGATGGTATGATGGTATGATGGTATGATGGTATGATGGTATGATGGTATGATGGTATGATGGTATGATGGTATGATGGTATGATGGTATGATGGTATGATGGTATGATGGTATGATGGTATGATGGTATGATGGTATGATGGTATGATGGTATGATGGTATGATGGTATGATGGTATGATGGTATGATGGAATGATGGAATGATGGAATGATGGTATGATGGTATGATGGTATGATGGTATGATGGTATGATGGTATGATGGTATGATGGTATGATGGTATGATGGTATGATGGTATGATGGTATGATGGTATGATGGTATGATGGTATGATGGTATGATGGTATGATGGTATGATGGTATGATGGTATGATGGTATGATGGTATGATGGTATGATTGTATGATTGTATGATTGTATGATTGTATGATTGTATGATTGTATGATTGTATGATTGTATGATTGTATGATTGTATGATTGTATGATTGTATGATTGTATGATTGTATGATTGTATGCTTGTATGATGGCATGTTGGCATGTTGGCATGTTGGCATGTTGGCATGTTGGCATATTGGAATGATGGCATGATGGCATGATGGCATGTTGGGATGTTGGCATGATGGCATATATCAGATAATTCTATGGTGTTATGATTTTAAGATGGTATGGTGGTACGATGCTATTATGGTATGATGGTGAGGTATGTCAATCAAAGTTTTCAACGCGCGACATAATCTGCCGGGTAACAATGGGTATACCAGATAGTTTATTATATATTATGATGGTTTGATGAGTTTGAGTTGGGCATCTAATTTGAGGTTGAGTTGAGTTGTATTTACTGGTTGATTTGTGGTTGAGGTCGATTTCAGTTGACATTCAGTTAAGTCAGCGCTTTAGTTTGGGAATTTATTTGTGTTAAGAGTTTATTTAGCTTCAGGTGTTTTGGGTTAATTTCATGTACGAGTGTAGCTTTTCGAGACCCGTTGATTTGAGGATTGAGTTGAACGTTAAGTTTGGGACTAATGATATTGAGTTAGGAGTTCGGATCGTATTTATTTGAGGATGGAGCTTGGCGTTAACTTGATTATTGAGTTATCAAAAAGAGTTGAAGTTCAGTTAGGGATTTATTTGGGGGTTCAGTCGGTGGTTACGGTGGAGATTAGAATAAGTTGATTTCATATACGCAAGGCTGGGCAAATTACATTGAGATTAGTAATTCAATTACCAATTACAAATTACATATGCTTCAAGTAATTCAATTACAAAGTACAATTACATTGCATTTCAGTAATTAAAATACAAAATATAAATTACTTTATAAAACTAAAAAATTGTAATTTAATTACCACAACAATTACAAATTAAAATACATTTTACTCAAATTTCAAAATTTTAAAAAAATTGTTGATGTGTTTTTAGGATTATTTATTGTATTTATAAAAAATGTTTAGGTTTAGGTGGCGGTCCACTAGGACCAGGCATAGACGAAAAAAGGTCCGTAGCCATTAAAAAATGTTTACAAATCAAAAAAATCATTTTACAGGTGCTCAAAATTCAAATTCAAAGTTGTTTTTAGCTATAGAAGTAGCTAGTATACATACATTAATTAAGCAAAAAACTCTCATTTCCCTTTAAAAAGATTAATTTTTCAAAATTGTCATCAGACAATGTTCCTTTTGTGGGAGAAAGAGTAAACCCCGCCAATGAAAATAGCCTTTCAACTGGGCCCGACGAGCAAAAACTTGAGTTGAATTTAATGAAAGTCTTCTTAACCAAAGGATACCCATTTAAGATGGATAATTGTTTGTTTTTATCAGCCAAAAATTGTAACTATGAAGTACTGATTCCGATTTCGATTGACTCATAGCAGAGCCTAAATTTGAACTTAGAATGTACGAATCCTCTCCATCATCGGCACTACTTCATTTGCTCCCGAGCTTAATTATTCATTATTTAAAGCCTGACTTTCTTGAAGGCATAATTTTTGTATTTTACTTTTTATGTCGTATATTTCTAGTAAATTTTCTGGAAGCCCTCTCAGTTTAAATAATGGTTGTAAGCTGGTAACGGAATGCATGATTAATTTCAATAATATGTCCCGCCAACCAATATTTTGCAATGACATAAAGAACCCAATAAACACATGGTAAAAAAACCAATAAGCACGTTCGTATGGATTTTAGAAGGAAAAATTATGAAAGAATAAAATTTAGAAAATTTTTATGTAATTGTTAATTAAAATAATTTTGCTTATATGTAATTGAAATACCTTCCAAAATACCGGGGAAAAAAGTAATTGAAATAACAAATACTATTACAATGAAATAAAGTAATTTAAATAAAAATTACAAATTACAAAATAAAACAAATGTAATTTAATTACGTATTTAAATTACATGTAATTAATTACTGCCCACTACTTGCATATACGCATAGTAGTTTTAAAACTGTGATGATTTTGGGTTTGAG
Source organism: Tipula helvola (assembly GCA_963556165.1). Taxonomy (NCBI): domain Eukaryota; kingdom Metazoa; phylum Arthropoda; class Insecta; order Diptera; family Tipulidae; genus Tipula; species Tipula helvola. The sequence continues at coordinate 105,902,271 of OY744482.1, forward strand.
TTTAAAGTTAACTTTGGCTTGAGTTGCGGCTTGATGTGGGGTTGAGTTAAATTTTGGGTTGGGGAAGAGTTATGGTTAAGTTTAGGGTTGGCTTGAGTTGAGGTCGATTAAAACCTGAATAGGGAATTAGTTGAAGTTGAGTTTGATTGCAGTGGGCGGTTCCGTTAGGGATCAATTTGGGGTCGAGTTTATTTGAGTTGAGTTTTATACAAGCATCAAGCTTCCCAGTCAGTTAATTTCGGGCTTGGGTTGGCCGTTTAGTGTGGAGTTGAGTAGAGGGTTGAGATTTGTTTCGAGCTAAGTTGAATTGAAGTTGAATTACGGTTTAGGTAGCTTGCGCTGGGCTTAAGTATGTTGCTCTGTCGCAAATTATTTAGGAGTTGATTTGAAGTTGGGTTGCAGTTAATTTGGATTTAGTTGGAGGATGCGTTGTAAGTTGAATTAGAGGTTGAGCTGAAGAAGGAATTGATTTGAGTTGAGTTAAATTTTCAGGACCGAAATTTTGATCACCTCATGATGTTTCAGTACTTTATAATTTTTATGTAAATAAAGAGGACGAGAATTGTCAAATCTGATTGTTTGACAGTTATGATCTCCCATATTATATAGTTAAATTCTATTCGTACGGCTTTCACCAGATGTCATCTACTTTGTTGAAAATTGCGAATAACAAACATCTTGTTAATTGGATAATTAACACTAGGTTTACGGAAATTTCTTATATACCTATCTCTATGGCATGCGTCAATTTGACGCCGTGTTAAACAAATAAAGGTTCTGTAAAATAAGAAATTAATTTTTAAAGAAACACTTTCATGCAGGTGTATTGATATCAAAATCATCATAATAATAAAAAGAAAACTGCAAGCTGATTGGTCAGTTCGGACAAAAAAATAAATAAAAATTTATTTCACGATTTAGTAAGAAATGAAACGTTCTCAGCCATCTTTTACCAACGGTATTTAGAGAAAATATTACTGCCAGTTAAAAATTAATTTTTTTAGCCCCTACTGAAAAAAACGCGACCTACGCGGAAATGACAGAAATCATATTCAATGTTATGTGTCCGTTTTCCACAAACAATCTTGCAATTTCTACAAGATGTGTACTTACTTCTATTTCTTTTGCAAAATCCAACTTCACAGTTTGACGCTGTGCTGATGTATGAGGCTCTTGAAGGTCAATATTTGGACTAATTGAAAAATGAAATTCTCTCTGGATATATTTGATCCGGTACATTTTTTGTATAGTATTAGCATTTATGTGTGAAAAACCTTTTTGCTTTGTTTTTGTTTGTTTTGATTTTGACGTGGATACATCTTTGTTTTTGGATACGTGAGATAACGAAGTATTTGCACTGCGTTACCATTGGGTCAAATTGACGCGTCCCCGTAGTGATAGGTATCCCACATAGCAAACTTCGAAATTCGAAGGCGTAGAAGAAAATAAATTTTGCCAAATATTCGTCTCGCGAAATGCATAATTGTAGGCAAAAGTAGTACGAGATAAATCTAACCGATTTCTGAATTTTTCTATGTGAAATTGAAAATGCGTCAAATTGACGCGCTCCGTAAACCTAGTGTTAACTTGACTCAACATTTTATTTAAAAAAGCAAGCCTTTTGGAAGCAAGCCACCTAATCGAATAAAGCACTGCAACAGGGTTGATTATACTACTACTAGTAAAAATTCAAAGCGTTGATAGGAATTCAACAGACCATATCATGGTTTAAAGCAATCGAATCAAAACTACAATGTCAAGATAGAATGGTCTTCGGCCTTAAGTTATGGTGCTCGTCTAATTAACTTCAAGTTATTACTATTCAAATGAGCTGAAATATTCATCCAGTAGCATTCACGTTAGACAGAGAGCGAATGTATGCCAACTACGAGTTAAAGTCGTGAGAAGGAGTGAGGATATCCATGCCATGCGAATTTAATATGCTTTCAATTTCGACGAGCAATGTCATCATTACTTCCATATAGTTAGAATAGAGTCTAATATTACTAGTTTCAGATGAAACTTTGCATACTTAATAGCAGACTCCGAGATTTCCCCGAAATATGACGCTTGTGGAGAAATGAAATACCAAGTTATGGTGTCCTGATTAATCCCTTTACCCTAGGAATCCAATAATGTACGGGCTTAGAGATTTTAATGTACTGGGTCTTTTATTTAATTTTGTCTTATCGTTGATTTTCTCAGAGAAGTCTTTTTTTTGTTAGTGGATGCATAGCTTAAAAAATGAACTGCCTCTGGATGTCCCAATCTTGATCGCAATGGCGTTGATCCTAATAGGACATAAGCCACGATCCTGGTAATGGTCCGAATCGATGAACATTTTGCTATTAATCGATCTAACACGTCATGTTCTGTGATGGATGCGTGTGGCTGGTATTTTCAGAAACTTCAACATTTTTGGGGTGAAACTTATGTTGTGCTAGCCAAAATTCTTTGGTGTTGCGTAACCAGTCAAGTCCCGGCCACCACAATGAGTTAGTTCTCAGGTCGCAAGGAAAAATTCCACTCGAAGTAACAATGACAGCAGGATTCTCTGCTGAATAAACGTGTCCGCAATGGACTCGGCTGAATGAATTCAAAAATTTGTGACGTGCGGTTTACACCAAACTAACACGACAGCTGAATCCGTTCATAAAAATATTTGCTCGATCCTTAAACTTATTCCTTTCTTTGCTACCTCCATTAGATCGCTAAAGTTGCTTCATTGGCGAACTTTGGTTTTTGCGGTCATTAACGTTGAATGAATTGCTCCGTCTTCGGTAATCACCCTGTAGTAAATAACGGCGATCACACAGTTCACACAGTTACTGGAAGTGTTTGCGAATCATGGAATTGAGAAATTTTCCCACATCCGGGAGCGCCGCTTGATTTTGATTTCAATTGTTCGCCTCTTTCTTCGGTAACCGATCATTCCTGTTCAGGTTCAGAAACCATACTTGTTAGATGAAGATTGTGCACTCCAACAGGGGTTGATAGAGGTATTCATCGTAGTCACTGACTGTAATGGGATGATGGGAAATGCCTTTTGCATCCAGCCTTTATCGGAATTCGAACACAGATCCTCCCCCACCCCATCCAAACGCCACAGCCTTAACCAATGTGCCGTTTGGTCCGTGACTTTCATTAACATACAATAATTCGTAATTCATTCCTCTGTTCTGGCCCAATCGTTTACTGAATAATTATCGGCTTCTGGATGAGTTAAGTATTTTTCCCTTTGAAAAACTTAAAAACAATTCACATTCATTTTTGTAAAGTGAAGCAAAGTACCACTTAAACCAATGGACGTGCAAAAGACCATTTATGCCGCAGATTCAGAAATCGACCAAAGTTGTTAATATATGGCTGAAGCATAGATTTAAGCTTGATCTTAAACTTGAGCCTAATTATGCCGGTTTAGTTGAAGCTTTAACCTCATTTTTTTAGTTTCTAATATTTTGTGTGTACAGTATCAGCTCAGCGGAAACCACTGGTCTAACAGTTTTATATGCTTAAGACTGTGAAGCTCTATCTGTAGTAAGTTAGCAACCAAAACCACAAGTACAATATTGTATTATTGGACCATGTGATTATGCAATTGTGCTAGAATATAGCTGTTATTGAACTTGAAATTAAAAATAACCCACTTTTTTTGCCTTATCTCGCTTTGAAATGCGTTTCACAAACATTTGGTATACGCATTTCGCAACAACATGTATACCAGATAAGCGTGTTTGTTTGTGTACAACTGTGTACGCATACTAATACTAGAATTATAGAAACGAACCTGCACACTTGTCACACACATACAGACACACACACATATACAAATCATACGATTTTTTTTTGTGTTATGTGTGTTTACTGTACACGCACATATGCTTATTGCAGTAAACAAAAATACGAAATCAGGTTGGGTTAAGATTATCGAAACAAAGATAAAGCGTGCGCAATGTGCAAGGTTCTTTATACATATACTAAAATGCGTGTCGAAATGTGTAAATGTGTTTCTAGTACAAAACACGGAATCCTTTAGTTTTTTGGGCGCAGTGTTGCCATTATAATTGGGTATAAACTTTGAAAAAGAAGTAAATTGCCTAATAGTAAAATTCGCTGCATATATGGGGGGAGGGATCTTTACGATGATCTTTCCACATATTCTAAATCATAGTTCAGATTTCAAATTTATACGCAATGTTTGCAGTTATAAGTAAGCCTTAAAATAAAATTAGACTTTGATAGCTTACCTAGACGGTAGAAACTCCAGCTGGCCATAGGCTTACGTTAATGATATTTTATAGTTTAGTTTCTCCATCTGAACTATATCGAAGTTGGTTTAGAATCTGTTTATACCAAGAATTCGAAAAGCCAGTTTAAGAGTATCGCAGCCGCTGTGATGTTCTTGGCCAAAATTGTTCCAATGTGCCTTTGATGATGTAATTGGATTGTTGTTTGTATAACATAAGTTTGGCGGCGATACCACAAGAGCAGCATTTGGCCGCAAACAGAATTATTGGCAAATATCCGAATGATGCTGCATTGCGTCGTACTGTGGAAAATTGTTGATTGATTTCTCAAATATATTGACATCAGCATTCAGCGTTTGTCGTTGTTGTGCATAAACTAACTTGTTAGAAGTTTAGCAAGCAGAAGGATGGTAGATTAAAAATATTAAATATTTTACTTCGCAAAATTAACAAACATTTTACATTATGTATACATTCCACATTCCTCATTTTACATTTTAAATTTAGATTTTACATTTTACATTTTACATTTTACAGTTTACATTTTACATTTTACATTTTACATTTTACATTTTACATTTTACATTTTACATTTTACATTTTACATTTTACATTTTACATTTTACATTTTACATTTTACATTTTACATTTTACATTTTACATTTTACATTTTACATTTTACATTTTACATTTTACATTTTACATTTTACATTTTACATTTTACATTTTACATTTTACATTTTACATTTTACATTTTACATTTTACATTTTACATTTTACATTTTACATTTTACATTTTACATTTTACATTTTACATTTTACATTTTACATTTTACATTTTACATTTTACATTTTACATTTTACATTTTACATTTTACATTTTACATTTTACATTTTACATTTTACATTTTACATTTTACATTTTACATTTTACATTTTACATTTTACATTTTACATTTTACATTTTACATTTTACATTTTACATTTTACATTTTACATTTTACATTTTACATTTTACATTTTACATTTTACATTTTACATTTTACATTTTACATTTTACATTTTACATTTTACATTTTACATTTTACATTTTACATTTTACATTTTACATTTTACATTTTACATTTTACATTTTACATTTTACATTTTACATTTTACATTTTACATTTTACATTTTACATTTTACATTTTACATTTTACATTTTACATTTTACATTTTACATTTTACATTTTACATTTTACATTTTACATTTTACATTTTACATTTTACATTTTACATTTTACATTTTACATTTTACATTTTACATTTTACATTTTACATTTTACATTTTACATTTTAAATATTTGCATCATGGTGTAAATTTTTATCACAGTGAATGATGCCTATCATTTGTAGGCTGACGGTGCAAGATCAGGACTATACAATGAATGCTTTAAAGTTTCCCAACCAGGCTCTCTCAATTTTTGCACAGTCATCAAAGGATATATGTAATATGACGTTGTCATGTGTTGATATATTTCTAGCTGTAATCTGGTTAAATTGTTGATAGAAGAGCTTTAGTTTTAAGAGCTTTCACTTATCGAAGCTTTTCAACTTAAATCGTTTTACTCAGAAATTTGATATTACAAAAAAATTCAGAATATATGTTCTCAATGTAAATATCATTCATCCAGAATGTGTTTTCTTTCTCGAGCGTTCCATACGTAAGAAAACCAATTGATTTACTCAGATTTAATTTTGTGGACATGTTCGGGCCATCGTTCAAAATTAGATGAAACAGAGCCTGATTCATTTGAATGGCCTCAAACAAAACGAAACATCTTGCAACTTTATGCTATGAGGAGTTCTAAATATATCGAAAAAGCATCCAGAAGCTCTTAGTAAATGACTCCTCTCCAATCCTACCAGACATACAGTAATACTTTCTTGGCATGAATATTCATTTTTGCAACTGATGTGGGCGTACAAAATTTACTTTTCATCACCCGTAGGGCATCCAATTGTTGGCCAAAAAGTAATTCCGAAATTTTTGAATTCAAAGGTTCTCGATTTCGAAATTCCGGAATTAATTTCGGAATTTATTTTATTTAAATAATATACAGTGGGTGGCCATATTATTAGGGATACATCTATTCTGTTAGGATATGTTGACTTCTGGCGACTTATGTATTTTACTACGTTTTGTACTATCTAGGCTAGAAATAGCTTTCAAGGCATTAAATAAATTTAGAAATTTGGACATTAAAAAAATTTTATAAGTTTTATAAATTCTATGAATAAAGTTTAAAAATTCAATAAGTGCTTTAAATTCTACAAATCTTTTTCTTTATTTTAAATTCTGTAAATTCGATAATTATATAAATTTTACAAATTCTATCAATTCTAGAAAGTCTATAAATGTCAAAAATTCTAGTATATTTATAAACTCTATAAATTTTATGAATTTGATAAATAAATTAAGAATCCTATAAATTACATAAACTCTACAAATATTATAAAATTTTTAAATTTTGGGTTCTAGGAATTGTTCCAAGTTTGACAGTTCTAAAAATTCTATATACCCAAATTTTATTTATTCTAAAAATTCTATAATTTTTATAAATTCTTTAAAGGCCCCTATGTGATATGTAGTGAAAATTGGGCCCCTCGTTTTTGTACTTTCGCATGAAGATAGAGCCTTGAAATTGAAATATATGTTTAATCACATCTTTCGAAACCTGTCTGCAAAATATGAGCGGCAGCCTTTTCTTCGTTTTCCAGAAACTGAATTTTTACTAGACCAATTTTTACATGTGTAAGCATAGGAAAGCATAGAACAATGGCATTTTACATATGTTCGCATTGAGATACAATTTTGATTTTTCACATATATGTTATATAAGAATCGTAGAACAACATACTAAAAATTCTCTAGCAGCCCCTTCTTTGTTCGCATACAATTGGACTAAAAAAATTATTTTTATGCAAGAGATGTCAGATACACATTACACATTACTCTCAATCTCAATCAGTACAATTTGGTTCATAACTTTTATGTTTATATAACAATCACATATATAACAGACTATACAACTCATTGGAAAATAGACCAATCAGATAGTTCAATTTAACACAACTAGTGGTGTTTCGGCCACAAACAAGTAAATCATATTATGTTATAATCATATCATCCATGAATATAAACAAACAATTAATATTTTTGACATTTCGCAAAAATGAGTTTATTTGGTGCAGTTTTTATTTGGTTGTGTAATATATTTGGTTGATTCGTTGTATAGTCTTAACGTATACAACTCTAGCTTCGAAAATCATCTGAATATACAGTTGCGGGCTCGATGTGTTACCTAGGAAACACATCTCGTCCTCTTAACTGTATATTAGATTATTTTCGAACCTCTTGTTGTATAACTACTGTTGTATAAATCGTATTTCAAGTCTTGTTTTGAGTAATATAACTTGTGTGTAACATAATCTTTAATACTTTTACAATTCGTTAACTTGTGTGTTCATCATCATTAGAACTGTTTGACTTAACACTAATGGGTCCAGAAGGTAAAATGTACTTTTTATATTTATTTTGCATGTAATCTCATAAAATTGTTTATTGTAGTTGAACGATCTCATATTCTCTGTCGCATATGTAAGTCACGCATATTGAAATGGCGAGGAGTTTGCACTTTAGGAGCACCTTCTTTATGGATAAATGTTACTACATACTCAAAAAGCGTAGGAAAGTCATATAATCCAAATAGTTATGCCTGTTTGAAGTGTCATTCAAGATTAAAGTTCAAAAGATATCACTTACTGCCTGGTAATACAGCTGAGGGTAATACTGTGGACAATAATTTGCATAATTATGAAATGGATATAACTCCTGATAGTTCTTGTTGCACTACATCTTCAGAGATTGATTTCCAGGCTTCAACCATGAATAGTACAACTTCATTTTCGACATTAGAAAACACAAGTACTGAATCTCAATCTGAATTTACATCTGAATTTCTCAGTAGTCAAGCTTCTGTAACGTCAAGCAAAGTTTCTTCTGTTCCAAGAAATGGAATTATAGTCAATCTTCCTAGCTGCTCTGGTACACAGAGAATCGATATGTGGAAAAGAAAGAAAATTGTTATTCCAATGAGCAATAGATGCTGTCGCTCACATTTTGACAAAAATGGCTTGTTTAATAAGAAGACTTTAGAATCATTAGTTGCAACTAAAGAAACAATAGTATTGTCCGCTGAACATATTACAGCCACATTAGGTGGCGAGTCAGTAACCATCAGGGCCGTAAAGGGCTGTCCCCAAGGAGGTGTACTATCTCCTCTTTTATGGTCATTGGTTAATAATAGACTGCTGATCCTCCTGAATAGCCATGGGTTTGATGTCCAGGGCTATGCGGATGACGTGGCTATCGTGATTAGAGGCAGGTTTGATGAGATCATCTCTGATCTCATGCAAAATGCACTCAACTTGATATGGCAGTGGTGTGACAAGGAAGGACTTAGTGTCAATCCAAACAAAACTGTCATTGTCCCTTTTACGAGGAGGAGAAAGCTCTCGCTTGTAGCTCCCTCGTTAAACGGTACTATTGTTGCCTTTTCCAAAGAGGTTAAATATATAGGGGTTATCCTGGATCATAAACTGAACTGGGAACAACATATACAAAAAATTCAAAATAGAGCCACAAAGGCTTTTTGGGCCTGTCAGAGACTCTATGGACGTATTTGGGGACTACAACCAAAAATGATCTACTGGTCATTTCTAACAATTATTAGGCCTATGATCACTTACGCATCGCTAGTGTGGTGGCCTAAAACTCAACAAAGGACAGCGCAAACTTTATTGAATAAGGTTCAGCGTATGGCCTGCATTGGGGTTACGGGCTCAATGAAAACATGTCCGACCGCAGCAATGGAGACACTCCTAGGACTAACTCCATTGCATCTGCATGTAAAAAAGGATACTGCTACTATGGCCCTTAAGATGCAGGCGGAGGGTAACATCAAACCAGGCAATATGGTGGGCCATCTGGAGATCCTTAAGGAGTTTCAGACAGACCCCACTATAGGAATGCCTTCCGACTGTATGCCAGCCAAACTGGATTTCCACAAACCATTTTGTGTTAGATTACCTAACCGGGAGGAGTGAAGTACAGGGGGACCATCCTTTGAGCGAGGGTCATTGGTGTGGTTTACAGATGGATCAAAAACGGAAGATGGGGCGAGGGTAGGAATACATGGGAGTGGAGTATCACTCTCGAAGTCCTTGGGTACCAATGCAACCGTCTTTCAAGCAGGAGTGCATGCTATAGAACTTTGTGCTAGGATAGGCATTTCTAAAGGCCTAAACGACGCAAAGGTTTATATAGTATCAGACAGCCAATCGGCCTTAAAGGCTCTTAGGTCTTTTACCATTGAGTCAAGGCTGGTATGGGATTGTCTGAAGGTTATTAAATTGCTGGCAAGCTCAAATAAGGTAACACTTGTTTGGGTGCCAGGCCACACTGGAATTGTGGGAAACGAGGCAGCTGATGTCCTCGCCCGCGAGGGATCTGCCTTTCCATTAATTGGACCAGAGCCCTTCTGCGGCGTCTCTAAGGGGCACCATAGGGCAGCAGTTAAACGCTGGGAGGATGTGCAAAAGTTCTCTTACTGGCGCGGAATTCCAGGTTTGCGACAGGCGAAGGAATTTATTTCACCTTCGTCGGCCAGGGCCAAGGAATGTCTCGTACTTAGGAAACCTGAGTTGAGGCTGCTTACCGGCTTCCTCACAGGTCACATCCCCTTAAGGTATCACCTAAAGAAAATGGGCCTAAGTTCGACGGATAGATGTCGCTTCTGTGACATGGAAGCGGAATCAGCGGAACATGTTCTGTGCCATTGCCCAGCCATTTTCTGCAAAAGGTTACAACACCTAGGAGGGAGAGTAATGAGCCCGGATGGTATGCACCATATACCGGCCGGCAGTATTGTCAGGTTCATTAAGAGCCTGAATATTGACTGGACGGCTCATTAAGTAGGGTCCATGCACAAAAGATCTTTTAGGTCGCAGTGCGGGGTGGCTTGAACGCCCACATGGCCCTCAACTAATAATAATAATAATAATAATTGTCCGCTGAAGATATTGAAGAATTTTTCAATGCCGTTTACTTTAGTAAGGCCAACTCATACTCTAAAATCGATTTCGACAACGGCTCTCCACTAACTCCATATGACTATCAGAAATTCACTGGGATTTCACAAAAAAATTTCGATTGCCTTCATGCTTTTGTAAAGCCACACATCAGAAATAGTTGCAACAGATTTACGAGAAATGCGTTAGGAATATTCCTAGTAAACTTGTCACAGGAATTTTTGGCATATTTATTCAATGTATGTAGATGGTCAAGCAAGAGTGTCTGCAATCTTTGAATCTGTTCGAAAAGCTTTGGATGAGCATTTTGTCCATCTTCATTTAGGTTATAATCATCTATCACGAGAAGATGCAATGAAACATCAAACTAAAATGGCTCATAAACTTCTGGGTGCAGATGAAAATTCTATTGTAGTTATCATTGATGGTACTTATCTATATGTTCAAAAGTCATGTGATCAGGAGTTACAATTATTGACGTATTCCAATCATACATACAGAAACTTATTGAAGCCCATGATTTTGGTTTTCCCTGACGGATACATTCTTGAGGTTGAAGGTTTGTTTTTGCAAACAACGACAATAGCGATTCAAAAATTTTAGAATACTTGATTTCTACCCCTTATGGATTTAAAAAATATTTCTTAGAGAATGATGTTTTACTTCTCGATCGTGGGTTCAGAGATGTCATAGAAAAGTTGGAATTGCTAAAACTTAATCCAATAATGCCTCATTTACTAACCAAGGGACAAAAGCAGTTTTGCACAAAAGATGCTAATGAGTCCAGAGCTGTGACTATGAATCGATGGATAGTGGAAAGTGTGAACAGCAGAATCAAAAAATACAAGTTCTTTGCTTCAACTATTGAAGTCACTTATTTCCCCAAGCTGTCATCTTTAACTAAAATTCCTTGTGCCTTACTGAATGCATACAGTCCTCCTATGTTTATAGAAAACGAAAATCATGCACGTTATGCATAGAAGGCAATGAGCAAAATGAATGATGACAATTCTCTTCAAAAGAAGATTGAAGAGCTAGGCCTTGAAAACAAACGAATTTGTTGGGAGGAGGCTACTAATCAGATTCAAGACTTTCCATGTTTATAAGAAGAAGAAATTAAAAATATCACTTTAGGTATGTATCAGTTAGACCAAGGAAAATGATATACTTATGAACACATGAAGGCAGATTCTAGTTACAAGATCTTTATACATAACGAAATGAAGAATTTGATAAGACGCAAAATTGAATTCGTTTTTCGTCAACTCGGATTCATCAGTTATGGTTAGAATTCTTTCCTAATGGTAGTGGAGCCGAATCAATTTTAGGATATTACTGTAAGTGCAAAACTGGGAGCAGAGTTGTCGGTACATGCAGTCATATAACTTCAGTGATATGGTATTTGGGCTACGCAAGACACAACCCACATGTATTATCAAAGCACCGCAAAGGTCTAGCAGATAATATTATAAATGCTATGAATTCTGGTTGTCAAATCTCAGACTCCGATTCAGATTGAGTCTCTACATAACTTGTTCTAAAGTTACAATAGTTTAGTAAGGAATGTTTCTATGGATAAGTTTGTTTTGCTCCTTCCAAAATAATGTGAATTTTTTATGCTGCTTATTTTGGAATAAGGTTATTTCTGCGCTTATCCAAAAATTCTCCGGTAAAATAAAAACGATAATAAATGAAATACCAATTGAATACAATTTTTAGATTTTTTATTAATAATGATCGCACTTCTGTTTGGCTTGGTAGTGTGCAAATTAATTATACAGTCAAGTACTAAATGATAGCCGCACTCCTAATTTAAGATTTATTTAATTTCAAATAAATTCTTTTAAAATTCTTCCTTTGCAAAAATAATACTTTTCACTTTACCAACTTTATTCTCTGCGGCGTCATGGAAAATTTATGGGTAACCCTCATTTAGTATGGTAATAAAAGATAGCCGCACACAATATTTTATTGTTTTTAATAGGAAATAAATATAAAAAGCACAGTTATAAAAATGATTTTTTATTCCAATTAATATTTTGTGTTTCGGCCATTGTTTTTAATTATTTCGAAAATTCGATTTGGCATACTTTTGTACAAGTTTTGGCATATTAATTTGAAATATTAGCCAATTCGCATTGTACTGATGACTTTAGTTCATGAACGCTGCTGTATTGTGTTCCTTCAGCATATACAACTCTGCTGAGTACACCCCATATGTTTTCGATGCTGTTAATGTCGAGTGACCTTGCTGGCTGTTTCAAAACTGGTATCTGAGCCTCCGTAAACCAATAATTTACTATCCCGGCGGTGTGTACGGCTGCATTATCCTGCTGGAAAATAAAGTTTGGGTCGCCATTTTGTGCATCAACAACTGGTAATGTTTCGGGATAGCATGGATTTATACCGGTTGCTGTTAAGACGACCGGACATAAACTTCACATCCATTCTTCCTCCATAGCCAATTGCACCCCAAACAATCAGAGATCCTCCACCTCGTTGACGCCTCGATAGCACAAGAAGTTCTTTTCAAAGGTCGTGAAAATAATATTGCCATTAATCAAGGCTATCCATATTCAATTTTTTTCGTCACTAAAAATAACGCGCTGCCACTTTTTCTTCCACGACATATGTTCCTTCGCGAAACGCAATTTGGCATCTTTATGATTTGATAACAGTTGTGGTTTTCTTTGTAATTTTTTGATTTGTATATTATCTGACTCTCTTAATACTTTCCTCACATTACAAATCTTTGTATTATCTCAAGCTTTTAACGCAATTTGTTGCACGGTGCCAATAAAATTAGAGACGTTTCGTAAAATTAACCGTTTTTCTCTATCAATAAGTTCCACTGGCCGGCGGCCTGCACTTTTATGCGAACCGTATAATTGCGAATTTTTTAAATAATTTAGCACTACCTTCTCACTCCAACTAATATTTTCTGCTATTAACGGATACTCATATTACTTTTCTTAATAACGTCAATTTATCAAACTCGTTCAAACTACCTTTTCCACCCATATTTAAAAAATAACAAAAATCGGAATAATATTTAACGGCTATAATACTTAAGCGGCTATCTTTTATAACCATACTAAATGGGGGTTCTCCAATTGTCCATGATCCCGCAGAAAATAATGATTTGTATTTGTGCACGCATTGGTAAACTGAAGAGTATTATTTTTGCATATATAGGAACAATTTTAAATGAATTTATTTGAAATGAAATAAATCTTAAATTAGAGGTGCGGTTATCATTTAGTACAGGACTGTACGTCACTGTAGTGTGCAAATTAATTATAATTCGCATAATTAGGCTAACATACACCATAATTACTGTCTGGAATATTTTTTTATTCAAAACAAAGCAATTTATTGAATTTAGAAAAATATAAAAATTATAAAAATGACAAATGCATAAAACTGCTGTAACACCCTGTAAACAAGTGGGAGGGAGTTGCGAAATATTTTTGCAATTATAAAACAATATACTAAAGAACCACCAATCCTAAAAAGTCGCAAAAAATATTTAGAAATATCGAAAAATGATGTATATTCAATTATGTAATATTTGCATTCAAAACCGGAAGTGCGTCACTGTAGTGTGCAAATTAATTATAATTCGCATAATTAGGCTAACATACACCATAATTACTGTTTGGAATATTTTTTTATTCAAAACAAAGCAATTTATTGAATTTAGAAAAATATAAAAATTATAAAAATGACAAATGCATAAAACTGCTGTAACACCCTGTAAACAAGTGGGAGGGAGTTGCGAAATATTTTTGCAATTATAAAACAACATACTAAAGAACCACCAATCCTAAAAAGTCGCAAAAAATATTTAGAAATATCGAAAAATGATGTATATTCAATTATGTAATATTTGCATTCAAAACCGGAAGTGCGTCACTGTAGTGTGCAAATTAATTATAATTCGCATAATTAGGCTAACATACACCATAATTACTGTCTGAAATATTTTTTTATTCAAAACAAAGCAATTTATTGAATTTAGAAAAATATAAAAATTATAAAAATGACAAATGCATAAAACTGCTGTAACACCCTGTAAACAAGTGGGAGGGAGTTGCGAAATATTTTTGCAATTATAAAACAATATACTAAAGAACCACCAATCCTAAAAAGTCGCAAAAAATATTTAGAAATATCGAAAAATGATGTATATTCAATTATGTAATATTTGCATTCAAAACCGGAAGTGCGTCACTGTAGTGTGCAAATTAATTATAATTCGCATAATTAGGCTAACATACACCATAATTACTGTCTGGAATATTTTTTTATTCAAAACAAAGCAATTTATTGAATTTAGAAAAATATAAAAATTATAAAAATGACAAATGCATAAAACTGCTGTAACACCCTGTAAACAAGTGGGAGGGAGTTGCGAAATATTTTTGCAATTATAAAACAATATACTAAAGAACCACCAATCCTAAAAAGTCGCAAAAAATATTTAGAAATGTCGAAAAATGATGTATATTCAATTATGTAATATTTGCATTCAAAACCGGAAGTGCGTCACTGTAGTGTGCAAATTAATTATAATTCGCATAATTAGGCTAACATACACCATAATTACTGTCTGGAATATTTTTTTATTCAAAACAAAGCAATTTATTGAATTTAGAAAAATATAAAAATTATAAAAATGACAAATGCATAAAACTGCTGTAACACCCTGTAAACAAGTGGGAGGGAGTTGCGAAATATTTTTGCAATTATAAAACAACATACTAAAGAACCACCAATCCTAAAAAGTCGCAAAAAATATTTAGAAATATCGAAAAATGATGTATTCCATTTCATGCAACTGGGCCCAAGCTTATCTATGGGGAAAATAGAAAATACGTTGTTTTGGGCCCAATTTACTATGCTTATCCTATAGGGTCCTTTTATAAATTCAAAAATTTCGATAAATCCTATGAACTTTAATAATTCTATAAATTCAATAATTCCCATAAATTTAATAAATTTAATAAATTCTATTAATAATTTTATAAATCTTATGAATTAAGTTCAAAAATTCAGTAAGTTCTTTACATTCTACAAATCTCGTAAATTCTTAAATTCTTATAATTTCTGTAAATTTGATAAATTCTATAAATTTTAAAAGTCTAATGAATTCTATAAATTTTATAAATCCTTTAAATGTTATAGATTCCATGGGTTCTTTTTTTCTTTCAATAAATTCTGTAAATCTTATAATTCCTATGAATTCTATAAAGCCTAAAAATTGAGTGGGTTAGGATTGATTAGTTAGAGTGGTGCAAAATGTATTCCCTTCACCCTTCCTGGAACCATTTATCTCGCAGTTCAAGCGATACGATAGGACTTCCCAGACTAACTAACGATACTAAATCGCTGTTACAATTAAATGCTTCTTTAATCATTTATTTTCCTACTCATCTATATACATATATAAAAATGAATTCCTGTTTGTTTGTTCCGAATGGGCGCCTCAGCCGCTCAACCGATCACCATGAAATTTTTACCATGTACAAGTTGCATATCCAGAACCAACCTTACGATATTTTGGAAGGGGCTGGACCCCGGGGTCTAGGGGCTGCGGTACAAATTTTTTCGAAAATTTTAATTTTCTTTAAATTTTCCACGAAAATGAGTTTATGGGGCTGGTTATATGAAATTACTGACATGTTCGAATCCGAGGGGCCCAGCCCTGGATCAAAAATTAATTTTAATATTTGATTATTTCAAAATTACTTCTCAGTCGATCAACCGATCGCCATGAAATGTTTACCATGCAAATGTTGCATGTTCAGGACCAATCTTACGATATTGTGAAAGGGGCTGGACCCCGGGGTCTAGGGGCCATGGTACAAATTTTTTCAAAAATTTAAATTTTTTTACGAGAATGAGTTTTGGAAAGGGGTTATATGAAATAAGAGACATGTTCGAATTGCCCTGGATCAAGAATTCATTTTTACATGTATAGATACAATTATTTAATTGTTCCGAAGTAGCGCCTTAGCCGCAAATTTATACACCAAAAAGGATATCTAGCGTGCGATTGTTATACACAAATCATACCTCTACTATAATTTATTTAATTATTCAAATTAATTTTATTAATTTAAATTTAAGACTATCTTTCATCACTTTAACTCAAGACAAATCTCTGAACACTTATATTATCCATACTAATAATCCATTTTTACTGGTTTGACATGTACTGTTTAGTGATATCCTATTTATCATATCCTGTTTTGAAATGTACCATAGTCAGCGAGTTCTAATTTCCACATAACTTCAGAAATAATTAACATTCTATTTTAATCCACTATTGCAACCGGCGGCTTTTAATGAAAATAGTAGTTTCATACTAAACGCCAATAGTTTATTACTTTATTTAGCTTATTACTTAAATAAATCAGTGATTGTTTCATAAAATCAATTCTAGGAAAGGTACTAAAACATATTTACGTATAAACTGATTTACTTTGAAAAGTACTAGCGTTTTATATTTGAAAATAGCATCTTCTACAAGAAACGTCCTTGGATTCAAATTATTGTACGTGTAAAATTACCTTAGTTTGAGAAAACTTCTTTTGTTTTTCGAAATGTCATTTTCAACCACAGTTCGCCATTAATATTAATTAGTTTGTGTTTCGGACGCCGTTGTTCTCGATTAGTTAGCTATATTGCAATAAAATAATTGTTGGTGATTATTTTCCAGGTATTAAATATTATTTCAAGTGAATATACATTCTTATTAGATTTAAGTTTTCAGTTCATAAACGTGTTAATCTATGATTACTTTTTGATTGTAGATAACATTTGATTTTGCTTTAAAAAAAACTCCGTAAAGACATTTCCAAACACAGTTCGCGGTGAAACGTATCGAAGGGAACATTAAAATCGTTTTGATAAATTAATACTAATTTCTGTTTTGAATGCCCATCATTCCTGATTAATTAGCTACAGGTTTCATTTTTGCTTAAAAATGCCACCGAAAAAAGATCAATTGGGCAGGTAACTCCAAAGTCGAAGAAGATTAGAGCCGCAAGGGTGGCTGAATCAAGCGAACAGCGTGAAGCACGATTTGAAAATGATCAAAGCAGTACGTCTTCTTCTAGAGCTAATGAAACAACTGAACAGTGTGAAACACGACTTGCAAACGTTCGAAGCAGTGTATCTTCTTCTAGAGCTAATGAAACAACTAAACAACACGACTTGCAAACGTTCGAAGCAGGATGTCTTCTTCAAGAGCTGATGAAACAACTGAACAGCCTAACAATCAGGGTATTTGAATTATATACCTCCCGTGCAACGCCGGGTAACTCAGCTAGTTCCTTATAAAATGAATATGAAAAAATAATTTGGAAACATTTTTAAACATAGATTTAATTGCTAATGCGAGTTAGTACCGTTCTTACAATTGGCAATTATTGAAATCAAGTGTTTCCTGTTTTTCTGTTTTTTTTTTCATTAAACTTGACGCTTCGAGGCTTGTTTCATTTAGGCTAGAATTTTGATGGCGATATTTCCCGCTGCTCAAAACGCTCTTTTAGGCTCGTAGGGCACTACTATCGTCCCAAAATTAAAGTCCTTTTCAAACGCAAAAACGTATATCACGGTTTATGATATTTTTTGCAGCTAATAAACTAACAAAATTAAACATTTTCTGAATTTGTTTCTTCGTTTTCTGAACGTTTTCTGAATTTGTTCGGATTTTCAAATTTTTAGGTTGTTTTATTCTCTAAAATAACCACCTCCATAGGTTGACCAACATTTCTGGGTTCCTTGAATAGTGACTTTAGAGAAGTTTTCTTGTACATATTTTTTTTAGTATTTACAAGACAGACTATAATTACACAAAATTATGTTGAATTTACTTTAATTAGTGTGAAAAATAATTAGTATTCCGGAATACCGGAATTGGATGCCCTAATCAAAATAGCGCTAAGTTCTTTGATTTTTTGAAAAGAAAATTGGAAATGAATGTTAGAAATTATTTTAGGCTTATTTTATTTTTAGTTTTGTTAAATACACTGTTAAAAGATGTACACGCGCATAAATGTATGTCCAAAAACCTAATTTATCTAAAATCTCAAATTTGTCCAAAAACTTCACAATGTACACTCGAATAAATCGGTGTCCAAAAACTTCACACTGGTTCCCCAATATCACAATTGGTCACGACAATATAAATCTTCTACTCTCATACCGACAAATCACAGACTCCCAAATAATGTTAGATTATTAGAACTGACACGGGTTGATCAGCAAAGTCGCATTTGCCATTTTTTATGTTCGACGTTTAAGAATTAGATCCATTTATACATCTCTAGTATACCGTTGAAAGTCCTTAAGAATTTAATTTACTCCATTCAGAGGGCATCCACAATGTTCAAAAAAAATTCTGAAAATATGTGCCGTTTGTTCAGATTACAATATTATGTGAGCAACGTGAGAATTGGCCAATATAATTCTTTAGTTAGTGCTACATTATGGACTTTATTTGGTAAAATTTTAAACCATTCCACGATTATTCAATCACAGCTTAATTTTTTTTAGCATTAAAATCCAAAACTTTTATTGAACTTAAATGAAATGATGTTCAGAAAGACGGTACTATAGTTAATTAAATTCGCGTTGCATCATACCGCAATATGGCATAATATTTATTTAGTTGTTATTTAAAAGTGTACAAAACCACAAAAAATACCAATGCACAAATACAAATTCGGGTTAATTGAACTTGAATACATTAAAACAAAAAATTGAATCTGAATGTACCAAGACTTTTGTGATTTGCTGTATATTTGCTCGCTTTTTATACTACTACGAAACGTTTATCGCACGAGCGATATTGATGTCAAGAACCTTTGTATGTATACGTCCACATTTAATTACAGCTAAGTATAAATGCGCGTGTTTTGCTTTTTGGAATTTTTTTTATAATCTGAAATCCAAGCGCACCAAAAATAACTTTTCATGTGATTATGTACATACATCCAGATTATATGCGTGCATTTTGCGTTATCAAATTCGTAATTTATTTCTATAGTATTTTTTGTTCACGCAGTCCATCGCTTTTTCAAATCATTGTACATATTTGTTTACTCGTACAACACATTCTAATAAATTTCAATGTCAGTTTTATCGGAGTTTTGAATAGAATATTGTTAGGCATGCGCATTCAAATTGTTTTCGCAATTGCTATTACGATATTTTGCGATAGTTTTTATTACCAGTTTGTTGGCCAATATATTATAGGTGTTCATATCCGCGAATCCGGTTCAAATACATATCATTGTTTGGGCTAACCGTAACGTTTGCAAGAGATTTTTTTTTTCAATCGTATTAATATAAGGGTTTGATCGTGGGTTCTAAAATTGATTGAGGAAACGTTTTAAGCTTTAAAATTACAAGATTTCATTTTGAAATTCCATCGCAGTTTGATGTCAATCCGACATTCGAATAAAATTCACATTCAATGGTTCAATGAAGCAATCAACAAAAAATTTAAAAAATGAAGGTGCGACCGACAAACGATTTTCTCTCACGAACGGAGTCAGAACCTGTAATTAATATAATTCGCTATAAAGATATATTTATTTTGAAAGATTTAGGTGGATATCTGGCATGCAACTATAAACGAAAACTATCAAAATAAACTAAAAAGTTATTTAGCTTTTTATAAGCCTGTATGAATGCTACTCACGTATATACCAATAAACGTAACCAGCGATTCCCGTTCCTCTGAAACACATTGAGAAATTTAGTTTACTCCTTTTTCAGTTAGCACCTACAAATATAGTGGATTAGTAGGTACTTAAAATCATGATTCTAAATCATTCTGAATCATCACCATTCCCAGTGTCAAAATTTGGAATTTTTTAAACCTTCTTCCTTGTTTCAATAGATTACCAATATTCCATTTTGTATTGCGTTTTCGTCAATTAAGTGCCTTTGAGTTTTCCGTTTGTAGTTTCGAATCATTTCCTACAAAGTTCCAAACAATTAAATAAAATTTCAATAAATGTGGTACTAATGTTAAATGAACTCAGTGTGGGGCATATGACGTCGTTAAATTTACCCCATTTTCATTTTTTTTAAAGCATACACTAAATAACATTCTATAATCACATTACTTAATTAATAAAATTTAACAGTTTTTACTTTAATTATATAAATTGTGCCAAAAACGAAAAATTCACAAAATCCGAAAACAAGTTCGGTTATGATCATCAATTCAATACCGAATTCTGGCTCGGAATACAATAATTTCAGTTATAAATCGATCATTAATCCAAAAACGAGTATCACCTCTGTTACCCTTAAGTAACAATCTAATGTAAATAGTCCCGTTTGAGGAAACTGCAGAAATTGAGGGTGTCATTACACGACTTCCGAAAATAGTTAAAACTTCCAAAAGTTATCTAAGCTGTAATGTGGCAACCCAAGCTGCACTGCTCATCGTTTGAGGCATGAAATGTTCAAGCTTTCTGAAAAGTATCATTTAGGCCAAACAAGTGATTTACGTTCCCACATTCAGTGGATAGTTTCCTCAGAATAGGAAGAACGATAACTGTTTGTTATTCTTGACATAATGAAAAATTTGATTCCATATTTTTTAGCAATTCAGTGTTTTCCGTTACATAAATCGCAAATTAATTTCTGCTTAAATTGGGTGGAGTATTTATTTCTCATGACATTGTTTAAAATGGAGCACTTGAAGTAACAATTAATTTATAAAGTGTTTATTCACCTGGGTTAATAGTTTCAGAAAGATATGAATTGCATATGCTGTTTGATATATTTAATAGCTTCGTTTGACGTTGCTAGTCTTTTCACTTCTATTCCAATTAACATTTTGTCTCAAATAGTTTATACTTACTTAGATAGGGATGTTGCAGATGGAAGCCTTCGGAATGAACTGAAACTGATATTTGAAACTTGTATTAAACAAAATTATTTTTGCTTTGATAATAAGTATTTCAGATTCACTGATGGTCTACCGATGGGCTCTCCTCTCTCACCTTTGTTAGCAGAAATTTTCATGAATTTCTTCGAACAAACGATTGTATCAAGCAATAATCCTTATTTCCGTCATATGATCTTTTGGTACAGATATGTTGATGACATACTATGTCTATAGAATGGAACTGATAGGCTATTAACCTCTTTTCTCACTTGGTTAAATTCTCAATATCCCACCATTAATTTTACGGTAGAAAAAGAAGAAAACAAATCTATTAACTTTCTAGATATAACAATAACCAGAATTAATTCTTCATTAGAGTTCAAAATTTATAGAAAACCCACGTATACAGACGCCATTATATCTAATTCGTCAAACCATCCCCATAATATTAAAATGTCAGCTTTCCACTAATTCTTAGATAGATTAATAAACATTCCTTTGACCATATCCAATTATAACAACGAGCTTAATATATTTTTAGAAATAGCAGCGAATAACGGTTATGCAGCTAAGACTATATTAAAGCTATTAAATAGAAAACTGAAATATAAAGCTTTAACTAACATTTATCCACCTGATAGCCTAATGCCGAATGGCGCTGCTTAGAGTATATAGGAAAAACTAGTCAACGGATTAGTGACATCGTGACACAATATACAGATATTAGCTTTGCTTTTTATAACAATAATACAATTAAGAAAATGATTTTTAACAACAAACCAAGAATTGATCGCCTTTCCAAGTCTGGCGTTTATAGGATCAATTGCAATGATTGTAGTTCCTCTTATATCGGACAGACTGGGCGCAATTTTGAAGTTAGAGTTAAATAACATTTATCTAGTAGCCATGAATCATCCCTTTATAATCATTTAACGTTAGAAAATCACACATCCAGTTTAAACAATTTAGAAATATTACATGTACAACCAAAAAGCAGACGTTTAGACAACTTAGAATCTTACGAAATCCGAAAAGCTATATTTCTTAACCAAAATATCCTCAACGAACAGAGAGAAATCCGTTTCTCACCAATTACCGACCCCGCATTGTTTTATTCACATACTCATTCCATACCATAAAATTACTATTACGTCGGGTTATAACAAAATAAAGAAGGGGTAGAAAAAAAAAAAAAATCAACATCTGGAATTTTGTTATTCGACCGTTGATTAATCAATAATCATATACCTGTGTTTAACTCACCCTCTTTTAATTTTTAATTTTTAATGTTTATTGCTCTCACCAATTTTATTGTTTACCACTCCCACATTTTTTTATTTGTATATTTTGGTTTCACTTTTTGCTTTTTCCAACTATATATATATAACTACATTTTTATTTTTACAGTTTAGTAGATACTCCTGATGATGGCCTAATAAGCCGAAATCGATCGAGTGATTTTTTAAACCTTTTGTAATTTTGCGAAATATTTACAAGTGTTATTAAAAAATTTTAAAATGTGTGTACTAATTGAACTACTTTCCAGACATGACACTTTAAAGGTTGAATTTATACAAATTTTAAATTCTATATTATGCTCTTCTCATGAAACTTAACTTGTAATTACCATCACAAACAATGACAACCAAATGAGGCTTTATCCAGCAATAAATTCACTATATGGAAATTCCAGTTTATAGGTCGTTTTGGCAATTTTTCGTTTTTTTTTTTTGTCTCTATCTCTGCAATCTTTTCTGGGGCTCTAGGCACTCCCAACTCTTTCGCAGTTCCCTTTTAACGTCCTACCTTACGCCGTTGCCAGCCAACTCGAGGACGTACGGCTATAGACCCGCTTTTTGTTTAAACCACCTGCACATTGCATTGCTTCATGCCAGCCTATAGTACTGACATGAAAGGTGGGTCGGCCCATGGATTCCGCACTCTCAACAGGGGGTCATAGATGTGTTCATCGTCATCACCGATCGTAATCAGATGATGAAAAATCCCTTTTGCATCCCGCCCCTATAGGGATTCGAACCCGGTACCTCCCGGTCCAACCGCCGTGGCTTTAACCACTGCGCCATTTGGTCGGTAATTTTTCGTTTTAAATTAAATATGTTTTGGCTGAAATATGACGGATGGTAACGTTCGGCTGAGATATCCAAGACACTATCTGCATTGCCGACATTTTATAAATTTCGGCTGAAAACTTTCAGCTAACTTTAACAAGGTGTAAAATTTCAATAACTCGACAAGGAGTAGCCGCACAGAAATGTACATAGTATCATTTTCAAGGTTTCTAAATTCTCTATAAAATAGCCGATTTGGATTTTTGAATGAAATATCCAGCAAGTTCGTCTACAATTTCAAACAGCAGCAATTTTTTTTTTTTTTGACACCTTTTGTTTTACTCAAAAAGGTCATAAAAAAACAAAACAAATAAAACAGATTCCAGTATCGAAAAGAAGACAAAATTTCGTTCAACTACAAACAAAAATGTTTTTTTGAAAGGTGTTATTTCACCAAGATTGCATATTAGAAATTACAACAATTAATTATTTAACATTCAAAATTAAAGTTATTAATTAAAAAACAGAAAATTTGGTAGTTCCCCGAGCTCTATAAATTGCTCTTTAAGGTGAATTTAGGCAAAAAATGTATAACCAAAAAAAAAAAACAAATAATCAATTTTAATAAAGCATAGATATTCGTTTCGACAGGGTTCGTGAAGCATAAAATATCTCAGCTTCGTAATTATAAATATGCGTATATGAATAATAATTGTTATTGTGAAAAATGAATGAATACAATTATTAGGATTAAAGATTTGTTTTTCTGCATTTTAGTGTATTTTAACAATTATATTGTCGGTCGAATAATAATGAATAAATCAACCTCGGAGTGTTGGAATTTTTTTTTTTTTTCAAAATCGTGGGGTGTCTACTATAGGTCTAATGTCTAGGGTGTACACAAAAAACAATTGAATAATGCTGATAATAATTTAGGAGAGGATAGCGAGCACAACAGTAAACATCTAAAAACGTCTAGAAAGCAAACATCGATGCTGAATTTTGTGTCAACTAAGACATCATTAGAAGAATTTTAGCTTCAGAGTTGGCTTGTTGCGATGGAATTTCGATATTACAATAACTATTACAAACAGTAGAGTAATTCGCAAAGGCATAAAATCATGAGAGAAGAAAAAATTGCGGAAATAGTTTATTGTTGCCTACATGAATTTGGATTATCTTCAAAAGATGACGTGTTGAGCGTTACAACAGATGCAGCTTCCGTAATGGAAAAATATGGTCGAATTTCGGGGCTTGTTTATCAACTATGCTACCATCATGCGCTGCATTTAGCAGTAATAAAATAGTATATTGTACAACGAGCACGGAATAATACTCATTTCCCACAAGTATTGAAGTTTGCAGCACGAGCCTGAGCGAGTACACATAATCTCGTATATACATTAAAAAACCAAATAATTTTAATTTGTATTTTATTTTAAACAGTTATTAAAAATAATTGTTAACCGTTAACCGATTTAAGGAGTGTTGTTCATAAACAATTTGGAGGGTGCAATCATAGTTTTCTAAAACTGGTACCGAAGTAGATGGAGTATCAACCGGATTTTCAATGGAACCCTTGATTATACTCGCAACATGGAATTTATTCGTTAAGGACTGATCGATGTATCCTTCTGCGATCGTTGTAGATTTCCAATCATCGTACCGTTTGAAAGATGTAATGTCTTCACCACTGTCAATCAGAATTGTTGCAGAAGATCTGCGGAAATAGTGGCCGGTATATAGTTGTGGATTTGGAAGGTTTAAGTAAGAAGCAATCTGATTTCCCAAATTTTCAATTTTATTGATACCAAATTTTTGTACGGTACATTTCCCTTTCTGCACCCTGATTCTCTAAAAAATAAGATAATGGGTAAACGTGTAAACTCGTAAAAAGCAAAGCTTTCTTTTATTAGTTTGCAATTTTTCGATTTTATTTGAATTAGTAGCCAAATCGGAAAATTGCGAACTCATTAAAGTAAGCTTCGCATTTTGCAAGTTTACACGTTTACCCATTATCTTATTTTTTAGAGAATCAGGGCCCTGGTAGTTCAAAAAGAAACTGCATTGAGTAAAATTTTTCGTCCGCAAGTTTACGTATTTTTTAAAAATGTCCTAAAATTATTCCGTCACAGTAAATTTTCGGGGAAATTTTTTGTTTTGGTTTTCGGAACGTCCACGGTTTCGGTTATATTTTATTTTAATTATATTAACCCTTAAGAGACACGCTGGGTTAAATTAACCCAGGTTTTTTTTAACGAGCCCATTTTAAAACGCGTGGTCCTTGGACCATCGGGCCAGTGGATTAGGGAAGTTTGAAATGTCCACTAATATCCCCTCTTAGGCCAGATACAGTGCGTTTACAGAAGCTGAGCAATGAACGTCGTAAAAACAGATGTGGGTAAAAATCACCCAGTGTGTCTCTTACGTTAGAAAAACGTCAAATTTAAAAAATTCTTCTTGTTAAATATTGTTTGTATGTGTTAAACTTTTATAATTTTAGTCTATTTGAAGTAAAATATGTATATATAGGGAAACCTCAATGGAGGTCGACCGGACCAAAAAGTTGTCCATTGAAGTGAGGTGTCCCTTGAACTGAAGATTTGTGGTTGGGATTCTATTTCTTATCCGATTTTAATGAAATTCAGCATTCCCAATGGAATTGGGATTCTTTTGCATAAAGTTCTGAAATATGGCCAGTTAGGAAGAAACTTGGCCATTTCTTATCCGATTTTGATGAAATTCTTAAATGATTTTCAGATAAAATTCTGGAATACGGCCATTTAGGATGGAACTTGGCCATTTCTCATCCGATTTTGATAAAATTCAGCATCTGTGCGATGGAAATGGGATCCTCAAACGAGTTTAAGATGAAGTTCTGAAATATGACCAAGAAGGATGGAACTTGGCCATTTCTTATCCGATCTTGATGAAATTCAACATGTGCGATGGAAATGGGATTCTCAAACGAGTTTTTGATGAAACTCTGGAATATGGCCAAGAAGGAAAGAACTGGGCCATTTCTCATCCGATTTTGAAGAATTTCAGCATGTACGATGGAAATGGGATTCTCAAATGATTTTTAGATGAAATTCTGGAATATGGCCAATTAGGATGGAACTTGGCAATTTCTTATCCGATCTTCATGAATTTCAGCATGCACGACTGAAATGGGACTCTCAAAAGATTTTCAGGTGAAGTTCTGGAATATGGCGTATTAGGAAGGAACTTGGCCTTTTTTAAGCCGATTTTGATGTAATTCAGCATGTAGGTACTATGGAAATTGGGTTCTAAAATTATTTATAAAACAGGTCATCAAATACATAAAATCATACTAAGTTCCTTCCTAGTTGGCCATATCCAAGAACTTCATTTAAAAATAATTTTAGAGTCCTATTTCCATCCTACTTCCTGAATTTCATCAAAATCGGATAAAAAATTGCCACGTTCCTTAATAATTGGCCAAATTCCAGAATTTCGTCTAATAATCGTTTTGGAATACCATTCCCATCGTACATGCTGAATTTCATCAAGAACACTTAAGAAATGGTCAAGTTCCATCCTAATTGGCCATATTCCAGAACTATATCCATTTGAGAATTTCATCAAGATCGGATAAGAAATGGCCAAGTTTCTTCCTAACTGGCCATATTCCAGAACTTTATCTAAAAATCATTTATGAATTCCATTTAAATTGGGTATGCTGAATTTCATTAAAATCGGATAAGAAAAAGAATCCCAATAAAATTCTTATAAAAAAAATCACAAATCCTCAGTTCACAAGCACCTCACTTCAATGGATAACTTTTTTGGTCCCGTCGATGTCCGTTATAGTGAGGTTTCTCTGTATATACATATTTTAGTTCCAACAGACAAAAATTATACTCCTATATGTTTAACAAGGATTTTTGAAATGAACATGTTTTTCTGACGTTAGAGACACACTGGGTAATTTTTACCCGTACCTGTTTTAACGACGCTCACTGCTCGGCTTCTATAAGCGCATTGTATCTAGCCTAAGGGGGATATCGATTATTAATTTCAAAAACTTTTTTTTCACACAAAATAGCCAACTTTTAGGTTTTACCTCTATTTTACTGTTTTCAAAAAACTCCTATTTTCGATTTGCAAAAAAAATATAGTTTTTGCAATGGATGGAAAAACCCATAGTACCACCTTAAGGTTCAACTCTTTAGCTTTTCATCGGTCACCCACAGAGTATCAAAATATTAATTTTTGATACAAATATAAGCATTTAAAAAAGACGATTTTTAAAAAAAGTTCCGTTAGTTTTTTTGTAAATATTTTTGCACCTATTTAATCTATCGCAACAAAATTATGTTTTAATGTTCTTGAAAAAATTTTCCATCAATTGAAAAAAAATTGATTGAATTTGATCAATTTTACCACGAGATATATGCTTTCAAACTATTGCTGGGTAAAAATCACCCAGTGTGTCTCTTACGTAACTTTTTGATAGTGTCCCTTAAGGGTTAAGATCGACATCCTTTTGTCAGTATATCTATCATCTGGAGCTGCTTTTATAAATTTATGAATTTCCATTTGAATTTCGCTTTAAAAACGCTCTTAATTTATTGTGCGTACTGCAATATCCACATTGAGGTTTACATTAAGAGTTGTTCTTAGTATGGAATATTGAGTCCATAAAGTCGTTGGTTTGAATTTGTTTGCGAGCTCACCAAAATAGGTCAAACAAATGTTTTCGGGAAATGATGTCGTGGTTTGCTTTTTACGCCAATCAATAAACAAATTATATGTACTTATATATTTTTCTGTCGATATTTTAGGTATCGGAACATAAACTATTGGCAGCTTCTTCGATATTACAAACAACAGTCAAATTCAATTTCACTATCCATATTTAAAATAATTATGCCGTTTTAATCTAAACGATTCTGCGTTATTTGTAATAATGATCTGAATTTTCAGATTTTTGTTTGACACACATATATGTAAATAACAATAACTTTATGTTTTTATACATAGCCTACTACGTAATTCGTGTTTCATTGTACTGGAATAGTATACTTTTATCGATACATTCTGAAACTATCGCCTAGGCAACCGTGAGTGGAATAAAAAATCGTATAGAATGCGCTACGTATACTAACCACAAAACGACTCGTAAGAGACACATTTCGATATAGGTGTAGTGTGTAGAAAAATATCATTCCAAAAAATATTGTATAGCGGCGGTGTTATTTTGATTCAGATTCAGAGGTAGGCATTAATTCGGAAACTGAGACAGTAAGCAATATTTCACTAATCCCAGATATAGCGACACAATTCAAAAAGTTAGACAAGGTTTAAAAGATTTTAGAAGATCACCAATTAAGAACAATTTACTTCAGAAATACGTACAAGAAGCAGAGAAAAAGACACTTAATTTAGTTTTAAATTACTCTGGTGGAACAGTACGGAAGCTATGATTCAACAATTTTTGAGAATTAAATCATCAATAGCGAAAGCTTTACATCACTTTGAAAAGTTAAAGGATTTAGTGAATGATGTAGAAGCGCTGAGTAATCGTAGATGCAATCTTTTAACAAGTGAAGGTATTTTAAAGTTCCTTTTTCAAGCATTAGAGGAAAATGGAACAAACTTGAGTAATAACTTACTAATTACTGTTAAATAAGAAATTGAGAAAAGAAAAAACCAGAATTTGGTATCGCTAACAAAATGTTTACAAAATCCTAATAGCATGAAGACGATGATTTTTTCGAAATGTTATCTAAGTAGGAAATTATAAAACTTGCCAAGCAACTTCTCTTTCGGCTTAAGTTCAAACCTTATAATTATGATCCGGAAGAACAGTCTACTATGCTCATATGACACGATGAAAAACACTTCTGAAACAGAGCAGCCAAGTATTGACAAAAAATTAGAAAGAAGCATTTCAAAATTCCGAAAAAATATGAACCTAACAACGATAACATCACTTGTCAAGATTACAGATTCCTCCTAAGAGAATTTAATCTCTATGAGTCGACGGGCGAAATGAGCATAAATCTGGCTAAATTACACCACACCCTAGAAAATGTTAAACCAACCTCAACCGAAAATGAAAGAAATTTCTTAATCACCTATGATGTGGTTTCGAAAAAGAAAAATCGTTTCTCTGACAAATCGGTTCTTTTTCTAAGGATTTTAATACTAAGGAACATTTGTCGAAATTTCTCGGGAAATTAGGAACTTCGAGAAATTGCAAACACTATCTCTAAGTGAAGCTTGAGTATTGTCTAACTGAATCAATCCCTAAGCTCTTAAAAAACGATAAAGGCGTAACACAGGTACTTATCATTCTTAAATTCAGAACAATATTTTTTCCGTGTATGTACCATAGGATTTTTAAAGCGGAGCTGTGTTGTGAAACTCTCTCATTCATTATATATAATTTATATTAACAATAAGTCAATTTTCGCGGTCATACAACTTTCATGGTCAATTTATAATTAGTATGTCGCTTTTCCATAATATTAAATTACAAACAATAAGCGCATGATTATAAATATATGTCTCGCCCTTTATATAGGCAGCTCTGGAGAGAAGATTTAATATTTTTCATTAGGTTTTTGAATCGAATACTGTTGCTTTGACGTGTGAATGACTAAAGATTTAATTCTATCAGCTCTAACGTTGTAGCCCAACTAATCAATATTTTACTGCCTTCTTGGTTATTACCATTTTTGTTGCTACCATTGTTGTATTTAGAACAATACAACAACAACACTTCATTAGAAGGACATTCCTTCCGCGAAGCGCAAGCTACCAACGATTTTGTAGATATCTCACCTCGAGAAGAAAATTTGATTAGAGCGGTGTACTTGTTCCCGATTAAAACATTCGGATTTAATTAAATAGAAAAAAAATTGAATAATTTATATGAAATAATATTTTTGTGAAAATTCCCCATATCTATGTATCTAAAAATAAACAAATTAAAAAATTCTCGTTGCACGCATCTCGCATTTCGGCTGTTTATAAATTTAACCGATTTTTTTTTGTGTGTAATTCGGTTTGTAACAATACGCACAATTGGTTTTATGACATTACACAATAAATTTACAATTGTTCTAATAAAAATTAGATAAAACTATTTTTATCATTCACTCTAGGTATAAATCTCTATAGTATGTATGAACATACATAAAAAAGGTAAATGAGATCATCACGTCATACACAATTACAACTTAAAATTATAATGCCCAATCCCTAAATTCCAAACAACATATGCTTTTCGGTTCCAACTACTTTAAAGATTTGTTTCGTTCGACAATCAAGCAACAAGAAAATAAGATTTAGATTTTTTTTTTTTTTTGCTTTTTAATTCTGCAAAAATATGTTAATATGTACACTTAATGTATATATTTAGAATATAGTTTCAAAGCGAACGAACCGAGTGGATGAACCAATAACAAACAGAAAAATTGAATTGTGCGTGAGATGCGGCGGAGAAAATGTATTTCTGAAAATTTATTATTCTCTGAGATGATAATTCGCGTACATACTACATATATATACACATTGAATGTAATAAAACTATTACCACAATCAAACGCATTTTCTAGTACATTCGTGCGTAACAAAAACGTGTTTTACTATACAGCAGCACTTTTCTGAATAAAATGTTTGGCCTACGTGCAACAGCAAAATTGCCGAAACTCAAAATACATAGTACATTGATTTAGCATTTATGATTTTTTGTTAGGTAAACCCGAAATTATTGATTAAACTGTCCGAATCTAAAAACCAGATAATTTATTTCGTCCTTCTTCGAACACACATTTAATTATCCAATCGAGTGAAATACGCACGCACGCATTACGCACCCATCACTCATCAATAGGTTTTGCATTTTTTTTTTGTTTGGTTTATTATTTATTCCAATTTGAACTGATGCCGTCCATGTGTTGTTGTATAAATCTATGGTTCGAAACGAAACTTAACCCAATTTAAATAATGTAGTTGGGTTGGAACGAATGTGTTGATTATTGTGTAGAGTATATCATTAAAACTATCCCTTTATTATGTGAACACGCACTGTTCGATTTTTGTTTTTTTACAATATCTAGCAGAGAACAACAAATTTATCCTAAATACCCAACTGTTTTGTATGTAATATGTACTATATGCATTGTAACAAACAATATTGATAAAGTACAAGCAAACAATTAGATTTTATTTGTTTTCATTTATGTAAACCAATTAAGTTAAGGATTTCAGATCTACACTTTTTGTAGAGTTCACAATAACTTTTAGGAAAGTTAAATATTACACAATTGCAAAAATTTATATTCGCTATTTAAAAGCAATTTGAATTGTGCATGCAAACGAGAATATTTTATGAGGGGGAAATGATGTTAGTCGTAAATGAAAAAAGTTGCATTTTGGATTGAATGCAGAAAAATGGTTTTAAATGAAATGGAATGCAGTTTCCACAAGGGGCTAAAAAAAAAAACTAAATGTCCTTACCGGCATCTCAACCCTTTGCAAATTTCGAGTAATATCGAAAAACGCGGTATTCACAATAAATGTCGAATACATACCTAAAAAACTTCGAATAAACTTAGGATCCTTAAGAAATCACTAAGAATCTTGAATAAGTTCATATACCGGAACTTCGACGCCAATATTCAATTCCGGGTATCTAGATTAATCCAAAAACCTCAAAGTCTAGAATATAGGAAATCTCATCTCTCTAAGCTCATATATGCATAAATATAATAATCAATATCTAACAAATCTGAACTATAGAAAGCTCCTCGAAAACCCCTTAAAATATCAAAAATCGCGATAATTCTATATCATATGACATTGGCGACTTGTGCCATCGTCACACAATCCAGCAGATATCGCCTCAAGAGGATGTTTTCCACAAGAACTTTAAGATAGCATACTATGGTGGAATAGACCTGATTGGTTACATGGTCATTCCATCATTTGGCCATCCCATCACGACATCACGATATTACGACAACCTTGAAGCATCGAGTAGTGGCTTACATCTTACGATTTCCAGAACGAAATAGTAGATTTACGTAATGCAAAACCAATCAGGATCACCAGTCCGTTAGAATCACTCAATCCATTTGTTAATGAATTTGGGTTGCCCAGAGTTGGTGGCTGATTGGAAAAATGTGCCATACCATTTCCACGCGACACCCAATCATATTGTCTGCAAAATCGTTACTTACAACATTACTGCTAAAGGAAATGCATCGGAAACACAAACACGCTGGTCCGTCCGCTGCTAGCAATTTTAAGGCAAAACTATTGGGTAACTGGCGCTAGAAATTTGATAGGAAAGTATCTCATCAATGTCACGCGTACTCTCGAAATAAAGCGATATGTTAGAAACAAATTAAGGGCAATTTATCGAATTGTCGATTAGAATTAATTCACCCATTTCATAAGGTTAGCGTTGATTACGCCGGACCATTAAACATTCATTTAACTCGAATGCGTGGCCAAAGAACATACAAGGCGTATATTTGTTTATTTATTTGCCTCTGCATCAAGGCGGTACTGGATTGAACTGGCAAGTGAACTTAGCAGCGAAGCATTTCTTACCGCTCTGAAACGTTTCGTGGTACGTCGAGGATATTATCACAAAAAAATAGATAAACTCACGCCATCAGATTTTTAATTGATCAGTCAGAATGTAATATGATGGTTCTGAAAAAATCTCTCCTATCACGATGGCAGATGGAGCAATATATGTACCAACATTTCTGGAAACGATGGCATCTTGAATAACTGCATCGTTACAACAATGATATTGTGATCATCAAGAAAGAAAATGTTCCTGTCAATCAGTGGCTTTTGGGAAAAATAATAAAGCTTCATAGAGGCACTGATAGGTTGATTCGAGTTGTTACTGAAAAGACCAAAACTACCGAACTGAAGCGACCAATATCTAAACTTGTGCGACTATGAAATCCAACATATGAAAAATTTAAAATAAAACAACCAAGTTCCAGCAAGTTTATTATTAAAAAGAAATACATCGCAGCAGGCCAGGCTTTATATTACCTAAAAGAGAAATATACAGGGCGAGGAAAAAGTATGGAAACCCCTAAAAATCTCGCGGAGTTCAGTCCAAAAAAAAATGAGCAAGGTTTATTCTAGGGTCGTTTTCAACGAGGAATTTAATGGTGAGTTTGGTTGTGACCTTGACCTTCATTTTCAAGGTCATTTGGAGGTCAAAGTCATTTTTTTGAAAATTAGAACCCCTATTTTTGATAAGAGCGATCTATTTTACGTCCTAATATGTATTTTCCATAACCTCCCAAGATCATCTGAAGGAATTAACATTGCGAGGTGCAAGTATGAAAACCCCTAGAAATCGCGCGGAGTATGTCAAAAAAAAAATCGAGCAAGGTTTATTTTTAGGTAATTTTCAACAATAAATTTAATTGTGAGCTTAGTTGTGACCTTGACCTTCATCTTCAAGGTCAGTTTTTAACATCGGATTCGAAAAGAGCGATCAATTGTTCGTTAGAATATGTATTTTCAATGACCTCCCAAGGACACCTGAAGTAATATATTTTAATTGTAAAGCTTATGATTTGCTATGAAAATTATAAAAAAAAATAAAAATTTTAAAAATAAAGAATTAATTTTTTTAATTTTAATTTTTTTTAATGTTCGTAGCAAATCATAAGCATTATATTTCTTCAGGTGACCTTGGTGTAGGCTCGTGCACTCGTAGATAAGGTGGGCTGACTCGTTCACGTGCAATTAGGCACCACAATGTAATTAACTCGCGAAAATCCAACTTGGGTTAGGCAGTCCAAGGAGAAATAAATAACACCGATTCTATTAACTATTAACTATTGCTCGTTTATTTAACACAAGTTTCACTTTTATAAACTATTTATTCTGCGTTTAATACTTTTGTTGTTCGCAGTTTGTTACTCACAGATGACTTGCAATTTTATAATGATTTGCAAGTTTTATTAAATTTGTTGTTGCCGCTTCGGATGACTGATTACAATTTAAAAAAAATATTTACGCCAATCGACAGAAGATTTGCTTGCATAGTGCATGTGCTGATACTTAGATGGCACGACTATTCAATTCGGCCAGTTTTACTTTTCGGACACTTTATGTATTCCTCTTATTAATGGATTCTTATTTTTTGACATTTTGACATAAATAAATAAATAAACATAAATTGGACAAAACATTAAATAGGTGAGTAAACATAATAATTTAACATGTTTGTAAACTAATTTTAACATTCCCATCTACTTTTAGAATGTGTATCAGTCTACGGATTCAGCGATGCGACTGGAATTTGGAAAAGATGACATCAGATGAGTATTTGTTTCCAACATTTGTGTTTCTTTGTGTTGATTTTTGTTCCCTTCTTTTTTAGGCATATTCCTGGTTTCTACCGATCCCGAACACTTGGGAGGTCATTGAAAATACATATTCTAACGAACAGTTGATCGCTCTTTTCGAATCCGATGTCAATGTTTCCTATAAAAAAAATGACCTTGACCTCAATATGACCTTGAAGATGAAGGTCACTGTCACAACCAAACTCTCCGTTGAATTCCTTGATGAAAATTACCTAAGACTAAACTTTGCCTATTTTTTTTTTTGACATACTCCGCGAGATTTCTAGGGGTTTCCATACTTTCACCTCGCAATGTAAATTCCTTCAGATGATCTTGGGAGGTCATGGAAAATATATACTCGGACGTAAAATTGAACGCTCTTTTCGATTCTGTCATCAAAAATAGGGGTTCTAATTTTAAAAAATGACTGACCTCCAAATGACCTTGAAAATGAAGGCCAAGGTCACAACCAAGCTCACCATTAAATTCCTTGATAAAAATAACCTAAGAATAAACCTTGCTCATTTTTTTTTTTGGAGTGAACTCCACGAGATTTTTAAGGGTTTCCATACTTTTTCCTCACCCTGTAAATGTCGTTATTATTACTTAGTTATTTAGAACTTATAGCGTGTGTGGTGTAGTGGTAATGTAGTGGAGTTTTAATATGGGTTGTGTTTTAGTGGAAACGCACTGGACTAGAGCGGTAAAGGTATTCGGTTCGATCCTTATCCAATTTTATTTTTTTTAACTTTTATTATGCGAACACTACTCCAAATTATTTAAAAACTATTTTAGGTATTATTAGTAAAGTTTCTTCTCAAAAATTGTTTTTATTAATTTCAATTTTTAGTTACTTTCTTCTTTTCATTTTATTATTCCCAACTTTAGTTGGGGTTTTTATGTAATCGAGATCGAAGATTGCAAGCTCTAATATAAATTCCATAAAACGAATTCGAGCGTTTAATGACGAGAGCCCATATTGGGAAAATTCTTCTTCTAGTACAATTTTTGTACCATACCTTGAAATTGCTTTGTGTGTTAAGGATTCTTCCATCAATCATTGGTACA
The DNA here is from genome assembly GCA_963556165.1 of Tipula helvola. Taxonomy (NCBI): domain Eukaryota; kingdom Metazoa; phylum Arthropoda; class Insecta; order Diptera; family Tipulidae; genus Tipula; species Tipula helvola. The sequence continues at coordinate 105,938,072 of OY744482.1, forward strand.
AAATAATTTGTGCTACACAAATATTTCTCTGCCAATATATCAGCCGAAGATTCTTTAGCTTGGAGTATTGCTCTTCATGTTTTACATGAAATTGCCGATCAGCTAGATATAACTTTAAAATCAAGTAACACTGCTTCGACAGATCTCTGTCTAGTTTATATTCCAGACCTCGGACCATACTTTGTCAAAGGGCTGAGATACGTCTAAGAAGACACTTATTTTTTTGTTTTCAAGAGCATCTTCAATTAAATCTGTGATTCTGTGCACTTAATCTATGGTAGAATGTCTCTCTATACTATTACTGATTTTAACCTCGCTTTTCAAATAATTTTGAATTTGTGTTTTGAAGTAGAAAAATCGGCCTGTATGGTGCTTTCTTGTTTGTCGGCTTGTTAGATTTTAGAATCATTGTCGTCTCTGCCACCTTCCACTGCTATGGAACGTATTTTATTCTGAGCGCTGCATTGATCACTTGCAGTAATTTTTGTAATCCTTTTTATAGTAGTGATTTAACTATGTACCCAGTGGTTAGATAATTTTAAGCTTAAGTTGTTGTTAATTTCATCGTTTATAGCTCCTGTAGTGTTATATATCGGTCTTACGTTTTAGTTATCCACTTTATTTACTGGAATTATATTTTCTTCAGCTGTTTGCCTTAGAAGAGGTTGAAACTTGCCTTCAAGATTGGTTACAAATAATGGAGCCTTTTCTTTGGCACTTCTAGCCCAAGTTCCATTGCCCTTCTTGACAGGAGCTATTTGAACTTTAGGCATTTTAAGTCCTTTAATGCTTTCCAAAGTGAATAATTAGTGTCCTTGTTAGCTAAAATATAAGTTCTTGATTTCTTTAATAAGCATTTTCAATTATACAACTAAGTTGTGATTTGCTTTGAGCGGTGCTCGGTTCATCTGCCAGACTTTTTGCGTTTCCCGTTTTTCTCTAACCAGATCTATCATTTCTACTGGATAGTTGATGTGATTTTCCGTTTGGTTTCGAGTAGAAAGAGTACTATACCACGCTGCTTGTAAGTATACTGTTGCTCAGCAGTAGAGCTGCTTGGTGGTTGGTCATCAAGTTGTGCCGGAATTTTAATTGGTACTTGTAATTCAGTATTGTTTTCGACTAGGTTCCGGAATATATCACAGTTTGCTTTATTATTTGTTAACGTATTCAGTTGCAGCAAACGATTTGGGAAGCAATTTTCCCATTAACTTCTGTTAACGATTCGTGGGATAGTTTCTTGGAAATATTTCATAGTTGCCTTGAGAGTTGTACATTTCAAAGGCAAAGCAACATAACTAAAAAAAATTGGCTCCATGGATGTCCGTTGATCTTTATAGGCTGGTCAATCTGAAAAATAGTTTATCAAGAAAGCTCAATAAACATCCAACGAACTCTCAATTAATAGCCCGTTTTTAACATATTAATGAACGTTGCAAAATACAAATTAAACATGAAAAGGCAAACTACTATCGATCAATTTTTAAAGATTGTTCTAAGGACAGCAAAAAGCAATGGCAGATTATCAACTCGATCGTTGGTCATGATTCAAAGGACAAAATTGATACCTATTCCATATTAAATGAACATGGCCACATAACTACAAATAATGTAGACATCTGTAATTTATTTAATCGTTATTTTATCACTTCATGTAGTGAGATGAATAACTTGAGTTCACCTGTTTATTTTAGAGATACGGGTACTTTATGGCAGAATGAATCTTTCCGATTTAATGAAATCACCCCGGAGGAATTGCTTCTTGCAATCTCGTGTTTAAATAATAAAACTCTAAAATTTTTGATGGAATTAATTCATCAATTCTAAAACGGACTGCTCCTAATACAGTCTATTTACTTTCTTTCATTTTTAATCAAAGCGTGATGACTGGTGTTTTCCCAAATACTTTAAAATATTCTAAAGTGGTTCCTTTATTTAAGAAAAATAATAGGTTACTAATGACGAATTATCGCCCTATTTCAAAGTTATCGGTGCTATCCAAATTATTTGAGAAACCTATTAAAACCCGAATATTGCATTTTTTGAATAGTCTCAATTTCCTGAGTGATTGCCAATATGGGTTTAGAAGTGGAGTACCGAGGGTGCACTGTTGTCATTTTTAACTACTGTTTACGAGTCATTAAACAAAGGGAAGTTAGTTGGTGTGATGTTTTTGGACATCTCTAAAGCATTTGATTCTGTAGACCATGTTTTATTATTAAATAAATTATAGCGTATAGGGTTTAGAGGGTTCATGTATGACTGGTTAAAATCGGATCTCTTAGACAAACTGCAACGAGTTGAAATAAACGGACATTTCAGTCTGATGAAATTCTCTCCGGAGTACCACAGGGTTCCGTTCTTCGGCCACTACTATTTCTAGTTTATATTAATTCTTTTTTTGAGTTAAAGCTGTACAGTAAAATTGTGGCTTTTGCAGACGACCTTGCTCTTACTTATTGCTTTGACAGCATAGACGAACTTGAACGCCAAATGAATGCTGATCTGATGCAATCGCGAACTTGTTTTATAAATCATCATATACACTTAAGTAATAAATCTAGAGGTATGGTATTTAATGTCGGCTTCAAATTCTTGAGGGATTTAAATGTATTTTATCATGACGATAAGTGTACCTCATTAATTGACTGAAGTAATTGCTTAAAACTGCTGTTTCTCCATGAATTTAAATATCTGGGATTAACCATTGATAATATGCTAAATTTTAAATCCCATATCAGTAACGTACAGAATTATTTAAATTATGCCCTAAAGAAGTTGTATTTACTTCGACCTATTTGTCCGTTCGATGTTATTTTAAAAGTATACTTTGGTATTTTCAATTCAAACTTGAGTACGGTTTAGCATTATTTGGTGGAATATATTTCTCAAATATTAAACCTTTAATATTAGCTCAAAAGTTTACAATGCGAATTATTTTTAATAAAAAGCGTTCTGTCCACAGTCTACCGTTATTTCAAAAGAGTCAGGTCTTACCGCTGAGATACTTATCTATATATATAAAAAGAAGTGTACATTTTGATTGTCACTCCATAACTCGAGAACGGCTCAACCGATTGCCATAACATTTTTAGGGAAGGTGCAGGGAGGAGTGATGATGGTTAGTTGATTTTGAAATCCAAAATCGGTCCAGCCATTCTCGAGTTATGCTTTTTTTTCTGAAATGAACTCGCTCTTTGTAAAACAACAACAAATACACGTAAAATCGAAAAATTTCAAATATCTCGAAAACGGTGCGTCTGAGCGAAAAAATAAGGTCACTTTCCCCCCACTCCACATGCACACACTTTGTGATCGATTGGGTATGGTCCCAGCCCCCCAATTGGAATTTTATTACAAGTGATTTTTTTTTTAGTTTCATAAATATTGGTAAGTATTAAAAAAATAAAAAGTGATTTTAAGTGTGTTCAGTGCAAAATATTTTCCAAATAAACAAAACAAATTTGTTTTACTCTAATGATTTTTTGGGAAAGAATTATTCTTAAATAAACAATCCTTAATTCATATTGAATTAATTTCATTGATTTAGAAAAAAATGCCACCAACAAGAAGATCAACTATAGGTCGACGTACGCGTAATTCTACCTATAGATTTAATCAAAGGAGAGCGCAAAGTGTAGAGGAATACTCACAACAAAATCAAGTACAACAATTACGAAACGCACGTCGTCATAAATCGGCAGATCCAAATCCATTAAATCCAGCATCGAGACGAACGACACGACTTTCACGTCGTGCTGTGCAAGAGATGGAATATGCTGCTTTCGCTTACAATAGCGAAAATGATTATAGTGAACATACCAATATTGGTGGAATGACGGTGAGATGTCCACATTGTGATGCAGCCAAATTTCACTGCCAGTATTTGAATCTCCCCCCGATCCACTTCATTCATTCATTTTTGGAACGTCGTATACGTCTAAGCATTTTTTGTCTCACATTCAAGAATACAATGCGGCATTTCAAAAGACTTCTTTTGATGCGACCAAAATTGTAAGAGACAATTTCATGCCGACGTTTAAGGTGATTACTTCATGCGGAATATCATAATATGAAAAATGCAATCTGAGCAGCAATTTTTTTGATGTGTTCAAAAATTCTGACCCAGCATCTAATTACATTTCACAAATATTACAGATTCAAGGTCAGATTTATAATCGAACTGGTTCCTTATTGCCGTATCCTGATGCTGATCATCAATTTTTGCAAATCTATTTTATCGGAGATGCAAATCGTGAATTGGATCGGCGTTGTACAACTACTGCGCGTGCAAGGCGACAAATTGTTTCTGAACTTCAAACATTCTTACATCAGCACAATGAATTAATTCGATTGTTTAAAACCGCTCTCGATCGTATGCCATCTGATGATCACAGAATCGTTATTAGGGGTGACAAAACGCCCTTTGGAGAGCATGCGAGACGATTTAGTGCACCAACAATTGATGAAGTGGCCATTGTAATTGTTTGAGACCAGTTTCAATCTCGCGTATTGTGCTACATCGAAGAAATGAAAAATTACGGCGTGTTTCAGAGCTTCACCGCAGCTATGATGCATTACAATATCCATTATTGCACTGGAAAGGTGACGACGGCTATCATATTAATATACGAATGATAGATCACGAACCGGTAAAATATACATATATGAATTCAATTTATTTATTTCAAAACAAGAAGACATGATTTTAATTTTCTGATAATGTATTCATCATAGGTCGTGAGGTAGAAAAAAAAGTTAGTGGGATGAATTATTATTCGTATAGATTCGAGATTCACCCACAAGAAGACAACTTTATTATGCGATGTGGCAAACTTTTCCACCAATACGCTGTTGACATGTATGCGAAAATTGAAGCAGAACGCCTTAATTACCTTCGATTCAATCAAGCTAAATTGCGATCGAAAGAATACATACACTTGCGAGATACAATAGTGAATGATGGTAATGTTAATGATATCGGACGTTTAACAATATTACCATCGACATATGTTGGCAGTCCGCGCCACATGCACGAATATACGCAAGATGCAATGTCATACGTTCGCAAATATGGTCGTCCCGACCTAATCATAACATTCACATGCAATCCACAGTGGTCTGACATAAAAAACAATTTATTTGATGGTCAGAATCCAACAGAACGACACGATATAATAGCACGTGAATTTCGACAGAAAGTAAGAGCACTGATGGATTTGATTATCAAATTGCGAATTTTTGGAGAGGTGCATTGCCGGATGTATTCGTTTGAATGGCCAAAGAGAGGGCTGCCGCACGCGCACATCTTGATATGGCTGGTTCGTAAAATAACACCCGATCAAATTGATAACATTATATCGGCTGAAATTCCAGATGAAATCAGCGATCCAGAATTATTTGAAGTTGTCACGAAAAATATGATCCATGGCACTTGCGGTCAAATAAATATGAATTCACCATGCATGATCGATGGAAAATGTACAAAACGGTATCCAAGAGCATTAACTTCGGATACAATTACAGGTGACGACGGATACCCGTTGTACCGACGTCGGTCACCGGAGGATAATGGCCATACAACAATAATTAAAATACGCAATCAAGACATTGAAGTTGATAATCGTTGGATTGTGCCTTATTCTCCACTATTGTCAAGAGTATTTCAGACTCACATAAATGTTGAGTACTCTAACTCTGTGAAGTCGATTAAATACATTTGCAAATATGTGAATAAAGGCAGTGATATGGCTGTTTTTGTAGTAGTGGGTGACAATAGCAATGATGAAATCGCCCAATATCAATGTCGATGTTCATCTTGAAAATGGCCAGCGTGTGTATTTTACCGATGCAAATGTACAGCAGAGAGCAGCACAGCCACCAGCAACAACATTAACTGCATTCTTTCAATTGTGTGAAAGCAATGAATTTGCCAGAACGTTGCTGTATTCAGATGTAACGCATTATTTTACTTGGACTGCAAAGAAATGGCAACGACGTAAACAAGGAACACCTGTTGATAGCCATCCGGGTGTTTTTTTTGCAGATACCATGGGAAGATTATACACAGTTCATTCAAACAATGCAGAATGTTATTATTTGCGGTTATTGTTAGTAAATGTTGTTGGATCACGTTTCAACATTTGCGAAGAGTAAATGGTCATTTATGTGGGATGTATCGTGAAGCATGTGAGCAATTAGGTTTACTTGAAAATGATGCGCATTGGGATTTAACGCTTCATGATGCATCGATTGCTTCTTCTCCACATCAAATTTGATTGGAATGCGTTATCACACAAGAAACGCTGATTTGCTGATTTCATTGGAAATGTATAATGAGGCATTGATAGCAATTGAAGATATGTGCCTAACGATTGCAAATAAATCATTAGGGCAATTAGGTTTGTCACCACCCAATCGTCCAATGCATGATTTATTTGATCGAGAATTGCAAAGTGAACAATAGTATGATCACAATGAATTGCAAACATTTGTGAATTTGAATGTTCCCAAATTAAATGACCACCAAAAACATGTCTATGATACCATCATGCAAGCTGTACAAAATGAAGTCGGTGGATTATATTTTTTGGATGGGCCTGGTGGTATGGGAAAAATATTTGTGATATCACTGATTTTGGCAGCCATTCGATCGCAACGAAAAATTGCATTGGCACTTGCTTCGTCGGGAATCGCTGCTGCTCTATTGGATGGTGGACGAATAGCGTACTCTGCATTAAAATTGCAGTTGAATGTGCAGGTGCGCTTATATATATTGATTGATCACTTTAAAATTTAATCGATATTACTGTAAAATATAAGTATTCTCAAATTAACAGGTGATTGAACATCCCACGTGCAATATTTCAAGAAATTCTGCGATGGCAAAAGTTTTGCAACAAGCAGCAATTATTTTTTTGGATGAATGTACAATGACGCATAAAAAATCGCTATGGAAGCATTACACCGTACAATGCAAGATCTACGTCAGAATCAACAACTTTTTGGTGGTGCATTGATATTATTGTCAGGCGATTTTCTTCAAATATTGCCTGTGGTTCCACGATCAATACCGGCGGATGAGATCAATGCATGCTTAAAGTCTTCTCTTCTGTGGCGACATGTGCAAAAATTGACGTTGAACATAAATATGCGCGTTCAATTGCACAACGACCAATCTGCAGATCGGTTCTCGAAGCAATTGATATGATAGATATTGGAAATGGCAAAGTTCGATTCGATAATACAAATGGATTGATTACATTGGCGAACAATTTTTGTACCATTCTCCAATTAACAGAAGAGTTGATTGAAAGTGTGTTCCCAAATATTGTTCAAAATTACAGGAATCACAATTGGTTGAGAGAACGCGCAATACTATGGCACCAAAAAATGTACACGTCAATGCAATCAATTATCAGATTCTAGAAAAATTACCAGGTGCAGTGACATCATATAAATCTGTTGATAGCGCAATGAATGCAGATGATGCAGTGAATTATCCAATTGAATTTTTGAATTCATTGGAACCACCTGGTATGCCACCGCAATGTTTGAATTTAAAGGTTGGCTTATCAATTATTTTACTGCGGAATTTAAATGCACCAAAACTGTGCAATTGCACAAGATTGGCAGTAAAAAAATTGATGCCAAATTTAATTGAAGCCACAATATTGACCGGAACAGCGAAAGGTGAAATTGTGCTCATACCACGTATTCCACTGATTCCAACAGATATGCCATTTGAATTTAAGCGTTTGCAATTCCCAGTGCGTCTATCATTTGCCATGCCCATCAATAAGGCGCAAGGACAAACGCTTCAAATATGCGGATTAAATTTGGAGGAGCCGTGCTTTTCACATGGACAGCTATACGTGGCCTGCTCAAGAGTTGGAACTCCAAATTGTTTGTTTGTGCTCGCTTGGGCAAACGAAAAATATTGTATATCCAATGTTTTGGATTGACATTAATAATTTTGAAATACAATGCATTCATTTCATAAAAAAAAAATCTAGAATATTTCATTTCTTTTTTTGGTTGGTTGCAACGAAGTGCATCGGGTTTCGCTATTTAATATAATTTTTATCAATTAACATTTTACTAATTTAATTACCAAATTTTAAACCAAACAAATTTTCAAATAAAGAACGTTACAATAAATGTATACTAATTTCATTTCACATAAAATATTTATTACATTTTTTAATAATATTCTTCCATCAGGTATCACTGTGCGGCATATAATACACTGAGAAAATTATAATACTTCAAAGTTAAAGATTGGGTACTTTTAAAATAAAGAACTGTGTTTTTCTTAAAAATGAATGTAAAATCCATTAAATTCATTGATTTATTCTTAAATTTAAAGTACAATGAAACTTTAAAATAAAGGTTTAAAAATCTTTATTTTTAATGACTTAATAACAGTATACAAACTAAAATTGTTTATTTCTCTTTATTTGATATTTTTGTGTATTGCATTGGGAGCGAGTAGACAAGAGAGAAGAGACGCAGCAACTTCAACAACGATGTCAAATTAAAACTTTTCAGATCTTGTAGTTACAACTGGAGAGGGAGGCGAAACTAATGCGAATATTTGTTTACTTTAAATTTAAAGTTTTAGTTTCTTAAGTTTAAATTTATTTTCTTTGAAATTGAATAATTTTCAAAACTTAAAACCAAAGATTTTAAATCCTTAAAAATAAAACCTAAATTCCTTTGCGCAAAAAATATAGGGAAAATATCTTAGTTTTAATTGGTAAATTCTTAAATTTAAAGGATTATTTTTCTGGGTGTACGAATCATCTACATTTATCTTTCCATTGTCATCATTTAACAGCAGTTTGCATTCCAATAGCTCATTAACAATATCGCCAAATCAATTTCCCGTTATAATGTTTACACTCTAATACAATGTACTTATTGTACAGATATACGAAAAATGAATTTTCAATAACTAAATGCTGTGACATCTATTTAAATCGAGAGACAATACAAAAGAAAAGGTTTACTTAGGACCAGCAAGGCGAACCGGGCTCAGCTAGTATATTTATAAAGTATTAAAGCTTTTCTTTTTGCGTAGTGCCAAAACCAACATTAATGTATTACAAGCCTGACTATAATAACTGATTTTTCGCTTATACATGAAAGTGTTGGTGATCGGATACACTATATAAATTGTAGACAAAACAAAACATACGAAGTTTCCCACCAATACTTCCAAGTATAAGCGATTTAATGTAAGAAGATATCTGTGTACCTCATTACGGAATCAGGCTTGTAGTACATTTGTGTTGGTTTTGGTAGTGCGCATAATGTTGTTAAAATTCATTTGTATAATTTTCGATCTAAAGTTGTTTATCCTATCACATTCACTCGCAAAGAATATTACAGGCAGTTTTATTTGTCAAGGGCACCTTCATTTTTTAAACTTATTCCAGCAATAATCCAAAACGAACAATCATTAAAACGATTTTGTATTTTGTTAAAAGAATGGCTCAGTGTTTAAATTCAAATTTCGTTCCTTGCTTTACTCTCTTTTTGCGAAAGGAGAGATAATATATTTTGTTTTGTTTCTTTCCTTTGGAACGAAATTCAACAAAATAAAATATCTCTTTTCTCCTATCCTTTGTGTTTTATATGAGGAGAGATATTTTACGTTTTTTAATTTCGTTTTCGGGGAAAGAACAACAAAAATATTTTTTGTTTTCTTTCACAAAGAGAGAAATAAACGATAAAAGAAGGGAACGCAAAATGAATTTAAACACTGCTTTTAATGCAGCCTGATATTGAAAATTGGTTTCAGGTTACTGAGTGATTTGTATATTATACTTAACCTCTTATTGACGATTGTAAAAGTAGAGAAAGCGCCTCTCGAGGACAATAGTTAAAATGATGCACCTGATAAAATGACATTTGTCACAAATGCGACGAAAGAAAATTTAGCAATGCGGTAATTAAAAATTATTTTTATAGTCCGAAATTGGAATAATTTACAATTATTAGCAATCCGGTAAGTAAAAATTGTGTTTACAGTTCAAAATTGGGATTATTTACAATAATTTCGAACGTCAAATTATCAGGTACATCAGTTTAAAAATTTTCCACTAGGTGGAATCCGTGATGCTCCAATCGTCAATAAGTTACTCTGTTTATTATTTAATTTTTTTTTCAGTTTTAATTGTACATTTGTATTTGGTTAGCAAACATTATATTTTTATTGTTTATTCCTCTTCATTATAAATGTGTTTGGTTAATCTTATTATATTGATGATGATTCATTATAGACTAGTCTTGTCTCTGAATTACCTACCTCTATTCTTCATAATTCGTGGGATTGTATATTGAAATATTTTGCAACTTATTTTATTTTAGTTTATATTGTTTTATTGATATTTATGTATCTATGTTTAATATATTGAATAATTGTAAATTATGTTGAATAAAGTGTAAACAAAAAAAAACAAAAAAAACTTAGGCAATTTTTTTTTTTTTTTTTGATAATGGTAGCACTGAGTGTCATAATAACAGGCATATGGTCAGACAGTAGTTTTCACATATCCCTTTTGATACAAAGAAATCTAACAAATCTTATTTTTATCCGCTGGCCAATATGTTGGCTTATACCTCCATACAGGAACTCGTAGTTTAAAGCCCGAACAGCTGCAAATAGCTCTCAAACCTTATAGGTTGTTAGTCTTGATCCCTAAACTGTATTTTCAGAATTACATTCGTCTCCTATTACGTAGTTAAACCCAAGCGATTTGAGTAACGTAACATAGTTTTCTTTAGTCAGACGTGGAGGGCAATATAATGAAGATATGTCAATTGCCTTTCATAATTTTTGTTTCAATAATTACACCTTCGTAATGTTTGATGCTTTCCTTCACAAATATAATTAAGCCTATTCTAGCTTTTTCTGCTGGGTGAATAGTGTGGTAGTACTGGTATCCTCGAATTCTGACGAATAAATCTTTTGTCCAGTGAGATTCTGAAATTAGGCACATATATCTATCTGAATTTGTTGCAACAGCCCATTTGCACCGCAATTGGCGATTTTGAATGTATACTTACATAGATTAGTACATAGATTAGTTTCATTAACTGTTCCTTGCTTATTGAACCGCTAGTTAAAACGTCCAGGCTTCTTTCTTGTTTTAGTGAAGGACTTAAGTTTATATTCTTTAGAATTTTTTCAAGAATTGGTCATTGACCATCTTCTTGTTATTTACTATTTCCCGCACGGAAAAAAATAAGCTGGTCCTCAGCTAAGAAAACGGACTTTTAATTCAAGAAAATGTACTTTTTCTTGATTTAAAAGCTAATTTCTTATTTCTTTCGAATTTTTCTTCATTTCAAGAAACACAATTCTTACATGAAGAAAAACTCGAAAGAAATAAGAAAATTAGCTTTTAAATCAATAAAATGTACATTTTCTTGAATTAAGAGTCCGTTTTCTTAGCTGAGGACCAGTTTATTTTTTTCCGTGCGCTATTGTACAATCTGTAAGTATATTTTTCGGCCTACTATTGCACTCTTTTGTGGTAGTTTTACCACTTGGTTTTTAAACATTTCATATATTTCTGCGTGTAATAAAATCCTTGGCATTTCTTACACTGAGGTATCAAGTCAGTGGATTTTCTTAAAGCATTAATATTGAACATTTGTTTCACGTGTAGGTTAAAAGCAAAACATAATCTTCTCACGTCAATCATCACATGTCAATCCTCAAAAATCCAAAATAACCTTCATTTCTTAAGCGAAACGAAAATTACAGGTTTCACACATTTTATTAATAAAATAAGATAAGTTGGCATTAAAAAAGGATGCGTTACACATTTTAAATTAATTAGTATCAAGATATATTCAATTAAAAAATGGATAAGGATGTTTTTGCTATGCACAAAGGGATAAGGTATGTGCAGCCTTCTTCCAATTTCTGACTAAACATTCAGGAGTTCCAAGATGAATAATAGTACCAGTGTATTCATACAATTGACAATATTCTTCCGGTTTGATAATGGTCTCTCTACGTTTTACTTTTTTTTCTAATTGAGCAAAAACTCTGTCCGGGGGTATATATGAATGGCCGGGTACGATCTCGATCCCTTCAATGTGACACGGAGCTTCCATGGTCAGCCAATATGAGCACATAGTCATCATGGCGCTACTTTTATTCTATGCCCCACAGCCATCACATCTGAATCTAATTTTTTTAATTTTATGGCTGAAATTTGTACTTTTGAGTCTATGGTGTACGGCTGATGCTACTTCATTGGATCCTTTTTGTCGATGGTTTTCGGTCCAAATATACAGAAATACGTTATTTTTCTGTAACTTTGACCGCGACGACCCTTGTACGATACCTAAATTAAACAAATAGAACTGCCTGCTATAGTACGCTGCCTGATCAGCCACTTTCGGCAGTAACATATTTTTTTGGCAGTCAAAAGAGAATGTTGCCATATGTTCATCTTCCTCCCTAGCTAATGTGTAGAAAGCTTTTGCCTTTAACTTATGCACTCGTGACGTCGTAATTAAAACTGACCGTGCCTGCTGGTCTGTTTCGCTTTTTAATTGTTCCTTAAGAGCTAGACAGGTACTGCAAACATCGCAAGACGGTGCTTTAAAACCAATATTAAAGCTCCTATTAAAAATATACCGGAAGTAGCTTCGCTTTACTTCCATCGCTGGAAAATGTAAGGCAAACTTCTTATAAAGCTTGTTAATAGAAAGCTCGCTTGACAAGTATTGTCGCTCAGCGATAAGAGATCGACAGTAGTGTTTCCCTAGCATCTTATTAAATAAAACACAATTAAGACAACTAATAATAAGAAATAATTAACCATAATTACCTGAAATCGCTGAACAAAACTGATTATGGCTTCACGCTTGCCCTTAAAGTTTGCTGAAATACGGTCGCCCCCACGTCTTTCAGTTGGTATCGTTTTTTCTTTAAAATGTCTTCTTATTACCCCTTTCATTCTTATTTTGGTTATGCCCAAAATGTACGCAAAAGTATTTTGGAATATTCTGACAAGCGTTGAGTTTTTAGTTCTCATCAAATATATAACGCTAAAATTTTTAGGAGTTCCTCCTGTACCTCTGCGACGCTTTGGCAAATTTATTGTAGTATGCAACAATATGAAGCAATCTGTAAAAAGTATCCGAAAAACTCAACGCATCAGCCCCTTTAATTGATTTGCAACTAAAAATATTGCCTCTATGCGAACATGTTGGCATTTTCGGTAGATTTTTACGAGAATACCTAAAATGTACATGATTTTGTAGGGATTCTACTTATTATGATTAATTTTGTTTACCTTTTTATTTTCTGTTGCTCCCGTTTCCAATTTGTTTTATTTGTTACCAATTTTCTTGCTTTTTCCCCATTTACTACACTTTTTGCAAAATTATTCATGTTTAACAATTTTTTATTGGTTTTAGGCGACCCGATTTAGATTTTATTATTTTTTATCCTTTATTTTTTACTCGAGCTTTCGGACTCAATTCAAGTCCATTTTCAAAAGCGTTTTGTTGTTTTCACACTGGAATTTTCTTTTTATATACAAATCGAAAGCAAAACAAACCACAAATTTTTTCCCCTAGAAACCAGACATCCTACGTTTAGACTAAAATTTTTCGTCAAAGTCTTTGAGAAAATACTTGCAGTAAAATTTACGAAATCTTTACAAAATATGACTCAATTTTAAACCATTTTTTTGAAAAATATATTGTTTTTAGCCGAAGTGTTTTTTAATAAAATCAAATTTTTATAACGAAATTTGGTATCCAATAGTTTTAAAATTTTATCACACGTGTTAATTAAACTCCCGGAAAAATTATTTAAACTATTGTATAAAATATTTACAAATTTCGTTGTTTATCTTATTTTGATTTTATTAAAGCGGAATTTATAATTTGATTCCGATCGTTTACAAAATTCTTCGAAAATGTTTTCAGTTAAAACCTCTTCCAGACATCGACGGAGTGAAATAAAATTTTCCTTTGGAGAAACCATTTTAAACGGTTTTTTTAATAAACATTTTTTAATGAATTCAACTGCACTCATTAAAATGTCGATTAATACTTAGTTAGTAGGAATGCACGTGTAATCAGACAGTATTAACTGAATAAAAACGGATAAGGTACATTTTGCTTTATTAAAACAAATATGTGTATGGGATAAGGTATATTATGCTGTACATTTTTTAATATGGATAAGGTTATGTTTTGCAGAAAACTGTCTGTTGGAAAAGGTATGTTTTTGATTCTAGTGTCGGTTTTGTTTTCATTTTTAAAACGTGATAAGGTGAGTTTTGTAATTTATGTTTTATTTCAGATGTGCGTTTTTTTTATAACGAATCGAATTACGTCAATAAGTCAAAAAACATTTTTTTGGTGGAAGAGCATGTTTTGCTTTCAACCTACACTTTTTCTTTGCTATTAAAAGTAAGTATAAACAATGGAAGTCCCTCTTATTAATTTTGGTCACTTGATCAGTGACGGTTTTTGCCTACTTTGACTAAAGCGTGTTCGATTGGACTGAATTAACTGAAGTAGTAGCTGTATCTAAAGTAATGGAAGTGAAGAGACTGTTCGATTGATAACTCTTCACTTCAGTTAAAAATTGAGCAACTGAATTAACTGAAGAGATATTTTGCTTATGTAGTTACTTCAGATGAGTTATTTGTTTTTCTTTTTTGAATTTTTTTGTTTTCGTTTGTTTTTATTCTCGCGTGTAGATTATTTAGGGGACTGTTTGGTTGGGAATTTGCGACCTAAAAAATTAATTTTTAATAATACATTTCTAGAAATTAATAGAAAATTACATTTTAAAACATTTTTTCTAACAAAAGCCGAACTGAAATAAATTGTTTTATTTTTATTTTGACATTTATCTGAAGTGAAGAAACCCAATCGAACAGTCTCTTCTCTTCAGTAACTCAATTAAGTGAAGAGTAACTCAATTAACTGAAGTGAAGAGTTGTACTCTTCAGTCCAATCGAATACGCTTTAAATGTAATAATATTGCAAGGAGACAGAGTAGCCCAAACTCTCTTCAACCTATCGTTGCAGTACGTCATCTGTCAAGTCAAAATGTTGTAGCTGCCTGTTTTATAATTCAACCCAGCTATTAGTATGATAATTGCATTCTGTGTCGCTGTTTTTCTCCTATTGGAATTAGCGGTCTAACAAATAGGATTTCAGAACAACGAAACAAACACCAAATAAAAAGCGTATTCGATTGGAGTGACGAGCACAACTCTTCACTTCAGTTAATTGAGGTACTCCTCACTTAATTGAGTTTCTGAAGAGAAGAGACTGTTCGATTGGTATTCTTCACTTCAAATAAATGTCAAAAAAGATATAAAACAATTTATTTCATTTTGGCTTGTGTTTAGAAAAATTGTTTTAAAATATAATTTTCTATTAATTTCTAGTAATTTATTACATATTAAAAATTATTTTTGTTGGTCGCAAATTCCCAACTAAACAGTCCCCCAAATCAACACACGAGAATAAAAACAAACGAAAACGAAAATATTCAAAAAAGAAAAACAAATAACTCATCTGAAGTAACTACATAAGCAAAATATCTTTTCAGTTAATTCAGTTGCTCAATTTTTAATTGAAGTGAAGAGTGAGCAATCGAACAGTCTCTTCACTTCTATTACTTCAGATACAGCTACTACTTCAGTTAATTCAGTCCAATCGAACACGCTTTAATAGTCAACGCTGGAAGGCAGACACGCGGAGACTTCATTTCAGGAGCTACACAATTTGAGAGGTTGAAAGAGTTCGAATATATAGAATCTATGTATGATCAGAGCAAAACTCCTTTTTTGGAACGTTTTATCGAAGATCGCAGTAACCTAATACCAAAATTAAAATTTTCAAATCTTCTCATATATCGCGCAATGTCAAACTGACTCTAAAAAGCGCTGATAACCTTTCATTGCGAATTTCGGAGAAGTGTCCACACAGAATATCCAAAAATTTCTGTAACATCAAAGAGGAAGCCACATAAAAAATACGAAGGAATCACGAGAGCAAAAAAGGCCTGGATAAACTTGACATCATCGGATTCATAAAATGAGCAAGACTAAGACGGCTTGGGCATGCTCTAGGACCTCGCGTAAGGCCATTTTTCTAACGGATGTATGACGTCGAAAGGAACCTAACCAATCTCGTTCAAAAAACTTCGCGCCGCCACTGCTGTGTAGTATTATCGTGAATGAGAATTTAAAATTACTATCAATTCGGCGTATACGTACAACAAGAATACTTATAATTTGTCAATCCCAAGGTATACTCAGTAATTGTGAATAATTGATTTAAATGTATATAAAAAAAATCTTTCGTTTACTATACATATATACTATACTTACTTAACGATAGTATATTGATATTGAAAAACAACGAATTTTCCGCGATTCGTTGAAATTCAATTTTATCCAATAAAGACCAATAAATAGTTATACAAGTAAATCCAAATAGTTATTACGAGAATAGCGTATTTTATACGTGCCGAATTCCATTTGAAAAATAAAAGGCTCAAATTTTTTAATTTTACCTAATGATGGCAAAAAGATATGCAGTCACAAGAACTAGAATTATAGCTTCTTGGAAAATTCCCGACTGTGTTGATGGTTATATGTTTTTTAATTAAACAAGTCGTTAAGCTTCACAATAGCCATAATTTATTTCTTTTTCGATTGAGGAGCACACGTTTGACTCAAATCTTCATTCAAATATACTTCTAGCATTCATTTTCGTTAAAATACGTATAGTTTGTACCGTTCAAAAGGTAAATAAAACAGCGACATTCGTTTCAAAGCTAATATAAAGTTTATTGTGAATGTACACTCAACATTTTTGAGGTTGATTACTCTCATCGTGATCACGAAATTGTATCAAAACTAGCTCATACGTTACAATCGTACCGGCTATGGTTAGAACTAATGGCCGGGTTAAGTAAAAAAACCTCATTCCCGAAAAGGTAATTGTATCATTGGTAACTTCCTCATTAAACCGTTTCACCTCAACACACCATGATTCCTTCGGAACTTTACGAAAGACGTCCATAAGCTTTTTTGATTGGAGGAATATTTCAGCTGGAAATAATGACACTGCAAGTACCCGTCCAATAAGATACAGCAATGAGAACCAATAATAAATGGCATGGATTGTCGATTTTCGTTGACTAGAAATTTAAAAAAAGTCGTAATTACGGAAATTTCAAAATGCACCCTGTACTCACTTTAAACTGTTCAATAGTTGGACACACACAATATATAAATTATTAGTGAACGATATCATTGTGATATGTGAAATAGTTTTATCGATCTTCTTGCACAACATAGCAAATTGTCGATAACAAAGTCGCTGGCTCATCCAATAATCTTCCGATAGCAATTTACCTTTCATTTTATGTAAATGTTCATTAATTTGTCGAAAATGATGAGCAAGCCCAACACTTAGCACCATTATAAATAAATCTATATAGCTCCATGAAAAAGTACACCAAAAACCGACCATTCTCCCAATTAGTCCCTTGAAGGCAGAGTATTCCGTTATTAGAAACAGTTGTTTAACACTTAGTTGAAAATAATCTTTTAAGATATCTCCTGACGATGGACATGCCGTTATATGTGTGACATAATAAAAATCTGCAACTGTTGATAAAATATGTTCAACTGGAAATATGGAAACTTTAGAATATGGTATAACTCGACTTATGTGTCTTATAAAAAATAGATGCTTGTATACCGATTGTCAGAATCATCAAAAATATCGTTATCAATTTTATATGAAGAGCCAGTAAATCACGTTGTTTTGGATTTTTTATAGGTGGTAACAACATTTCTGCTTCGTACCATTGTTTAATAAGCGCTGGCCAGTTTTTACCGATCTCAATAAATTTAATCATCGCATAAACATTTGATACATAAAATATAACTGACATGATTCGGTTGATTTCCAGCTTCAGTTGAAATGACCAATACATGGTGATTAGTGTAAATGAAGAGACCAAAAATATGATGAAGAGTGAATACAGAGCTCGAAAAGTTTTCCAACTAAAATACAAATCGAGTGGATTTTTTGATTTTATATTTATAACAGGCATTATGCTAAAGAGTTGAGCGACCAGCAGTACTGAAGAAATTGCCTCATGAAAACTCCCATTATGATTGTAACAATTAATTGGTGCTTTTTGCAGAAATTTGATTTGATCTAAAAAACAATAACAAAACATTAATTTCTTTACAAATACATACATAAATCTGTAAAAGAAAATTAACTCACTTCTTGGGGGGAACAGATGAAACCAGTATTTTTTATTTTGAATGTGATCTTTTAAACTCTTTGTGGTTGACATAAATTGTTGTGTTTTAGGTCTTTTAGCTTTGAAATTGTTCATTCCGTTTACCATCGATGAATGGAAATTCATACAAATTAAATTATTTTTTTTTTGTTTATCGTTAAGCTTTTATCATACATAAATAATGAAATGCATTTTTAGTATCTGTAAAAATCTACATAAATTTAACGTTATTTTGCTACTACAGAAGGCTTTATGTGAGTATATTTCCTTGACTCAAATTGTATATTTTTATCCGTTCAATTCAAATCATTAGAACGATTTTTATTAGAATGACCCTATAAATGTACTAACAAACAAAGCGATGGTTATTATTGACATTACTTTATACCTATAATTTACTTGCCTTTAAATTGGCATGTTTCGATTAATTACATGATTATTATTTACCACATCCCTACTTAGTGGAAAAAATCGAGGACTTCTATACTAAATTTATACCAATTTTCGTATGGTAAATAACGTTTCATAGGGTTTGTTATCGCAATCTGTTTTATGTATATTTTCACTTTTCAAACCAAAACTATACTAACGAAGGTGAACTTTAGTATTATTTTGAATGTTATTTGTTTAAATAAATAAGTTCACTTAGAAAGGAATGGGATAACGAATCGGCGAACAAGGATCTTCCTAAGTGGCATGATTTGATTGAATTTTTAAAGAAAAGGTGTCAAATCACTCAAATCTTGGAGTCCGTAGATTCATCTAAAAAATCCGCGACAAATCTAATGGAGTTTGGTCCAAAGAATCCCAAATTTCAATGAAACCAGCCATTTCTTAGGTCTCGATCTGTGAAGCCCGATTCTCAAACGCTTGTGGCCACGAATTCCACTTCAGGTGCGGTAACTAAAACTTATGAAAAGTCGAAATTGTCGCATATTAATAAAAACCCAAATTACAATATCAATTCGAATGCTGGGACATGTCTTGTTTGTAACGATTTAGGTCACTTTCTTTTCAATTTTCCCAAGTTTCTCCTATAAGGTCTACGCACGAGCGGTATTGAATTTTACAAAATTCGAATCAATGTTGAACTTCAGCGTTGTTCCAGAAATTTCGCAACCAATTCCGTCTTTTAGTTTCGATATAACTCGATGGAATATTCCATCAAATCTAAAACTTGCCGATCCAGAATTTAGACTCTCGCAGCCTGTTGACATTTTGATAGGAGGAGAAATATTTTTCGAAATAATTTCTCTAAATAAATTTCGACTAAGGAAAGATCTACCCTTGTTGGTCGAGACAGTATTCGGATGGATTGTAACCGGATCGTTAGCGCTGGATGTTGGTCAAAACCACCATGCAAATTTTTTCTTGGAAAAGGAGAGCAAGTTGGATTTACACGAAATACTCCGAAAGTTGTTCGAGGTCGAACCCACGATCGATAAAAAACATGTTTTTACTGAAGAAATGGCTTGTGAGCAGAACTTTTCGGAAACGCACTATCGAAATGAGGCTGGCAGATATATAGTTTCAATTCCACTTCGGTAAAATAATCTCAAACTGGAAGAATCAAAGGCTCAGGCTATGCCTCGGAGGATGCATACGGCGCATGCATTTATATCCGCAGCGTCGATCAAACGAACAAGATTCATGTAAAGCTTGTTTGTAATAAAATGAGAGTAGCGCCCATAAAGGCAATTTCAATACCATGCCTCGAATTATGTGCCGCTCTTTTGCTATCTCAACTAGTACATACTGTTTTAGAAGCGCTCGAAATTAATATTGATCATGTTTGTTTGTGGTCCGATTCAAAGGTAACCCTTACGTGGATTAAAACAGAACCATATAAACTCAAAGTATTTGTCGCAAATAGGATCAGTGAGATTCAGGATCGTACAAAGACTTATTTTTGGAATCATATTGCGACCGAAGACAATTCAGCAGATGTGATAAGTAGGGGCATTTTACCGCACGAGTTATAGGATTTCCATCTGTGGTGGAACGGACCAAGAATTTTATATACATCGGAATCGGATAAAGTTTCAACCAATTTTAATTGTGTTGAACAAGATGTTGACGAAAGTGTCCTCGAATTGAAAAGAGAATACACTATTCTAACGTCGGTAGCCAATTCTACAGATGTAAATCAAAAAGAATTGATAAATCGATATAGCTCATATGTTAAACTTCTACGGATCTCTGCCTACTGTTTAAAATTTCGAAACAATGCTAAGCCAAAGAGTATTCGAATTGATTGACTATTGCCCACACAGGAAATTCAAAACGCACGACACGCGTTAGTTCGAGTGGTTCAGAAGAAACATTTTAATGATGAAATAACAACGTTAAGTAAAGCACGTCAACGTTCAATGTTGTCATTGAACCCTTTTCTCGACTCAAAGGGTTTGCTCAGAGTGGGGGGAAGACTGTCTAATTCTGATCAGAAATATCAGCTTTTGTTGCCGTCAAAAGGTAACTTAACCAAATTAATTTTTCGATATTACGAGCACAACCTACACGCAGGCGCACAGATGCTTGTGACTCTCGTAAGACAGGCGTTTTGGCCAATTGCTGCTAAGAATACAGCTAAGCAATGTGTTAGAACTTGTGTTATTTGCATTAGGGCAAACCCACGAATAAGCACTGATATATAATGGAGGATTTGCCCATAGAACGTTGTGAGCCAGCACGAGCATTTCATACTACAGGAATCGATTTCTATGGTCCTTTTATGATGAAAAATAAGTCGCAACGAAATTCTCCAGCTCACAGGGTATATGTAAATCTGTGATTTTACTTGCTTTGTGACAAAGGTTGTCCACTTTGAAGTGGTATCAGATCTGACAACAAAAACTTTTATCGCATGCTTGAAGAGACTTATATTTCGTCGTGGGAAATCAAACACGATTAGGAACGATAACGCTACCAATTTTCATCGTGCAAGGAATGATTTAAGCGATATGCACCAACTATATACTTAAAAATGAACTCACGGTTCATGATATCAACCAACTTTGCTTTGATAATCTGAATTTTTGCTCAGATTCCGATGGTTGATACCTCTATCAATAGGCGTTGAGACCTGTAATCGTCATACCAACGGGCATTTGAATCGCCCGCACATTTCTACACATTTCGCAGAAAATTCGATTTTATTGAAAATCAACTGAACTATAGCCCACAAATTCAGAGCCAGAAAAATCGAAAATCTGCAATAGTGCTCCGATTTCGATGGTCGATACCTCGATCAATAGGCGTTGAGACCTGTAATCGTCATGCCAACGGTGATTTGGATCGCCCGCATATTTCTACACATTTCGCAGAAAATTCGCTTTTATTGAAAATCAACTGAACTATGGCCCACAAATTCAGAGCCAGAAAAATCGAAAAAATTCGATGGTTGATACCTCGATCAATAGGCGTTGAGACCTGTAATCGTCATGCCAACGGTCATTTGGATCGCACGCATATTTCTACACATTTCGCAGAAAATTCGATTTTATTGAAAATCAACTGAACTATAGCCCACAAATTCAGAGCCATAAAAATCGAAAATCTGCAATAGTGCTCCGATTTCGATGGTCGATACCTCGATCAATAGGCGTTGAGACCTGTAATCGTCATGCCAACGGTCATTTGGATCGCCCGCACATTTCTACACATTTCGCAGAAAATTCGCTTTTATTGAAAATTAACTGAACTATAGCCCACAAATTCAGAGCCATAAAAATCGAAAATCTGCAATTGTGCTCCAAATTCGATGGTTGATACCTCGATCAATAGGCGTTGAGACCTGTAATCGTCATGCCAACGGTGATTTGGATCGCCCGCATATTTCTACACATTTCGCAGAAAATTCGCTTTTATTGAAAATTAACTGAACTATAGCCCACAAATTCAGAGCCAGAAAAATCGAAAATCTGCAATAGTGCTCCAGAAAAATCGAAAATCTGCAATAGTTTCGATGGTCGATACCTCGATCAATAGGCGTTGAGACCTGTAATCGTCATGCCAACGGTCATTTGGATCGCCCGCATATTTCTACACATTTCGCAGAAAATTCGCTTTTATTGAAAATCAACTGAACTATAGCCCACAAATTCAGAGCCAGAAAAATCGAAAAAATTCGATGGTTGATATCTCGATCAATAGGCGTTGAGACCTGTAATCGTCATGCCAACGGTCATTTGGATCGCACGCATATTTCTACACATTTCGCAGAAAATTCGCTTTTATTGAAAATTAACTGAACTATAGCCCACAAATTCAGAGCCATAAAAATCGAAAATCTGCAATTGTGCTCCGAAGTCGATGGTCGATACCTCGATCAATAGGCGTTGAGACCTGTAATCGTCATGCCAACGGTCATTTGGATCGCCCGCACATTTCTACACATTTCGCAGAAAATTCGATTTTATTGAAAATCAACTGAACTATAGCCCACAAATTCAGAGCCATAAAAATCGAAAATCTGCAATTGTGCTCCAAATTCGATGGTTGATACTTCGATCAATAGCCGTTGAGACCTGTAATCGTCATGCCAATGGTCATTTGGATCGCCCGCATATTTCAACACATTTCGCAGAAAATTCGCTTTTATTGAAAATCAACTGAACTATAGCCCACAAATTCAGAGCCAGAAAAATCGAAAATCTGCAATTGTGCTCCGAAGTCGATGGTCGATACCTCGATCAATAGGCGTTGAGACCTGTAATCGTCATGCCAACGGTCATTTGGATCGCCCGCATATTTCTGCACATTTCACAGAAAATTCGATTTTATTGAAAATCAACTGAACTATAGCTCACAAATTCAGAGCCAGAAAAATCGAAAATCTGCAATTGTGCTCCGAATTCGATGGTTGACACCTCGATCAATAGGCGTTGAGACCTGTAATCGTCATGCCAACGGTCATTTGGATCGCTCGAATATTTCTACACATTCGCAGAAAATTCGATTTTATTGAAAATCAACTGAACTATAGCCCACAAATTCAGAGCCATAAAAATCGAAAATCTGCAATTGTGCTCCAAATTCGATGGTTGATACTTCGATCAATAGCCGTTGAGACCTGTAATCGTCATGCCAATGGTCATTTGGATCGCCCGCATATTTCAACACATTTCGCAGAAAATTCGCTTTTATTGAAAATCAACTGAACTATAGCCCACAAATTCAGAGCCAGAAAAATCGAAAATCTGCAATTGTGCTCCGAAGTCGATGGTCGATACCTCGATCAATAGGCGTTGAGACCTGTAATCGTCATGCCAACGGTCATTTGGATCGCCCGCATATTTCTGCACATTTCGCAGGAAATTCGATTTTATTGAAAATCAACTGAACTATAGCCCACAAATTCAGAGCCAGAAAAATCGAAAATCTGCAATTGTGCTCCAAATTCGATGGTTGACACCTCGATCAATAGGCGTTGAGACCTGTAACCGTCATGCCAACGGTCATTAGGATCGCTCGCATATTTCTACACATTTCGCAGAAAATTCGATTTTATTGAAAATCAACTGAACTATAGCCCACAAATTCAGAGCCAGAAAAATCGAAAATCTCCATTTGCGCTCCGATTTCGATGGTTGATACCTCTATCAATAGGCGTTGAGACCTGTAAACGTCATGCCAACGGTCATTTGTATCGCCCGCACATTTCTACACATTTCGCAGAAAATTCAATTTTATTGAAAATCAACTGAACTATAGCCCACAAATTCAGAGCCATAAAAATCGAAAATCTGCATTTGCTCTCCGATTCCGATGGTTGATACCTCGATCAATAGGCGTTGAGACCTGTAATCGTCATGGCAACGGTCATTTGAATCGCTCGAATATACCTACACATTTCGCAGAAAATTCGATTTTATTGAAAATCAACTGAACTATAGCCCACAAATTCAGAGCAAGAAAAATCGAAAATCTGCAATTGTGCTCCAAATTCGATGGTTGATACCTCGATCAATGGGCGTTGAGACCTGTAATCGTCATGCCAACGGTCATTTGGATCGCCCGCACATTTCTACACATTTCGCAGAAAATTCAATTTTATTGAAAATCAACTGAACTATAGACCACAAATTCAGGGCAAGAAAAATCGAAAATCTGCATTTGCTCTCCGATTCCGATGGTTGATACCTCTATCAATAGGCGTTGAGACCTGTAATCGTCATGCCAACGGTCATTTGAATCGCTCGAATATTTCTACACATTTCGCAGAAAATTCGATTTTATTGAAAATCAACTGAACTATAGCCCACAAATTCAGAGCCAGAAAAATCGAAAATTTGCAATTGTGCTCCGATTTCGATGGTTGATACGTCGATCAGTAGGCGTTGAGACCTGTAATCGTCATGCCAACGGTCATTTGAATCGCCCGCACATTTCTACACATTTCACAGAAAATTCGATTTTATTGAAAATCAACTGAACTATAGCCCACAAATTCAGAGCCAGAAAAATCGAAAATCTGCAATTGTGCTCCAAATTCGATGGTTGATACCTCGATCAATGGGCGTTGAGACCTGTAATCGTCATGCCAACGGTCATTTGGATCGCCCGCACATTTCTACACATTTCGCAGAAAATTCAATTTTATTGAAAATCAACTGAACTATAGACCACAAATTCAGAGCAAGAAAAATCGAAAATCTGCATTTGCTCTCCGATTCCGATGGTTGATACCTCTATCAATAGGCGTTGAGACCTGTAATCGTCATGCCAACGGTCATTTGAATCGCTCGAATATTTCTACACATTTCGCAGAAAATTCGATTTTATTGAAAATCAACTGAACTATAGCCCACAAATTCAGAGCCAGAAAAATCGAAAATCTGCAATTGTGCTCCAAATTCGATGGTTGATACCTCGATCAATGGGCGTTGAGACCTGTAATCGTCATGCCAACGGTCATTTGGATCGCCCGCATATTTCTACACATTTCGCAGAAAATTCGATTTTATTGAAAATCAACTGAACTATAGCCCACAAATTCAGAGCCAGAAAAATCGAAAATCTGGAGTAGTTCTCCGAAGTCGATGGCCGATACCTTGATCAATAGGCGTTGATACCTGTAATCGTCATGCCAACGGTCATTTGGATCGCCCGCATATTTCTACACATTTCGCAGAAAATTCGATTTTATTGAAAATCAACTGAACTATAGCCCACAAATTCAGAGCCAGAAAAATCGAAAATCTGCAATTGTGCTCCGAATTCGATGGTCGATACCTCGATCAATAGCCGTTTAGACCTGTAATCGTCATGCCAACGGTCATTTGAATCGCCCGCACATTTCTACACATTTCGCAGAAAATTCAATTTTATTGAAAATCAACTGAACTATAGATCACAAATTCAGAGCCATAAAAATCGAAAATCTGCAATTGTGCTCCGAATTCGATGGTCGATACCTCGATCAATAGCCGTTTAGACCTGTAATCGTCATGCCAACGGTCATTTGGATCGCCCGCATATTTCTACACATTTCACAGAAAATTCGATTTTATTGAAAATCAACTGAACTATAGCCCACAAATTCAGAGCCAGAAAAATCGAAAATTTGCAATTGTGCTCCAAATTCGATGGTTGACACCTCGATCAATAGCCGTTGAGATCTGTAATCGTCATGCCAACGGTCATTTGGATCGCCCGCATATTTCTACACATTTCGCAGAAAATTCGATTTTATTGAAAATCAACTGAACTATAGCCCACAAATTCAGAGCCAGAAAAATCGAAAATCTGAATTTGCGCTCCGATTCCGATGGTTGATACCTCGATCAATAGGCGTTGAGACCTGTAATCGTCATGCCAACGGTCATTTAGATCGCCCGCACATTTCTACACATTTCGCAGAAAACTCAACTTTATTAAAAATCAACTGAACTATAGCCCACAAATTCAGAGCAAGAAAAATCGAAAATCTGCAATTGTGCTCCGATTTCGATGGTTGATACGTCGATCAGTAGGCGTTGAGACCTGTAATCGTCATGCCAACGGTCATTTGAATCGCTCGAATATTTCTACACATTTCGCAGAAAATTCGATTTTATTGAAAATCAACTGAACTATAGCCCACAAATTCAGAGCCAAAAAAATCGAAAATCTGCAATTGTGCTCCGAATTCGATGGTTGATACCTCGATCAATAGCCGTTTAGACCTGTAATTGTCATGCCAACGGTCATTTGGATCGCCCGCACATTTCTACACATTTCACAGAAAATTCGATTTTAATGAAAATCAACTGAACTATAGCCCACAAATTCAGAGCCAAAAAAATCGAAAATCTGCAATTGTGCTCCGAATTCGATGGTTGATACCTCGATCAATAGCCGTTTAGACCTGTAATCGTCATGCCAACGGTCATTTGAATCGCCCGCACATTTCTACACATTTCGCAGAAAATTCAATTTTATTGAAAATCAACTGAACTATAGCCCACAAATTCAGAGCCAAAAAAATCGAAAATCTGCAATTGTGCTCCGAATTCGATGGTTGATACCTCGATCAATAGCCGTTTAGACCTGTAATCGTCATGCCAACGGTCATTTGGATCGCCCGCATATTTCTACACATTTCACAGAAAATTCGATTTTATTGAAAATCAACTGAACTATAGCCCACAAATTCAGAGCCAAAAAAATCGAAAATCTGCAATTGTGCTCCGAATTCGATGGTCGATACCTCGATCAATAGGCGTTGAGACCTGTAATCGTCATGCCAACGGTCATTTGGATCGCCCGCATATTTCTACACATTTCGCAGAAAATTCAATTTTATTGAAAATCAACTGAACTATAGCCCACAAATTCAGAGCCAAAAAAATCGAAAATCTGCAATTGTGCTCCGAATTCGATGGCCGATACCTCGATCAATAGCCGTTTAGACCTGTAATCGTCATGCCAACGGTCATTTGAATCGCCCGCACATTTCTACACATTTCGCAGAAAATTCAATTTTATTGAAAATCAACTGAACTATAGCCCACAAATTCAGAGCCAAAAAAATCGAAAATCTGCAATTGTGCTCCGAGTTCGATGGTTGATACCTCGATCAATAGCCGTTTAGACCTGTAATCGTCATGCCAACGGTCATTTGAATCGCCCGTATATTTCTACACATTTCACAGAAAATTCGATTTTATTGAAAATCAACTGAACTATAGCCCACAAATTCAGAGCCAAAAAAATCGAAAATCTGCAATTGTGCTCCGAATTCGATGGTTGATACCTCGATCAATAGCCGTTTAGACCTGTAATCGTCATGCCAACGGTCATTTGGATCGCCCGCATATTTCTACACATTTCACAGAAAATTCGATTTTATTGAAAATCAACTGAACTATAGCCCACAAATTCAGAGCCAAAAAAATCGAAAATCTGCAATTGTGCTCCGAATTCGATGGTTGATACCTCGATCAATAGCCGTTTAGACCTGTAATCGTCATGCCAACGGTCATTTGAATCGCCCGCACATTTCTACACATTTCGCAGAAAATTCAATTTTATTGAAAATCAACTGAACTATAGCCCATAAATTCAGAGCCGAAAAAATCGAAAATCTGCAATTGTGCTCCGAATTCGATGGTTGATACCTCGATCAATAGCCGTTTAGACCTGTAATCGTCATGCCAACGGTCATTTGGATCGCCCGCATATTTCTACACATTTCACAGAAAATTCGATTTTATTGAAAATCAACTGAACTATAGCCCACAAATTCAGAGCCAAAAAAATCGAAAATCTGCAATTGTGCTCCGAATTCGATGGTTGATACCTCGATCAATAGCCGTTTAGACCTGTAATCGTCATGCCAACAGTCATTTGGATCGCCCGCATATTTCTACACATTTCACAGAAAATTCGATTTTATTGAAAATCAACTGAACTATAGCCCACAAATTCAGAGCCAAAAAAATCGAAAATCTGCAATTGTGCTCCGAATTCGATGGTTGATACCTCGATCAATAGCCGTTTAGACCTGTAATCGTCATGCCAACGGTCATTTGAATCGCCCGCACATTTCTACACATTTCGCAGAAAATTCGATTTTATTGAAAATCAACTGAACTATAGCCCACAAATTCAGAGCCAAAAAAATCGAAAATCTGCAATTGTGCTCCGAATTCGATGGTTGATACCTCGATCAATAGCCGTTTAGACCTGTAATCGTCATGCCAACGGTCATTTGGATCGCCCGCATATTTCTACACATTTCACAGAAAATTCGATTTTATTGAAAATCAACTGAACTATAGCCCACAAATTCAGAGCCAAAAAAATCGAAAATCTGCAATTGTGCTCCGAATTCGATGGTTGATACCTCGATCAATAGCCGTTTAGACCTGTAATCGTCATGCCAACGGTCATTTGAATCGCCCGCACATTTCTACACATTTCGCAGTAAATTCGATTTTATTGAAAATCAACTGAACTATAGCCCACAAATTCAGAGCCAAAAAAATCGAAAATCTGCAATTGTGCTCCGAATTCGATGGTTGATACCTCGATCAATAGCCGTTTAGACCTGTAATCGTCATGCCAACGGTCATTTGGATCGCCCGCATATTTCTACACATTTCACAGAAAATTCGATTTTATTGAAAATCAACTGAACTATAGCCCACAAATTCAGAGCCAAAAAAATCGAAAATCTGAATTTGCGCTCCGATTCCGATGGTTGATACCTCGATCAATAGGCGTTGAGACCTGTAATCGTCATGCCAACGGTCATTTAGATCGCCCGCACATTTCTACACATTTCGCAGAAAACTCAACTTTATTAAAAATCAACTGAACTATAGCCCACAAATTCAGAGCAAGAAAAATCGAAAATCTGCAATTGTGCTCCGATTTCGATGGTTGATACGTGGATCAGTAGGCGTTGAGACCTGTAATCGTCATGCCAACGGTCATTTGAATCGCTCGAATATTTCTACACATTTCGCAGAAAATTCGATTTTATTGAAAATCAACTGAACTATAGCCCACAAATTCAGAGCCAAAAAAATCGAAAATCTGCAATTGTGCTCCGAATTCGATGGTTGATACCTCGATCAATAGCCGTTTAGACCTGTAATTGTCATGCCAACGGTCATTTGGATCGCCCGCACATTTCTACACATTTCACAGAAAATTCGATTTTAATGAAAATCAACTGAACTATAGCCCACAAATTCAGAGCCAAAAAAATCGAAAATCTGCAATTGTGCTCCGAATTCGATGGTTGATACCTCGATCAATAGCCGTTTAGACCTGTAATCGTCATGCCAACGGTCATTTGAATCGCCCGCACATTTCTACACATTTCGCAGAAAATTCAATTTTATTGAAAATCAACTGAACTATAGCCCACAAATTCAGAGCCAAAAAAATCGAAAATCTGCAATTGTGCTCCGAATTCGATGGTTGATACCTCGATCAATAGCCGTTTAGACCTGTAATCGTCATGCCAACGGTCATTTGGATCGCCCGCATATTTCTACACATTTCACAGAAAATTCGATTTTATTGAAAATCAACTGAACTATAGCCCACAAATTCAGAGCCAAAAAAATCGAAAATCTGCAATTGTGCTCCGAATTCGATGGTCGATACCTCGATCAATAGGCGTTGAGACCTGTAATCGTCATGCCAACGGTCATTTGGATCGCCCGCATATTTCTACACATTTCGCAGAAAATTCAATTTTATTGAAAATCAACTGAACTGCCCACAAATTCAGAGCCAAAAAAATCGAAAATTTGCAATTGTGCTCCGAATTCGATGGCCGATACCTCGATCAATAGCCGTTTAGACCTGTAATCGTCATGCCAACGGTCATTTGAATCGCCCGCACATTTCTACACATTTCGCAGAAAATTCAATTTTATTGAAAATCAACTGAACTATAGCCCACAAATTCAGAGCCAAAAAAATCGAAAATCTGCAATTGTGCTCCGAGTTCGATGGTTGATACCTCGATCAATAGCCGTTTAGACCTGTAATCGTCATGCCAACGGTCATTATGAAATCGCCCGTATATTTCTACACATTTCAGCAGAAAATTCGATTTTATTGAAAATCAACTGAACTATAGCCCACAAATTCAGAGCCAAAAAAATCGAAAATCTGCAATTGTGCTCCGAATTCGATGGTTGATACCTCGATCAATAGCCGTTTAGACCTGTAATCGTCATGCCAACGGTCATTTGGATCGCCCGCATATTTCTACACATTTCACAGAAAATTCGATTTTATTGAAAATCAACTGAACTATAGCCCACAAATTCAGAGCCAAAAAAATCGAAAATCTGCAATTGTGCTCCGAATTCGATGGTTGATACCTCGATCAATAGCCGTTTAGACCTGTAATCGTCATGCCAACGGTCATTTGAATCGCCCGCACATTTCTACACATTTCGCAGAAAATTCAATTTTATTGAAAATCAACTGAACTATAGCCCATAAATTCAGAGCCGAAAAAAAATCGAAAATCTGCAATTGTGCTCCGAATTCGATGGTTGATACCTCGATCAATAGCCGTTTAGACCTGTAATCGTCATGCCAACGGTCATTTGGATCGCCCGCATATTTCTACACATTTCACAGAAAATTCGATTTTATTGAAAATCAACTGAACTATAGCCCACAAATTCAGAGCCAAAAAAATCGAAAATCTGCAATTGTGCTCCGAATTCGATGGTTGATACCTCGATCAATAGCCGTTTAGACCTGTAATCGTCATGCCAACAGTCATTTGGATCGCCCGCATATTTCTACACATTTCACAGAAAATTCGATTTTATTGAAAATCAACTGAACTATAGCCCACAAATTCAGAGCCAAAAAAAATCGAAAATCTGCAATTGTGCTCCGAATTCGATGGTTGATACCTCGATCAATAGCCGTTTAGACCTGTAATCGTCATGCCAACGGTCATTTGAATCGCCCGCACATTTCTACACATTTCGCAGAAAATTCGATTTTATTGAAAATCAACTGAACTATAGCCCACAAATTCAGAGCCAAAAAAATCGAAAATCTGCAATTGTGCTCCGAATTCGATGGTTGATACCTCGATCAATAGCCGTTTAGACCTGTAATCGTCATGCCAACGGTCATTTGGATCGCCCGCATATTTCTACACATTTCACAGAAAATTCGATTTTATTGAAAATCAACTGAACTATAGCCCACAAATTCAGAGCCAAAAAAATCGAAAATCTGCAATTGTGCTCCGAATTCGATGGTTGATACCTCGATCAATAGCCGTTTAGACCTGTAATCGTCATGCCAACGGTCATTTGAATCGCCCGCACATTTCTACACATTTCGCAGAAAATTCGATTTTATTGAAAATCAACTGAACTATAGCCCACAAATTCAGAGCCAAAAAAATCGAAAATCTGCAATTGTGCTCCGAATTCGATGGTTGATACCTCGATCAATAGCCGTTTAGACCTGTAATCGTCATGCCAACGGTCATTTGGATCGCCCGCATATTTCTACACATTTCACAGAAAATTCGATTTTTATTGAAAATCAACTGAACTATAGCCCACAAATTCAGAGCCAAAAAAATCGAAAATCTGAATTTGCGCTCCGATTCCGATGGTTGATACCTCGATTAATAGGTGTTGAGACCTGTAATCGTCATGCCAACGGTCATTTAGATCGCCCGCACATTTCTACACATTTCGCAGAAAACTCAACTTTATTAAAAATCAACTGAACTATAGCCCACAAATTCAGAGCAAGAAAATCGAAAATCTGCAATTGTGCTCCGATTTCGATGGTCGATACCTCGATCAATAGCCGTTTAGACCTGTAATCGTCATGCCAACGGTCATTTGAATCGCCCGCACATTTCTACACATTTCGCAGAAAATTTGATTTTATTGAAAATCAACTGAACTATAGCCCACAAATTCAGAGCCAAAAAAATCGAAAATCTGCAATTGTGCTCCGAATTCGATGGTTGATACCTCGATCAATAGCCGTTTAGACCTGTAATCGTCATGCCAACGGTCATTTGAATCGCCCGCACATTTCTACACATTTCGCAGAAAATTCAATTTTATTGAAAATCAACTGAACTATAGCCCATAAATTCAGAGCCGAAAAAATCGAAAATCTGCAATTGTGCTCCGAATTCGATGGTTGATACGTCGATCAATAGCCGTTTAGACCTGTAATCGTCATGCCAACGGTCATTTGGATCGCCCGCATATTTCTACACATTTCACAGAAAATTCGATTTTATTGAAAATCAACTGAACTATAGCCACAAATTCAGAGCCAAAAAAATCGAAAATCTGCAATTGTGCTCCGAATTCGATGGTTGATACCTCGATCAATAGCCGTTTAGACCTGTAATCGTCATGCCAACAGTCATTTGGATCGCCCGCATATTTCTACACATTTCACAGAAAATTCGATTTTATTGAAAATCAACTGAACTATAGCCCACAAATTCAGAGCCAAAAAATCGAAAATCTGCAATTGTGCTCCGAATTCGATGGTTGATACCTCGATCAATAGCCGTTTAGACCTGTAATCGTCATGCCAACGGTCATTTGAATCGCCCGCACATTTCTACACATTTCGCAGAAAATTTGATTTTATTGAAAATCAACTGAACTATAGCCCACAAATTCAGAGCCAAAAAAATCGAAAATCTGCAATTGTGCTCCGAATTCGATGGTTGATACCTCGATCAATAGCCGTTTAGACCTGTAATCGTCATGCCAACGGTCATTTGGATCGCCCGCATATTTCTACACATTTCACAGAAAATTCGATTTTATTGAAAATCAACTGAACTATAGCCCACAAATTCAGAGCCAAAAAAATCGAAAATCTGCAATTGTGCTCCGAATTCGATGGTTGATACCTCGATCAATAGCCGTTTAGACCTGTAATCGTCATGCCAACGGTCATTTGAATCGCCGCACATTTCTACACATTTCGCAGAAAATTCGATTTTATTGAAAATCAACTGAACTATAGCCCACAAATTCAGAGCCAAAAAAATCGAAAATCTGCAATTGTGCTCCGAATTCGATGGTTGATACCTCGATCAATAGCCGTTTAGACCTGTAATCGTCATGCCAACGGTCATTTGGATCGCCCGCATATTTCTACACATTTCACAGAAAATTCGATTTTATTGAAAATCAACTGAACTATAGCCCACAAATTCAGAGCCAAAAAAATCG